>JAVKLA010000062.1:2214845-2234915 GCA_034782735.1 Sagittarius serpentarius | reverse complement strand
GGGGGAGGGAGGGAGGGAGGGAGAGAGGGAGGGAAGGAAGCAGGAGTAGGCGGAGCACGAGGCGTCACTTCCGCGTGAGGAGGGGCGGGGGCTTCCGGCAGCTGCAGAAGTGGCGGCTGCCCGGGGAGGAGAGGGGCGGGGCGGGACAGAGCGGCCGCGCCCCGCCCCGCCGGGGCCTCTTCCCGCCGCCGGCCTTCGTCGCGCGCTTGCTCTTCTGTGGGCGGCCATGTTGTAGGCGGTGGGCTGGCAGCCTCAGGCTGCGAGGGGAGCGCGGGGCCCGGGGCTGGCCGTGCCGTGCCGGGTCCTCGCCGTGCGGGGTGTACTGCACAGTGGGGGGGGAAGCTCCTCGGTCTCGGGGGATGGGGCTCATGCAGGCCCTGCTGGGTGCTGACTCGTGTTTCCCGCTCGGCCTCGCTGCCTCAGCTCCCAGGGAAGTGCTGCTCGGCAGAGGAGAGGCGCCTTGATTGCTGAATAGCCAGGGACTTCCAGTTAACAGCTGTACCATGAAGCAGGGTGCCACATCGTGAAACCGGGGATGCACACGCTGGGCTCAGGAGCACAGCAGCCTGTGCAGGAAGGACAGGAACCAGCACGCGCTTTTCTGTGTTTAGCCAAACTCAGAAATATGCAGCTGTTCCAGAGCTCGGGTTTAATGTCACAAAGTGAGGAAAACTGAGTGTCAAATCAAGAGATTTTTATTTTTTTTCCCCATGCATTCAGAACTGTTAGGCTTGCAAAGACGGCTGCAGATTGGTTTTGAATTAATGTGCCTATTACCCAGCTCCACTTTTACGCTTCAGATGATTCAAAAGAAGTGAGCGTCTCCTGGAGCATAATGCACAATGTGCATAATGTTCTACAACATCGTAGATTACGTTCTACGTTGTACGTTGCATTGCACAACCAAAGATAAAGCTGCTTTTTTTACCTCACCATGAGCTGACGATAAGAAACTTGTGTCCTCAGACTGAATTAAAGTAATGTAAAAAACATCACTGCAAGGAATAAAAATGGTAAGTGTTCTCTTTAGCTTGACTCAAAATTTCTTTTTCCATGACTGGGAGTACTTCCTGGTTCCTGGATCAGCATCGATGTCCCAGACTGTCCTGACTTCACATTGGTTCCAGGACTTGGGTACGGACCATCTCTGCCTACTTTGCTGCCCCCATGTTGTAGTCTCCATTGGAAGAAAAGATGAACAGACCAGAAAAGAGCTGAAAAATCAAATGCATTATGCCTGGAGTTCTTACCCAGCTTGTGGCACATTAAAATTTATCAGCTACAGACCTCGTGTCATTCCTGTTGTTAATAATTCTGGAATCCAGAAACCCTTTAATTGAGTTTGTTTTCCAGTCTATTGGAGTTTTCTGGTTAAAGGAACTAGGAGATCCCCTACCCTTTAGAACAGTTCAGAGTATCACCTGAAAAAAACTTTAGAGGTGATAGTTAGGAACAAACAAACAAAAAGCCTTAATTGAACTTCTAGTGTTTGTTACCATTATGATTGATAATACTGTGTTTGATCACAGGTTAAAAGTACAAGTTCACATCTAGGAACGCACAAGTCACACATGAATTAAATGATACATTGGTTTTGCAAGGAAGATTCACTTCTGGATTTGACACAGTGCCTACAGGTACTGTTAAAGTATTGAGATCTAATTGGGTTCGCATATTTGCTTAATGATGAACTGATTTAGTGACTAGTCTTCTACAGAACAGAATGAAGCGCTGTGACAATATTTCTGGCCGCATTGAACAAAGTTACTGAAGTCAAGAAAACTTAACCCTTGCTATCCTAGTGATCTGACAAATTCACAGGAGAGTTCACAGGGTGTGTGCAGGTGAATGTTTTATATGGGTCTGAATATCTTAAAGTTATGCATAGATTGTAATGATGTTTAAAAGGGCAAGGAAATTAAATATGAACAAGAAAGTCATTACAGTCATCTCAGAAACCACCTCGGGGATTGCCACTAGCATTTGAGGGACCCTGCCGAGGGTCTTTGAAGACGAAAAGAATCGCCTCATCTTTGCTTTTTAGGATAACCAAGGGTGATCAATGAAGCTCTTGGACTCCCTGCCCTGTGCTGTGTTTCGTGCTCGGGAGGCTTTTTCACTTTGGAGCCTTTCTAAATAGTTTGACTTGCTAGATTTACTGCCCACAGGCGTGTACAGAATAGGCTATGATCATTTTTATTCTTGTATACATATCATTAAGCAAATTCTGTAAACAGTGTAGGAGACTAAATATTATGCAAGCTGTTCTGTTTACTTTCTGCTGTGTTTTCATTCTTTTCGTGACTAGACCCACTAAATACATCTATCTTCATCTTTCTCATGGTCAGCAATAGCTTCCTTGTGATTTGTTATCTCACTATGGAGGTTCACTACGTTTTCTGGTAAAAATGTTAATGCTTCATGTTTTGTACACATCAAAATTATTTAGACCGTATGTTGCCTTCACCCGGCAAAATTCAGAAGGCTGAGGTAGAGCATGGGCTGAAATAGAAATGTGGTCATGAGAGAAAGTTATCGGTGGTACAGCTTGGTCTGGGAGAAGAGTCCTGGTAAAGTTTGTTGCGGACAGCAAAAGCCACGGATTGTGAAGTAATGGCACAGTTTCCAAACCCATAGCCCAACATGAGAATGAGTGGCAGCAGGTGAACTGGTGTCTTCCGTCAGTTCCTCTTTCAGACAATGGGATATTCTTTCATCGGGCAACAACAGCTGGAGCTCCCTTGATGTAAAAAGCAGGAGGAAAAAGGGACAGCTCTACATAAGAAAGTGGCCTATACGTTAAGTCACTGTTTCTCATGTATCCACAAGAGCCTATTTATTTGTATATTGTTCCTTTGGTCTCTTGTGCTGTAATGATGCAAATTCAAGTATAATCCTCATTTTGAACATAAAAGCAGCGAGCAGCTGGTGCTCTGAGAACCTTATGATGCATGTTGTGTTGGCCCGCAAGACCTCTCCCTGCTTTCCTCTCCAAGGCCTTCTGGAGCCTTTTCTATTAGGATGTTACTGCTGCAAGACAAAGGGGAGGAGAACGCTTTTCCTGCTCCTTTGCATGGTATGTGATGACTTCAAAATACATTTAAGCCTATTACTTTAGGTACGAGTGGCAGAACCAGTTTCAATATAATAATGTTCTTAAAAAGTAATCTATTTTTGCTAACACCAACACAACGAAAGTATATCTTTACATTAAAAGAATGAATTTATGTTAGAAATTTCCCTGAGGAATTGAGACTGAGAATGGTACAGGAATTTTCAAACAGACTTTTTATTTTAATACGAGTAAACTGTTCATGCAGTAATGTTGTAGACAACAAAGTGAAAAGATAAGATGCAAGATAAGAAAAAATGCTGTGTTAATCAGGATAGTACTCAAAATTAGAAGAGGCCTCAGCTTAGCTGACATCTGCACAATGTATGTTTTGTTGTATAAACTTATGTCCTAGCTATGTTAGTCCAACCGTATTGAATATGTTTTGTTTCTTTAGTTGTAGTCCTGAAGCTTTTGATCTTTCCAAAGCTGCCTGGAGCCACTGTGCACGTTATTTTATTGTTCTAAGTAATCCCCCCAAAATAATAAAATAATCCAAATGGTGAAAGTCTGAACACTCTAAACTGTAAGAAATTGTCTTTTTGACTGAAGTGCCTCAGTTTATAAAATTGCACAGACAACAGCTGAGAAGAAATGTTGTGTTCCAAATGAGGTGGCAAATAGGCACAAATCCTTGACTGCATACTTGCTTTCAAAGGCTGGAATTTCAAGTTTTATTAACTGCAGGCTGACAAGGAAAGGGACAGTCATGTTCCCATCCCCAAACAAAGGTAGCAACAGCCTGTGCTGGGAAAGGGGGAATATTACCTCCTCTTTTGGTTGCAGGTCATAATTAGATTGGATTAAGTGTAACATGAAACTGCGTCCGAGGGCATCTACAAGAACTTACTGACACAGCTATTGTAGGAAGATATCTGGTATTGTTCATCTCTTGCCCAGAGTTGTCTTTCTATAGGTATTTAATTGTTCTGGGTTCATATGTATGAGCATAGTGTTCCATCTTTTTTTTCCCCCTGTGACTGTCCATCAGCCTGCTCATTCTCTTGGTTCAGCTGTTCACTCTGTGATTCAGAGCCAGGTTGAAAATTACCTGTAATCTGGAGATGATTTGCACATGGCATGGATATCCCAGCCCTCGAGGCAGGAAGGTATATTAGAGAAGGTAAGTGTAGCGCAAGAGGTGATAAATTCAGTTGCCCCATTTGAATCCACTTCCATATGAGCTGTTAATCAGAAGGCTCACTTACCTCCAGAAAAAGCATGAAACTGAATTTTCAGCTTTAAACCACACGCTGTTTTTTGGATAGTTTCACTTTCTCTTTGCTTAAAAACCTCTCTTCTGAAATTCATTTTTACCCTTAAGATCAGCACTAATCTATTTTTTGCAATACCTTTCTGCGGTTGATCTCCTCTTCTAATTTGACTGAAACCACCTAAACGTGTTAAGTGCATTAAACATACCTTTCTTTCTTTGAATGGGCTATTTGCTTATACAAACAAAGGAACAGCACTATCAAGATCATTTTCAGATGGTTTTGATTTTTTGAAGCATTTAAGCTCTGGGATAGCTTAGTTGCATAGGTTTCTGTTCATTCTCTTTTTCCTTTTTAATTTCTGTTTACTTCTGATACCAGGAGTCACTCTGAATTTGAAAAAGATCTTCACTGCTCACTCATGTATTGCACCTGCCTTAGTGCTTTGAGCCCAGGCTGGTACAACACAATTCTCCAGGCTTCCTCTCTTTCAAGCTCAGCTATTTAGAGATACAGTTTTAGACAAGAGAAGCCACCTCCATGACATTCAGGTTTGGTTTTTTTGAAACTTGTACACTTCCAGATTTCAGGAGCGGCAATGTCTATCGTTACTGTGTTACAAATAAGCAGCATTAGTCTCGAACTGGAAAGCAATGTATTGTATTCAAACAGTATGCCATCCTGTTTTACGGTGGTCCTCGTCCACATCGACGTGGCTCTGCTGAGTGATGTCCACGTGAGCGGTTGGCGATGGTCAGACGGGAGGTGCCCGTGCCGATGGCCTCCGGGAGCTCATCGCTCCTGCTGCTGGGATGGTGTTTCGCGTGGTGCAGCAAGTCCCAACACCTATCCCACTGCTGGGATTGCAGCAGGGAGGTCGGGTGTCCCATTTGTACCACCAAAATTTTGAAGGAGTGGCTGTGCTGGGGTACGGCAGGCAGGTGCAGCGGGACAGGCTGCACCAGGCACCTTTGCAGAAGTGCAAGGGGAACAGGGATTGCTCTCAGCTGCGACTCTCCCCTGCTGCATAGAGAGCGGAGAGTAATGGTGGTTCAAAGGTTTTCCTTCCAATGTGCCCTTCCAGTGCCGGGGGATGAGGCTGCGCAGATAGCCCCGGGGGTTTGGTCTTGAGGGTGCTGCAGAATAAATCAGAGCTGTAAATCCCATGGCGGCTTCTTGCTGCCCTGCAATTCAGGGTGGAGGGGACTCGCCCCAGAGGAGGAGCTGTCAGCCGCTGCCCACACCATAAATCACAATGATGTGTGCACTCATTACGGTTGTTACAGGACAAAGGTTTAGATTTAAAGACAGCAAAGGGAAGCAAATAAGCAGAATATGAATTGATGAAAGCTGTGTGTGCTGGAGAGCTGACACCAGCAGACTTACTGTCAGAATACTTGTAATACAGCAAAGTTGTGGTTTTCAAGGCCATTCTTGAGTGCTTCAGCGTTGTTTTCATGTGTCTAGAACATGCTTTTGCTGTTAACAGCTTAGTGGCAGAAAAGTATTCCTTATTCTCAACAAGGTTATTTCTCTAGGAATTTTAAGGGTATTTTAGGAATAAATAATTTTCCTATGTAATAATTAACTTCTGGTGTGTAAGGACTCATTCTGAATTCGTTTTAGCCCAACTTCATTTTGTGTTAGAGAAAATACACAAAGTACTTGTCATTATTTCGCATTTTCCCAGCACTTTAAATCTGAGTTTATTACATAGTTTGCAAGTGTTATGATATATTCATTAACTCTCTCTGTAAGTTAGGTAAGTATACCATGATATTTATTTTAACCAAAAGGAGACATTTGGGCTGAAATTTCCAAAAACACCTATTGGATTTGTGAGAATCTGACATCCAGAGCGCCAGCCACTGCAGTATTAGCAGAAGTCGGCAGACGCTGATGGAATTTAGCACCTTTATGTATTTGAGCTACTCAGAATGAGTGGACATTTTTAAAAACATTGATTTTCTCTTCCTGCAGGTGTGAGGTCATAAGATACCATCACTAAAGCAGAAAAAAAGAAGTAGAAAATTTCAGAAATATTGGAAGAACACTTCAATCAATGCAAACAATCACAGAACCCATATAATTCAAAATGTAAGTAAGTAAATACAAACTCCTGGTTTTTGTTTGTAACCCATCTGGGATGACTGAAGATGAGCAAACTAGGAGAACAGATGGGAATCTATATTAGATTCATTAGAAGGGAAATACCATCCTAATATTAATCCGATACTCACTTTATTGCAACAGAAAAGGAAAGGAAAAGTATCTATAACTGTGTTTATGTTTTATGTGTGTGTCTTTACTCCTTTTGTTTTTTTGTTTGTTTTTAACTAGAAATGCATATTTTTATTATGAACTGAGCACATATATATGAGGAGCAATGGAGAATTTCACGGACAAAAATAAAAAAATTCATATCCGTGTTTCAGGTAGAAGAAGTTATGTTTCTGTCAGACATTTTGCATTGAAATAAAAATCAGACATGAAAGAAGAAAAAAAAAGAAAGAAAGAAAGAGAGATCAGAAAATGTGGGGTTTGTCAGCCAGATATAAAATGGCTCTAATGGCTGTTTCTATGGCAACTAAAAATGAATGGCTCTGAAGATAAACTCAGTATTTTTTTTTCAGCAGGGACACTAACACTGCTGTCTACTGGCACACACTCCAAATTATATTCTCTTCCCCCAAACTTGAGCATGTAAAGATTCAGTATCACCATCACATAATTTCACGCAGATGACCTGCAGCAGCCTTTAAGGACAGGGACTGGTCCCTGGTAGAGTCTCAGCTGCCCTGCCCTGAGCAGTGAACCAGAGCCCTGATCGACTTCTCTTCTGAACTAAAGCCCACCGATGCTCACCTGTCTTTTACGTATGCCAAAGGCAACTCAGCAGTTTTTAACTCCTTTGAATTACATTCCCTTTCATTAAAATCAGTTTATTATACATCATTGCTATGAGATTCATGATGTCCTGCCAAGAGCAGTTGAAGTCCTCCAGGCACTTAAAGTGGACACTGCCACTGGAGGAAGGAGAGCTGCCCTTCTGCAACCCCTCCTTCTCCTGCCTGCACCTCTGTCCTGGTTTCAGCTGGAATAGAGTTAATTGTCTTCCTAGTAGCTGGTACAGCGCTGTGTTTTGGGTTAGTATGAGAAGAAGGTTGGTAACACCCTGATGGTTTCAGTTGTTGCTAAGCAGTGTTTAGACTTTTCTGCTTCTCATGGCCAGCCAGCAAGAAGGCTGGAGGGGCACAAGGAAGTTGGGAGGGGACACAGCCGGGACAGCTGACCCAAACTGGCCAAAGCGGTATTCCATACCATGGGATGTCATGCCCAGTAGAGAAACTGGGGGAGTTGGCCGGGGGAGGAGCGCTGCTCAGGCATCAGTTGGCAAGTGGTGAGCAACTGCATTGTGTATCACTTGTTTTGTGTATCCCAATCCTTTTATTATTATTGTCACTTTATTGTTGTTACTAGTGTCCTTGTTAGTTTCTTCCTTTCTGTTCTATTAAGCTGTTCTTATCTCAACCCATGAACTTTACCTTTTTTCTGATTCTCTCCCCCATCCCACTGGGTCGGGGGACAAGCGAGTGAGCGGCTGCGTGGTGCTGAGTTGCTGGCTGGAGTTAAACCACGACAACCTCCGCTCCGTGCCTGGGCAGGTTCATGATACAGTTCACTCCAGGATCCCCCTGACTGGGCAGGATGGATGAGACTTTGCTAATTCTGGAATCCCCTGTCCTACACACTCCCCCAAATTTACTCCCTGCTCATCAACCCCCTCCCTGCCCATGTTGTCAGTGAGCATGCAACACATACCCACTTCTTCATGCAATAAAAAAACTCTTCTGGTAAGCTGCAACACGGCCATCCCATTCTTTCTGACTCTTTGAACTGAAAAAACACACACAAAAGAATAGTTACGTCTTGGGGCCACAATGGCACTGCGTGTGATCTGTAGAAGACTGAGGATGAGGTGTTCTGTGGGGAGAAAGAAGCTGTTCTCCAGAGGTGACCAGCCATAAAGAGAGTACTTGCAAGACCCTCTACACCGCTTGGAACTCTCTTAATTAGCAATAAAGTCATAACCCGTGTAGACTGTGGCGAACTGAGTCAGAGCAGTGGTCTGGCTCGAAATTTCTGTGGTAAAAAGAATAAAGCTGAGGTGAGGCTGTATGAGCCCTTGTGTGACCAGGTGGGAGTGGTGGGGGCCGTGCACACAAGGGTCGGGGAAGGGCAGGGTGACCTGATTCAGTGGCAGTTCTGATTTATGGCAGTTCCAAACAACTGTGAAACTATGGCTTTGCTTAGCACTGTAGCCTGCCTTTTAGTTCGTTAAAGGTTGTTTTTTTCCAGAATTTCTGGTGCCATACCCAATGAAAAATAGCCAATTTTTTAGCTATGGGTGCTATAAATTTGTTGAACAAAGGACTTTCAGAGAAGAATGCCTTCAAGCAGTGAAGTGTTTTCACACAGGCTTACTAAAATACCCAGTGTCAACCTCAACCTGCTGATAATGGAATTAAATCCTTAGGAAGCCCCATCTGGGACTCAACCGATTCACACCAGTCTTTGCATCAGATGGCCTCTCTGTGAGCTAAACTATCGTGTTTCTTTAAGGTTTGTTTTCCATTGCTCACTAAAAATTCCAACAGGGGAATCATTCACAAGACAAGCAAAAAGGAGACGGGCATACAATGCAGTTCACTGGAAAGCAAGAATTAACCAGCTGTAAATCTCCACTGTTTTTGCAGCGCAGCCGTCAGCTGCAAAACGGTCTGAGGCATCAGCAGAAAGGGCAGGCTGGTTTCAAGAAGTAGGCAGTGAAAAGAACAGAGCCCCATTAGTCTAAGACATAAAGCAGTATAGTCTTGTGTTGAATTTGACATTCAGTGATGCAACCAGGTGCATCTTAGATGTGAATCCCTCTGACTTTACTTGGAAGCTGATGCAGAGGTTTTGAGGAAGATACGAAATGTGGATGCCCCATCCCTGGAGGTGTTCAAGGGCAGGTTGGATGAGGCCCTGGGAAGCCTGATCTGGTGGGGTGGCCCATGGCATGAGGGTTGGACTAGGTGATCTTTAAGGTCCCTTCCAACCCAAGCCGTTCTATGATTCTGTGTTATTTAGCTACAGGTTCAGTAAATTAGTGGATGTTGTCTGGAGTGTGAACAGAAATCCTAGACTACAAGTGCTCACTCACTCTTCAGAGTGAAGATTTCTTTCTTTGCATTTAGAAAACTAAAGCCTGGTACAGAAGTAGTGCTAGCACCTTTTTCTTCATTTGCATCGATGCAGAGGGTCTCTGGCACATAATTACTTCTGGTCTAACAAGCATGTGGATGAAAAATGAGATGATTGTATGTCATTGACTGCTCTGCAGGGCTGACCAGAACACAGCTGCACAATGAACATGTGGGCTGTGAAACTGTGGGCTGTGTGTCGACTGTCCCTGTCCTAAGAGCTGGTTATGTCCCGGTCGTGATACCAGTGTGCCAGAAGGCCCTCCGGAGGCTGCTCCGTATCTGTCTCCACATTGCTTGAATCAGGGGAACCGTCTCTTAACTAGTGTCTGTCCCTGCAGCATGTTGTAGTTGTCTACAAAAAGGCAAGGTTTTGAGCCCCAGTTCTGTCTTTGAGATCTGTGTCAATGTCCTGTGATATTTTACCTATACTCATCACACTGGAACGTCAGGGGAGGATATGTATGGAAATGTACAGCTTTGCATTCCTGCTGTAGCAGATAGGCACAAAATTCAACTTTATGGCATCTGTTGAGGGAGGGAGGGGATTAAGGTTAGCAGAGAGTGCATTTAATAGAGCAGAGTACAGAAGAAATCCCTCTTGCAGCAGAATGGTTCATCTCTTGGGGTATCCTCCTTAGTGGCTGCACTTTCAGAAGCTTCAAAAGAAGCTGTGAAAACTCCAGACCGGGAAGGTATAGGAAAACCCATCAGAAGGTAAATTTCCTTCTAATTTTAGTATTTAAAGACTGGCTTTTTTGGCCATCCTGAACTCCAAAGCAAGTTATACACCCTCAGAAAGTCTTCATCATAGTTTGTACATCTGTCTGGTTTCCTAATAGCGCGTTCTAACTATGTTGTTGCAACTCTGGATGTGCCTTCTATTTATAGTCATATCTGATACTATTTTGAGTGCTTCTAAATTCATAGCTTGATTTGATTACAGCTACAGTGGAAAATAATTGAAAAATAAGCTCAGGACAGGGAAATTTTATAATACATCTGGACTATCTACTACAGTAGATGGCACTATAACTTAAGTCAAGCGAGCAAGTCAGCTGAATGAGGATCTTACAAACCTCTAAATAATGGGATTCTTTGTGCAATTTTAAAGAACATTCCAACAAAGTAAGTAAGGATCAGGCCTTTGGCATGCATCTGTGTTGTGGCCAAATTCCAGTTTTAGATTTTTCAGGTCAAATTATTTCCTTAGGAAAACTATGAATCATGCATTTGCGTAACAGTTTTTCCATCTGCTTGCATTTCTCCACTCAGAGACTTATTTTTGTTCCTTTTAATATTTCACCTGAAAATACATACATCTTGTTTTCTTTATTAAATTCTGTGAAAATCTTTGGATTGCTATCAGCAACATGCAACAGAATGATCTAATCTTGCTATCTTGTTATTACTAACTGAAACAATCCTGTCGTGCTATAAATTGGGAAGATCACATCCTGGAATGATACTGCACATACTCAGTGTTTGCACATTAATTTGATCTGTGTGAGCTAGAATGTATATCTGACCCTATACCCATAATATTGGAGCACCCCAAAATAATTTATTGCTTGTGCCCTCATAATCTCCCAGGAGGTATGATAGCAATGCTATTCATATTTCCAAATAGAAAATCAAAGAACAGATAGACCAAATAGCTTCACCTCATTCACGTAGGGACTGTCTTAGAATGGAGACTTGCATTACGTATGGAATATATTTATATCTTGGATATACATAGAGCACATTTTTGTCCTGTGTATCCCATTTGAAGAAAATAGTTCACATTCCTCTACACTGGTGTTTAGGTTGTTCTGGTGTTTTGCAGAATGTAGGCTTGGTCTGAAGTGAGTCTTGCTGTTAACCCCTATATACTTTGGAAAAGGCCCTAAACACTGGATATCTGAAATAAAGATGGTTGTTTTAGACAAACCTAAGGCATTTGTAGCTGTTAGTAAACCTCTTTCCTATTATTAAACTTCTTTCCAGTGTACTGAAAAAATCAGAAAACTGTAGACAAATTAATTCTCCAGCTTGATAATGTATTTAAAAGACGAGCTGAATCTCTCCAAGAAGCAAAGAAAGAAGTAATTCCACAAGAAAGCATAAGAGATGTAAACCTTCCCATAATGTGTTGTTTTATTGTCCAATGTATATTGAAATACAGCTGTGGCAGTTACTGCATTCCGTCAGAGTCATTGCTTTCTTCGAGATAATTTTGGATATGTATGGACCTTTGTTTCTTCAGTAATACATAGCCAAAATAAAACCAGATCTTGAGGTGTAAGGTTTTTTGTTAGTGCTCAAGAAGAATTGCAGAAAGGACTCTGGTATTTTTTATTATATTTCACTGGCGTCTATATGACTGTGTTCATCAGACCAGTTATGCTGCTGCTAGTACTTCCTATAATGCAATGTTTTTCTAGTATAAAAAAAAGAATTTAAAGACAATAAGATCTGAATCTGAAAGCCAGGGAGAGCAAGATATTGCTGCCTTAGGAGTATTACTAGTTTGGTAAAGAGCTCACAAAGCCTTTCCAAAAGCTAAATCTTCTCTGATTCAAGTTTGCACTAGGGTACACTAGATTGCCAGAATAAAAGCAGAGAGCACACTTTTATGCAAACAAGGAAAATCCTCAGAACTGTTACTCATAATGTACATTTTTCGTAAGACTTTTTTTTCTTACCTTGACACATAAACAATCATGTAGGAAACCTCAGATGAGCAACTATTCAAGACATAATTTAAAGCAGTAAACAGCTGGGCCTGGGTAAGACAAATATTTGAAACAGCAAAAGACTGAATCTAAATAAATAAGTGCAAACTGCAGGCACATTTTTTATTCCAAAAAGACCAGTTAACAAGGACTATTTTAAAATAAGAATTTATGATGCAAATTTTTAAGGAAATTATATCCACCATGAAATACAGTAGAGAGAACTCATCTTTAGTTTCACAGGTGTCTTCTTGCTATGGAACCTGTCTTAAAAATGAACCTAATGAGGGTTTTCATATACTTCACGTTTAAGGTCTTTGTATAATTACTGAAAATAAGCTTCTAAGCGAGAGTCCCTCAGCTAACCTGCAGAGAAGCCTCACTTACTCCATTAACAAGGGGGTCCTGAACCATATACCTTAATTCAAACAGTGTGAGTGTCCGTCTCAGGCTGCTATAATTTTGTCATATATTTCACTGAAACATTACATACTATTCTAATAACTTGCTTTTTGGATGTTATAATTACATCATTAAACTACAAATACGAAACAAAAGGGTCAGAATCCTTAGATCCAAGGTACTGCTTCCTTTAAGGAATGTGTCTGAAAACTTTATGGTTTAATATAAGTCATTTATATATATAAGTGAAAGAATAATCTTGAAAATGTGCTCTTATAATAATAGTTATATTAATTTTATAGGCAGAATGATTCTTTTCATCTGCCCACAACAGATTTACAAATTAAAACAAGCTCACCATGGATGTACTCAACCTACTGTTTGATTCTGTTTTGCCAGAATTACTTGAAGTCCCTTATTTCTTCCAGAGGTACTGTGAGGTTATGAAAATACTTGAAAAAAATGATTCACTACCAACTCCGTATCAGTAGGCAGTGTAACTACCCTGCTTTTGACCCCCTGAACAATCTGGGGTGACTCAGATTCACAACAGTACTTTTGGGAAGGTTCATTTTAGAACGCTTGTATTTTTTTTTTTTAAACATTATTTGCATATATCTTTCCTAACCCCTCAAAACGTGCATTGCAGTTTGTTTCCTAAAAAAGAAACTTGTGTAGACAGTGCCTATCCCTGATCTTCACTTGCTACTTTTCCTGTTCTTCAGCTTTCTCATCATCTGTGGCTGGAAAAATTTAGTCCTTTATACTTCTTTTGCAGGAATGTAACACCTACACAAAACTAGTATTAAATTGAGGCCTTATGATTTAAAATGTTGGCTAAAAAGCTGAATTTGTGTACTGAGCTGCTATACACTCAGTTTTAATCTGCAATAGGTGAAATTTTCTGCCTGTATGATCAGGGAAACTTGGCACATAGATCAAAATGAAAATGGTTGTACTTCCTGTTATGGAAAGCAAACACATTTTCTCATACAGTCAAAGGTGCTTCTTTATCTACAATTTTTTTTTTTAAGTAAAAGTAATTACAAATGTTTTATATTGCATTTAGCATGCTTATCAGAAACAGCAAGTTTATAATAATTCTTTGATTTTACATATTACCTGATACATGACCCACCTGACCATGACTGACATGGCACTTACTGACATTTGTTGGTTTTCTGTAATTTTTAAGGGAAATTCAACATTTGAGTCCTCAGTAGATGAATGTTTTCTTGTAGACATATTGATATCGCACCTGTTACGGTGAATTTAACAACTATAAGCTAAATGTAGCACACTCACTTAACAGAAAAGCTTAAGAATGATACAGGAACAGAGGGAAGACTTCAGCATGACACTTGCATTTGGAAAGTGTACTAAGAGGCAATCACACGGTTTTTTGCATTTGTAAGTTTTGGTGCCATGCCAAAGTCATCAGAGTTGTCAACTGATTTTTTCCCCAGCTTCAAATGTACCTCCCAAATCCTCAGCAAACTCTTTAGCCTTAATTGAAAACACCTCATTGCCTTCGTTTTCTGAAAGGAGGAAAAAAAGTCAAAATATTTATCCTAGCGACAAATTATTGGACAAATGGTGCCCTGTAGATAATTTGTCAGGACAACAACAGTACTTGGTTGGGAAAAGGGGGTGATTATGTAAAAAGGGTTTATGACTTCCATGGTCCTCTGCACTGGAGTCAAATCTCCCAGTAAATTGACTTTTCTTCTGGTTCTGCCTCATGCCATGTCATTTTAATGCCTGTGGTGATGGAGATGGGGAGAATGTCGGGCATAAATATTCTGAAGAAACAGCAGACATTTCTGTTTGCTTGCAGACATTTTAGTTAATGTTTTCTGCCTTATAAGAATAGGTGTGAGCTTTTAATTATTAAGATCTCAAAGTAGGCTAAGCACAGGGTAAGCAGATAGGAAATCGCAAATAAAACTAGAAACCAGTACAATAGTTCTGGTGATTTAGCAGCAGCATTTCTAACTCATACAAACCTTAGGAAGCAAAAGGGCTTCTTGCTGAGATGACAGACACAGATGGTTGATTAAATCTAGCAGAGGAATAGAAGGGCCACTTTTGTAGGAGGTAGGCGATACCTCTCCCGGTTACAGCAGAGTGCTTGAGTTTCTTAAAAGAGCCTTTGTTATGTTCATGATCACAAGGGGAATGCTTAATGTGGATAATCTCTCTAATCACTATGCAATCTGAAAGTTTATTTTTTCTGGAAAGGTCACTACCAGTGCTTTTGAGAGAGAGGATGAAAAGGGTGTGAACTCTCAGAAGTTGTAAAGGGAGGGGGGAGAAGCGTCCTGTCCTGTAGGGCCATGGAAGAGAACAAAAGAAGGAAGGAAGATAAACCAGAGAACAGAGGGGAATACAGCAAAAATGTCACAAGGGGCATGAAATGTCTTCTGTAAGGGAATCGGTGGGAGCTGTATGCTATTGGTGTCTGAAGCTGGCAACAGAGGCTCTCAGGACAACCATGAACGCTGTTTAACTGAGGAAAGAGATCACCAGATGTTGTTTCTTTTCTCTTGCATTCATCATTATTTTGTCTGTTCTGGTTTATCTCTCTCTGGTTTATATCCTCCACTTTTGCCCTTCTGTGTGTGAACAGGTACACCTCGACTCTAAAAGCATCCTTAGTCATATATAGTATGAATTTGCAGTTATGGTAACTGGAAAGACCAAAATATTTTCCCTATGCATGTCGGGGGGGGATGGAATAACCTTAATGTGTATTTTTAAACATATTTTGTAAAAATATTTACACTCTGTTGTTGTTAGTTTGAATAGTTAAAATTATCACAAACACTGTAACTTCAAAGAAAACCAGGATATTGTATTGATTTCATTGGCTTTCACAACCAGGATTTACAATGTGGCAGTGTGAAGATTATATAGCTATCTTTTGATAGCAGAAGTCCCAAACCCACTGAAAAAAAAAATTATCTATATCTGTCTTCACTGGGTAGTTCTAGAATCCCAGGATTACATGGTAACTGAGGCTGGAGGGGATGTCGGGAAGTCTGCAGCACAGCCTCCTGCTCCAAGCAGCATCAGTCATGAGACCAGACCAGGTTACTCAGGGCCTTATCCAGAAGGGTCCTGAAAGCCTCCAAAGATGGAGACTGCACCGCATTTCTGGAAAACCTGTTCCAGTGTTTGACTTTCTTCAATGTGACAAATGTGTGTGTATGTACTGGTGTATGCCAGTGAGCCAATACTGTTCTTCAGGAAGATGTACAGGTCAGAAGCATCCAAGGGCTTCATGTCGATACATCAAAATATTCATACCAGGATTCCTGAATTATGTTTTATAACTGTGCTGTATATGTGTAAGTATTTATATTTGTAAAAGGCTGAAGAGCATGCAGAGGACTGCTGATTAAACAGAGAGCCTTCAAAAATGCCCAGCTGGCTAACACCGAAACCAGATTAATGTCTAAGAAAGGCTAGAATTTGTACATTCAGGTGAGTATTTTATGATATGTAATACAAGAAACATCTGTGCCTCCAGCCAGCTTCTCATGAAGGGAAGTTCTGATTACAAAGCTGTCACAGCAGTATACACTAACCTATATACTTAATGGCAGTTTCAGGGAGAGGAGAACACTGCACAGTTCTCACCCTCTGGAGCTGGGAAGTGATGTGAATCGCAACCTTTCGAAACCCCAGAGGCAGAACCTAATGATTCATGAGATTAGTTTAAAAATAGGGGGGTTAAAAATAGTAAATGTTCTTTTTGTTGGTATGCTGGTTTTAAATCCATATAGTTCACATTTTCTGGCTCCGCAGGCCTGAAATCTGTTGAAAATGCAACTACTTAAAAAGCAAACAAATAGAAACTGAGACCATTGTATAATCAAATGAAACTATGAGCTCGGCTTTATAGTGACAAACGGGGCCTTTACGCTGCAAAAGGGCCTTGGTGTCAGTAAGAGTCAGGCCCAGGAGTTTTAGTCCAGCCAGATCAATACCTTCTACAGCAGGATGATAATTAAACCCACAAAACCTAAGGCATGAGTTTCTGGTTTTTATTAACAGAAATCTCAGCTCAAGAGAGAAGAAAGCTGATGCTTTCTTCTGAAACGCTGAACTCCTGATCCTGCTCTATAGATCATCCCTCTTTCCTAAGGAATGTGGAGGGGCCAGCACGACAAGACGGATGGATCTGACATGGACTGTCTTCTGTGTGTATTTCTGCAACTGTATTTCTGACATACCGTCCTCTGCTCTGTCCTTGCAATGCCCTTTGCACTGTGACTTGGTGGGGTTACTGGAAGACAGTCCTACAGCTGTTTTCCTTCATGCCTGCCCGCGCTCCAGAAACCATCTCGATTACAGAGTGTTGAGGACTTTTCCAAAATACTTCTCATTATTTTCAGGGCGTAAAGGTTTTAGGGTGCTGGTGAAAATCTTATGACAAACCAAGTCCTAACATCCTTCCTCAAATGTCATTTAAATTTTACCCAGTCAAAACTCCCACTGACTTCACTAAGTCTTTTGAGATTTGGCCCTATCACATTACTACATTGCAACCATCTATAAAAGCAGCAACAGAACTGAATCCCAGAGAGGAACATCACAGTAACATACATTATTTCCATCCAAGTAAAAAGATCTTCTGGGATTTTCTTTTCTGGCCAAATCTAAAGCTAAACACATTACTCATCTGTGCATAACTCTGTTTGCTTTCCAAGCCAAAACTCACTAGAAAAACAGGAAATAAGAAGATCATGATATATAAAACTAGGTTGCTCTGCTCTGTTAATTTGTCAAAGCACAAAATGTGTTTTCCATTAACTTTAGTGTTTTCCATTAGTCTACCCATCAACCCATCCATCCATCCATCCATCCATGCACCCATCCATGCATCTTATTTTTTCTGAGTGGAGCAGAAGTTCAGCACAGTTTTTAGCTATATTTCTTAGAGTCTTTTGTTCAGAGAAAGCAACTGACTTCAACTGAAATCAAACTGAAAGCAACTGAAATAAAAATTTAGACTGCATTTTGCTCTTACTGATAAGACTATCCCTGTGAAAGGGGAGTAAAACAGAGTCAAGAACCTCACGCTTAAAAGTGCGGTTCTGCTGGTGCCAGTCTCAGCAGTTCAGGAGGTGCAGTCCTTCCTAAACTGCTTCCTAAGGACAGCTAAGAGCGAAGGAAAGTCATCAGTAAAATCCCATTGATTTCCAAGTGCACTGCATTACTCCCTAAAGGGCAGCGTTCAGCCTTCATTTCCACACTCCTTAACTTGCATTCTCTCACCAAACCTCCATGCAATAACAAACCCCTATAGCTCTTAATTTTCTGACCATATTTTCAGAGCTGAGTGAAGTGATTTGGTGATGGGTGATTTTTGAAAGACACTTAGAGAGGTCTTAAGAGTATGTATACTGCATTGAAGCCTTGGCAACTGTGGCAACTTTGGCAGCCTGTGCTGAAAATGGAACTCCAAAAATTTAACATAGCTCTTTCTTTTTGTAAACTCCAGAAATGTATAGGTGCAGGAAATGATCATCACTGAATCTCAATACACTCAAACACTCCAATTTTTAACAATTAATTTTACTAGAAATACATGGGTATTTTCACTCACACACCTATATTCATTGTGCTTGTAATGACTATACGTGAGAAATCAGAAAGTCCCATTTACTTGTAGATACATTAATCCTAAATATAAAGCTCAGGCAGCTCTAGTTTGAATTTTCCTCTTAATTTACTAAACCTTTGGACAATACTAAGCCTTGTTAAAGTGTAAAAATGTTGCTGATCACGCTGTTATGATAGCAACTGAATAGACAAGCAGATGTATTTAAGCTAACTTTAGTATGACTCGAACACATACACAGTAATTTTAAAAGAAAAGTAATTCTATCCGCGTGCTACATTTGTTCAAGTGCATACCTTGTCCTGTACCGAACTTGCTCAGGTAGGTGAGCCTTCACTGATGATAGAGGTCTCTGTGTCTGCTATCTGATCCAGTCATCTTTGGACATCACAATTTTCAGGGATTAAATCATAAGAATCTTCTGTGAAATTAAGAGTGGATCAGGCAATTAAATGGCCAATGGTAAAGTAGTGGTCAAATGGTTTATCAGTTTCATGAAATTACTCCAGTCAGTCCTTGTCTTCTTCCTGCATTCCCTCCAAAGTTCATATTTTATGACAGAAAGGTGGAATTGCAACACCAATATGTGTGGACGACGGGGTAAAACACAAATCTTCGCATACTTCATTGGCTTCCCAAATCCACAAAAACACAAATTCAGTTTTGAGGATTAGCGTTTACAATAGACAAAGAAGCAACAGGAATTACGGCAAACATGCAAATCGGGTGATTGCTGCTGGCAGTCCTTATAAAACCAAGTGAATTCTGGGAATGCTGAATGTGTCTTTAAACAAGTTTCTTGAACATGCAATAGAGAATACAGATATGAAGTCATTGAAATAATGTATTAGCAATTTTTCCCCTATAAAAGGTGATTTTTAAAAAGGCAGAACCTATAGTGAATTTCAGGACTTTGGTGAGGATCACGCAGTGACGATACAGCTGCAATTTCACAATTAGGTGAAGCCAGAAAATGTCATGACAGTGGAGAGTGCGTGGAGTTTTTGTCAGGACTAACCTCATCTTTGTCCAGGTGAGCTACAAATGTGAAACTGAAGCTAGGTATCGGCTTGGCCTTGTATTGTGGGACAAGCTACATTTTAATATATTAAGTAAGTAGGTATTTAAGTCATTGTGCCAACTTTCTCACTGGCAGATACCACCCTAGGTACCAATAAACATGTGCTACATATACCTTAGCCGTGTAATCGTTGTTATTATCAATATTGCTAATTTTTAAATAACCGTTTAAAAAACAAAACCAAAGTTTGCAGCTGATGTATGTTGCTAAATGCCATACACTGCAAAGATTGTCCAACAGCATTAAGCAATTCCACAGTTCTTCACAGAAGCAGTGTTGCAAGATAGGACACAGCAGCAAAGCCAATATATGTCCAAAACTGTACCTAATTTCTGGCAGGAACATATTCTTTCAATGGTGATTGAGTTCAAATGTGCTATTGTACTTTGGCCTGGATTCTTCAAATCTGAAATATCATATATTGATGATCACATCTGTTCCTAAAGCTGAAGGACCAGATCATGTGAAGGACTTTGGTACCCATAGTGGACTGTGTCGTGGTTTAACCCCAGCCAGCAATTAAGCCCCATGCAGCCGCTCACTGACTTCCCCCCTGACCCAGTGGGATGGGGGAGAGAATCGGAAAATAAAATAAAGCTCATGGGCTGAGATAAGAACAGTTTAATAGAACAGAAAGGAAGAAACTAGCAATGACACTAATAACAACAA
>JAVKLA010000062.1:2193255-2214745 GCA_034782735.1 Sagittarius serpentarius | reverse complement strand
CATACTCAACCCAAAACACAGCGCTGTACCAGCTACTAGGAAGACAATTAACTCTATCCCAGCTGAAACCAGGACAACCGTGAACACCAGCGCCCAAAATTGCTGCCCTTCAGACCGGTGCTCGGATACGACCTCAGATGGGAGGTATCTAAAATCCTTGGCTTTTCAAACGTCCTGAAGGTTCAGCCTCTCTGCATGTGCAGAAGCGCTTCAGGTCGACAGGGCTCAGCGAATTGTTTTGTGTATCACACATGTACTGCGTGTACCTCACCAGAGTTCAGAAACAAAAGTTTCTTTACCGAAGTCTCTTTGCTGGTCTGCTCCAGGAGGTCTCAAAGCCTCTCTCTCTCATGCATCAGCAGGGACAGTCTCAGAGGCTACTGATCCCACTTAAACCATGGTGTGGTTGGTGTGGCACCATTACCCCTTTTTCGCAGAGCTGCCCCAGAGCTGCAGTTCTCTCCTTTGCCTGGGAGCATTAACAACTCCTATTTCACAGCTCCCGACTCTTTCAGAGACTGGCTTAACCACTAATCTGTGAGTTACTCCACCTTCCTATTGAATCTGCGCCCCTGTGAAGAAAAGAACAATTTCTGAGGCCTGAGGGAATACCCAGACAGAGCCTGGCTTTGTGACTGCAGCCCTCTCGCTGGTGGGCAGGATGCTACTGGTCTTTTGGCTGTAAATGAGCAATACAGGAACCATAATAAGGCCAGTATGGGAAGGAAACCTGCCCTAGGGGTGATACTGGAGAGAGACCAATTCCCACCAGCTGCTCTTTCTTCAGACAGTGGCTACTTGCCACTGGCAGCAGCAGGGCAGCTGGAGGAAGATGGGAAGGAGGACACTGGGGAGGGGTCCACCAGCAGCAACTGGAGGTGGCTATAAGGAGACAGAAGGCGTATCTGAGGGATGAGTGTGCCCGCCTTCCTCCCCAGGCCCCTGCTCTCTGCAGCCTCCCTGGCATAGACAGCAGTGTGGCCAGAGGTGCTGGCTGGGGACAAGGACATTAGAGACTTGTGTTTCAAGAAAAGCAGAATCAAAGAAAGCCACTTATTATGGCACTTGAATAAAACAAAGCAGCCTATGCTGGGAGCAGACGCTGGAGCTGAGGTGACGGCCCTGCCACCTGGGCAGCGCTCACCCTTTCGCTGGCATTTTGGCTGCCCTTGGACGTTGCCGGCACCACTAGGAGCTAAGCGCTTGAGTGGTTCGCATGCTGTGCGAGCAGATTCACACTCTGCAGGCGTGCTCCTTAACAGAGGACGTGTCTGCCTATTATGCCGGCTCTGTGATTTATCGTTTGCCAGACTGAACAGCCTCATCAACAGCCTTGTGTTCTCAGTGAGATGTTACGTGCTGGGAGAGTGGGAGGGTTCAGCGAGGCCTCCTTCCCCGTTCTTCATAAGCAGGCAGTCTCCTTCCCCCATGCAAAGCAAACATTCAGCTATCGGGGGAAAAATCTAACTGCTGGGACCAATTGTAAACTTCTGCAGTGAAAAGCACAGACAATTAAGTCCAGTAACTAGTTCTTTATTGCAGGCTTTTCACGCCAGGTTCATGCATGGGAGGTCTGGATTCACGCAGTGTCTGAAGCTGAGCAAAGGGGCATAGAGAATGAGGGATTAAATCAAAGGGAGGGTGGGGTGATGGAAACCCTGGGAGGGAAGAATGAGTGGGCAGAAAGAAGGGAGGAAGGGAGGGGAGATGATAGGAAGGGTACAGGCAGTTGAAGAAAGGGAATGGGTTAGTGGGTGATCATACAGATGATGTGAATCATCCTGTGCTCATCTTTTCTTCCACTCTGTTGACTGCTGGAGCCATCACTTGACATTTTTTCATGATGTCTTACTGAGAATAGAAGTAACTCTCATGTTTCCAGTGAGCAGAAGCTGAGCTGTTAAAAGCTAAAGACTAGAAACCAGTAGCTTTTGGAAGAGATGCAGCTCCTCACTGATCTGGAAATAGAGCTGAACTGGAAACTTCATTAAAAAGTATAAATCCTTGCCACCTGGCAGATTTCCTACTTTTTAAAGGGGCGATTACAGTCCAATAATGTGTTTTTCTGAATTGTGGGAAATGATTCCTTTTTAATGTGGCATCCCTGAAAGAATTCTTTTCACTGAGTTCTATTTTTCCCCTCTCATAATCAGTTTGAGATGTGTAAATACCAGTACATGATATTTGCAACTGGAGTCAGTTGCAGAGCTTTTTCTGAATTAAACTCACCATTCACCAGACATCTGAGCGTTTTTGTAAGGAACAGGAAGACAAGCTTTAAGGGTTTGTCTTTCCTTGTGGGCTGCAGGATTTGGCTAGTCCAGTTGTACAGAGGATATATCTGTCTTGAAGACTTTTCTGGATCTGGGCAGGGATCTCTTGTACTTCATCTTCTACCACAAATAACCCCCTTGAGGTTCATTTGTCTGTCCCAGTAGTGTTGCCAAGAAGAACTAATTGAAGTAGCATCTAACAGTACTGTTGGACACTGATTTTAATTTCCAGAGTGACTACAGTAATTTATTTCAGCTGGGCCTCAGTGAGCTTGTTGGCAGCCATCTTGTTTGAGAGGATGGCTCTCCATTCTTGTCGTCTTTCAGCAGAGTCTTCGGTAGCCAGATAGTTTCTTGATGTTATTTTTAAAAGTTTTGAGGCACTCGCTGATTTATTCTGGGGGGTTTGGATGGAAGCTCTGGAGGTAAGTGGGTATCCAGAGACATCTGGCCCTGGCAGAGTATGTCCCTCTGGGCCACATGGCCCACCTGGAGTCCCTCCAGCTGCGCTCCCCAGGGTGGACGACAAATCGGAGAGAAGGCGGCTTTATTTGGCTCCTGCTGCCAAGTGTAGCAGCCGCCTAAGGGCAGCTTTTACTATCTGAGTGTATAATTTTCTATATATTATCAATTAGAGGAGGTTCTCTTGGCCACAGTTTTGCTGATGAACAACCAGTGTCACGTCAGGCATTACAGAGGAAAACCCCCGTCAACTAGATCATCATGACTATATCCAAAACACTTCTGTATGTTAGAAGGAGCTATATACATACATTATAGGGAGGTCATCTAGCAGCCAAGGTCTGTAGGGAGGTCATCTGTCAGCCAAGATCTGAAAAAAGAATAAAAGATCTGTAAATAAAGGCAAGGAATATTGCCCTGTTTTTGAGCACCCAGAATGTGCAAGGCAAAGCTCCTGTACAAACAAAAACAAGATAAGCTCACCCAGGTACAGTTGTCCTGGTTTCGGCTGGGATAGAGTTAATTGTCTTCCTAGTGGATGGTACAGCCCTGTGTTTTGGGTTGAGTATGAGAAGAATGTTGGTAACACCCTGATGGTTTCAGTTGTTACAGTGTTTATACTAATCCAAGGACTTTTCAGCTTCTCCTGCCCAGCCAGCAAGAAGGCTGGAGGGGCACAGGAAAGTTGGGAGGGGACAGCCAGGACAGCTGACCCAAACTGGCCAAAGGGGTATTCCATACCATGGGATGTCATGCCCAGTAGAGAAACTGGGGGAGTTGGCCGGGGGGGCATCACTGCTTGGGAACTAACTGGGCATCGGTCAGCGAGTGGTGAGCAGTTGCTTTGTGCATCACTTGTCTTGTGTATTCCAATCCTTTTATTATTATTGTCACTATTGTTGTTATTAGTGTCATTATTTTCTTCCTTTCTGTTCTATTAAACTGTTCTTATCTCAACCCATGAGCTTTACTTTATTTTCCGATTCTCTCCCCCATCCCACTGGGTCAGGGGGGAAGTGAGTGAGCGGCTGCGTGGGGCTGAGTTGCTGGCGGGGGTTAAACCACGACAACAGTCTTTGGGTGTTAGATTTACCTCCGTGACTTTGGAATTAAGAGCTCTGGAAGCCAAAAAGATGTGCGATCTTAGAAGCACAGTTCGTGGCGTATTTCCAAATAAAAGCAAAAGAATCACCGTGTTAGAGGATTTAAATTGTTTATGTCTTCTTCATCAAGTTGGTTTGTGTGAGGTTGCATTTTATCTGTATCTCATCAAAAAGAGTAAATAACCTGTAGTCATGACCAGATAATGCTGCATGGGCAGGTTTTCCCATATCTCCAACATCAACATGTGGAACTTCTGTAATCCAGGCCTGGAATTCTTCACTAAACAAAAATAGGCCGTCACTTTGTTTTTTGTTTTTTAAACCTGATTGCAAATCCCATATCCTTTTTTTTTGTTGAAATGCTGCTCAGCATTCCAGTGAGACTGGAAATCTTAATTAATTTATCAATTGTACTTTATTTCCAGTGTGACACAGGGAATGGTTTTGTCTATGCCTGCTGTCAGAACTTGTCAAACCGGAGATGTATCAACAAAAATGCTATCATATGTTCCTTGTTGTTGTGAATTGTGCTTTATGACAACAAGATAGAAGAGGAAGATTTATTGGGAGAAGATTGCCAGATGCTGTCCAGAGAGTAGAGGAGGTCTTTAGCTCTGAACTAGGCTGAGCGCTTGTTCTTTACCAAGCCAATAAAGACCTGGCACTGTAACAAATGCTGCATGTGTATCTGAAGATTTGAGGGGGAGACAATGAATAATAAAATATCCTAACTGAGTGGGGACAGAGTTAGCTTTGAAAACCAACACATGTTTTTTGCAGATGTCCAAATTAAAGCACATCTCTCTAAAAAAACAAACTTGAGCATTCCGATTATCTATTAAAAATGTGAATCTTTTATAATTTGTGGAGACCGTGAGATTTAGAAAGCTGTTTCCTGTTTGTCCTCCTTGCTGCTGCTGATGGAATCAACTACAAACTCTGACTTCCAAGATAACAGCGAGGTAGCGATCGGCTGGTTCATATGAAAGATCAAGCTTGTTCCTGTGCTGACCAGGTTGCTGTCTTCCACTGAACACACAGATCTTCCAAGAGAAGAATATAAATTTCCTACTCCCTATTCCTAGAGTAAAAGGCACAAGAGAGAAACCATGGGAGAAACTGTCAACAGGACTCAGAAAAGCTGTACCAGCCTGGAGAAAGATGACCAAGTAAAAGAAAACCTCCAGAGAAAGGAATGATCTGTTTATACAAAGGGTCTTCCTGGGGCTTCATAGTAAAATTACAGTCTGACCACTGTGAAAGGCTCACCGTTCTGGTGGAATTATGGGGTGAAAAGGGAACAAGAAGCCCATGGAGGCTGCTAGATACTGGGATATTGCTTGATAATAGCTGCCAGATATTGGCATATCCAGCAGCATAACGAAGAAGCCTGGATACAAGATATCTACTCTGATGAAAAAAAAACTGAGGTAGAAGAAAAAAAGATAAACATTTACTTTTCTTGAGGTTGGGGTTTTTTTCATCTTTGCATTTGCTGATTTATTTTTATATTCATGGAATCTCTAACATGGCTTCCAAAAAGTTTTGAAAGAAAAAGAGAGGTATACACAAAAAAGTTCCCGATTGTTAGCAA
Source organism: Sagittarius serpentarius (assembly GCA_034782735.1). NCBI lineage: Eukaryota > Metazoa > Chordata > Aves > Accipitriformes > Sagittariidae > Sagittarius > Sagittarius serpentarius. The sequence goes on along the minus strand of JAVKLA010000062.1, from coordinate 2,209,313 downwards.
ATTTAAGGCAACTAAAATGAGGGATTCAAGATAAGCAAATCCAAGAGGTATCAAGATTAAAAATAGTTTAGGCTTAATGACAGTAATATTATGAAAATTAATAATGTGTTTTCAAGTAAATTACATGCATGAACGAGATCTTGGAGGAGTGTGTACATCGGCTGCACAGTAAGCAGTGGAAAGAAAAGAAAAAGGAGAAGTTTAAAATCAGAACCTGAATAAGCGCTGCTGGTACTGAAGTGGTTAAGAGCTGAGACACTTGTGAGTTTAGTATGTGTATTTGAAGATCTGAGACAGAGAGAATGAATTATATTCTTATTGAAGAGGGATACAGTTGGCTTTGAAAGCCAGAAGTCAGCTCTGTAAATGTGTGTTTCTAACTGATGTGTTAAAGCCAATTTTTCTGATTATGTAAAGAGAGACTGATGATTTAAGTTAGGCCATAAAGTTCATGTTTTGTTACAGAGAAGAGATGGAAGCAATGGATAACATACACAGAGTAAAGACGGATAAAGATATTACTAGAAACTCACCAGTGAAGAGAGAGGTGGCTTAGCTTTGTTTTAAGCGGGTTTTCTTCTGATGTTATTATCATGTATGTGCAAGTGAAAGGGAAAAGATAAAACATTATTATCAGATTGATTGGTATAGCTGAACTTAAAAACAACCGAAAAATATTAACAAATTGAGGTAACACGGAGAAATAGAACCTGCTTTAACCATGCCTCCATCTCCAAACATGTTAAACTTTATCTCTCAGTGGGGATAAATGTACCTCCATTATTAATAGGAGTCATGACTAACAGATCACTAATACATAAATGAACAATGTCTGTGTATGTAACAAAGTACATACAGGTGGATGTGACGTCACGTCTGTAAAATGTTGAGCACAATAAAAAAGAAAAGGTGAGTCTGTTAAGTATAGAAATGCTTATTACGGTAAAAAGTACTTTGAAAGATTGTGTAGCATCATGTGTATTTTTGCAGCATTGAGGTCCGAAAAAAAGTCATGTCGTGCGCTGCTATATTGGGGATTTTTTTAAATGCTTATGGGAGGGAACTGATGGAAGGGAAATACCATATGGTCAAGACCAGAGATTTGTCATTTGCAGAGACTGATACTCAAAACTTTCTGTATATTTGCAAGCATTCCAATTTAATGAAAAAAGGGGTTTTTTTGCCGAAAACAACTGACCAGGTAATGTTAGAAATGTACAACTATTTTAAAAGAAAAACATGTTGCCACTGGGGTCGTATAATCGCAAACCCACCCGCTCACTCAGAGTGTGATAACCCAAAATATGTTCTGGTGTAACCTTGCTATTTATCAGTCAAGGTAGGTGAGAGCAAGACAACACTTTCTGGATGGTTTTACTGCTAGCTTAAATTACAAATCAGCCTGTGCAAAACATCTCTGAAGACCTGCACCTACAGCCATCCGATGAATGCTTATATTTTAACTCAATCATATGTGGCCTTATAGACTGTTTAGAAATGGGTCAGTTGTGTGTGTAAATCTTTCCAGTGGATAAAGTGACAAAAATACGTGCATTTGTAGTGTAATCTTCATGAAGGCTCGTGATTACAATTACATGATATGCATAGAAATGACCATCAAACTCCATCACGTAAAGGCAGTTGTTTGATAACTTTAAACTAATTCCTTTAGGTACCTGGGAAACTACTGAGGTACGTGCTAAAACGCTCTACCTATATTGGCATTGTCAGCTAGGTAGCTTTCCAGAAATTACAGTCTGTTAGAATAACAAGGAGATTACTCATATTGTAGCCATGGTGGGAATCCCTCCTCGTGGTGGCTTCCCACAGCTACAGGCATTTTCAAATGGGGCTTTCCCTTTTACAGTTGTCATTTTAATTGTTATAATGATTTTGTTAACTGCGCAGATTATTTTGGCTTTGAAAATTAAATGCTTAGCAAAATGAGTAAGGGCAGTACACCAAAGCCGTGAATTATGGGCCATCCCCAGGCCTGTAACCGTCATTAGGAGGCAGGACTGTGTAGGGAATAGCAGATGACTCGTAGGAGAGGCTTTGCTCAGTCCTGATCAGGAGCTTTTAGCTAAAAGGGTGTTTGCAGTATCCTTTCTGTTCTCGTGGGTGGTAGAGCTTGCAGTTTGCAGATGATCAGAAGGGGAAGTTTTGGTCGCCCATAATAACACAGTGTATGTAAGGTTGGAAATCATACCGGCTATGGGGCGGGTGACAATGAACCAGGTTTCATGGGTAGTTTCTTCCGGAGAAAGTTTCTCCTGCAGTAGTTTATCCTGGAGCGACAAAGCACTTCTCTGAGGTTCCTTGCTTTTCAGAGTAATACGTTTGTGATGCAACAGGACAGATTTTGAAGAAATTTGCCTTCAACTGAAGAAGGAGATACTGGGGCCAAATTCCTGTGTACCAGAATGGAAAGGGTGTGCTGGTAGGAAACAGCATCACAAAGCATATAGTCAGAGAAATGGAGACAAAACTGCAGTGTCCCAGACCTCAGAACAGTCCAGATACCATCAGTGAAAGGACAAGATTGGCTCAGTGATGTGCATCCCAGAAACGCAGGACAACAGCCCTACTGTAGCTTCTTTCTGTGAATACAGAGGACTAACACAGTAACAGCCAGTACCAGAAGGCAATAGTGCTGTGTTAGTGGCTTACGGACAATATCAAATCTTTCAGAACATAGAAAAATACGCCTGCAAAGCAGAGTGATTTTGAAAAGAGTGCTAGTGAAGGGTAAGGGAGCCTGACATGTGAGTCTTCTTGGGAAACTTGTTCAAAAAACTATCTAGAGAGTCCTCATCATTACAAAGATATGCAATACCTAATACCAGTTTGTGGCAGCCACACAAGCCATCCCAGACAGAAATGATCATTTATTGACGCAGGACGGCTGTTGTGTGACTCTTCGCTCAATGAATTTATTACACAGAATTATTCACACCATAGTTTGCAAGAGCCCGGTGTTCCCAAATTAGCCTCAGCAGTCTTAGCATCATGTCACAGTGGATCTAGCAGTCTTATTTCCCAGTAAAATTGAATGGTCACCTCAGCCTCCTGTGTCAGGGCCTGATCCTGTACTACAGTGCAAGTAGTCTTCTCAATTGTAACAACGCTTTCTGGGAATTGTAACAACATTTTAAATGGATAAATCCTCCTGAATAGTATGTTCATACATTTTAAATCTCCTGTCTGCATTTTTCTTTCTTTACCTTAACCCACCATTTGCGGAGCTACAGTAACATCAGTGGAGCTACAGCATTTATTACAGGATAAAGTGCAGAGCGCCTGTAAGATAAGACCAAATTGAGTATATGGCAGTTTAGGCAAAAAAGCAGCATTTTCAGCACTCCATACAGGGCTATAGTAAACTTACCCTCGTTTTCTGTGTTTGTGACAGTATCCTTCTGTAATAGGAGAGTTAGTTTGTTATAGGAAATTTTAGTGAAAGGCTCTTGTGTTCTGCCTTTACTATTTTTGAAATCACTTTGTATTGAATGCATTTATGAGCCTTCTGTCAATTTACTTTGTGCACAGCCTGAGTGTTGTAACTAGAGATGAAACTAAAGTTCTGATTTTTGAGTCTTTTCAAAGTATGAAGTGTTGGGTTTGTCCTTTTTACAGAGAAAAGGATGAGTCAAGATAGCCAGTGCTGAGACTGGATTTAGTCTTAAGGCCTGGATTCTACGACTTTCCCAAAAATTTAGTGGTTTTGCCTTGAGTTTTAATACTCTAGGATTTGAGTTTCATTAGTATTTGAGTATTTTTATTTTAATGCCCTAATAATGTAATTTCTCTGTGTATGTCTTGTCATTCTTTATATTCTAGTATTTAATATGAAGACTTTCTTTCTAGTCCCAATATCTTCTTCTTTTGAAACTTATGTTTAATCTTTAACTATATATATATTTCGACTTAATTCAGCCCTTACATAAGTGGATATATCTCCCAGGAACTTGAAGGCACTTGTTTCTATTTATGCAAACCTGAATTTGACCCACTGCTTTCTTTGTGAATAAGGAACAAGGAACAACAAGGAGCTTAGGTCGTTAGTCATGAACCACGTCCTTAATTATACAAAATTCATTGGACCCATTTCTTTGCTGATACTATGTAAATATATCAAAGCCTTCACATCCATGAATTGCGTAGCAACTCCCGCTTTTTGTGTTTTCTTGGTAAGGCTCCGGAGTGCTCAGAATTTTTGCTGGGTGAATGGTATTGAATCAGAACCTGAGATCCTTAGATTACCAGCCTGATTGCTGTCTCCACTTTTATGGGTCTCTCACTAATCAGAACTGTGTATTCAAACTCCAGGTATGGATGGGAGCATTAAAAAGGTGAAAATAGTTGGATTTTGAAGGGTGGGGAGAGATGTGTTCATGCTATGCTCAGAAAATGCTCTCTATTATCAGTGGGCACTTCCAAGTCAAATTTTCTTCTTCCCCCATTTTTGCTGATAATTTATCCTTTTAAATGAACATATCTGCTCTCCCACAGTTCATTTAGATATTTTTTGTACTGTCCCAAACTTGTTAGCACACTCCTTTTTAATAGCTTCTCCTGACTGTTTCCCCTCACTTTTGTCTCTTTCACAGAAGTAATCAGAACTGGCTGAAGCTCCCAGTACACACTGGCCATTCCCACCAAGTTAAGGAAATAGATTCATGAAAGTATCAATGGCTTTTTATGTTACCCTTCTTGCGAATCCAAACTATCCAACTTAAGCATTTCACTGATACTTCCTATATTAGTCGAAGTAACACAAAAGAACTTTTAAAACTTACTGAAAGAAAGATTTCTACCCAATTTTAAAGATGCAGGGAAGAGAGCACCTAGTGAACTCTGAAAAGAAGATACTTGAGTATTTTTGGCTAGAAAAAAGCCCACCATTTTTAAATCCCAAAAGCACCACAGCTAATAAATTTTGGAAAAATATATATTCTGTGTAACGCTCAGCCTCAGAGCACAAAGGTCTTTTTTCTGTTTAAGCATCCTACTTGGGGTTTTGCCTGGACATTAACATATGATGCTGTGATTATTACTGAATAAACAGTTTAAACAGGTTTTGTAAGCATTTTTGTAACTCAAGAAGATTTATTCTTGTATGTAATGCTCACTTATACACTTATTTAATTATCTGTGTAGTTGTGTAATTGTTTTATATTTTATGAACAAACTTTTTTGTATATGTTAGTAAGAAAAAGCTTCAACAAAAGGGGAGAATTATGTGAGCAAAGAGAAGATGCCATGAGATTTAGGAGAGCTTATACATTGCAGTATATAAAAACATGCAACTCCTTTCAAACTAGATGTTAAAGTTGAAATTAGTAGCTGGCAGGACACAGAAAATCAGTGTCACCTATTAGGTCAGCAAGCCAGGGTTCTGAAAAGTCCCAGTATCATTTTTGTTTCACCCTGAAAACCTGACATAGAGTGGAAACTGTGTTCTTATGTTCTCCTAATTTTCTAAGTATTTTCCAAAGTAATAAAAACCACAAAGTGTTTATTATGCCTTATTGCACTGTCAGAGTCTTGTTAGTGGGGCAATAGCAGGTAAAATAGAAATGACAGAGCTGAAAGTCCCTAAAGGCCTGAGAGACGGTGGCCGCTGATGACATGAAGGCATGCCGATATCTAAAAGAATGGGCTGATCAATGAATGGTTAGAGTGGCTTGGCTTGCTGTGACCTAGACTGCTTCCTAGATATTCTGAGAAGGCCGTCAGATTTTCCCCAGTGTTAAGGGAGAGAAAGAAAAAAGTGTTTAAAGCCTTTCAGAAAAATCTGAAGAGTGCCCTTACGACCTGCGGGGTACCTCGTGATACTTGGTAATCGGACTGAGGGGAGAAAAAACTCCATTGAAGATTCTACAGCAAATGGTTTAGTTCACTTTATTTTTCAGTCTTCACAGTGCTGTCTCTGCAGATTATTAGGCTTTTAGCAAATATGCTAGTCCATGTTACAAAGAGAATAGCAATTACCAAATACTTGTGCAATAGTTCACTTGAGATAATAGAAATAAGGTAGACAGAAGTGGTAGGAAACAAGCAAATTAACTGACTAGTGTTATGGACCCTGACCCTGGAAAAAGACAGCATGTAAGCACTTAAGCGTAGTCCAGATTTACCTAACATGACAGGCAAGAGTTATATTCATTTCTGGGGTACAGGAGTTCAGCTTATTTGAATTCCTGGAGTATTCAATCAAGTACAATGCTGTGAACAGACATGTAAGCACAGAACTTTGTTAGAGCTGATGACCTTGAAAGTGAGAGGATGTTTTCTGATGCTGTTGTCTGTACGGAAAAGGAGTCACAGGGATAGCTTTGAGGCAGACGAGCACTTTTAGTGTTCAAGTTTCTCAACGTCAGCTTCAGCTGCAGGGATGCAGCTTCTCCTCTATATCCAGAAAATGGCTAAAAATCAGTCAGTAAATACAGTGGGTGAAACAATACTGAAGTAATGTAATAGCCTATTTTAGGTGAAGGGAGGCAAACCGGGCCTAGGAATGTCTTTGGTACATCTTGTGAGTCTTGTTAAGTAAAGAAAATGGAAAGGAAAAAGGAGGAGGTGGGTGTGCAGAGGGTATGAGAAGTCAGGCTGGGTAAGAGCTGCTTCGGTGCCCTCCTCGAGGCCAAGACCAGACCCCTGAGGTTTGCAAATCTCGGCTGGCACCAAGTGTCTTTGAAAGGTGCTGTCACTGCCCCAGGTGTACCTGTTGACACAAAAGATAATAAACCATGGCTGGTCTCATTAACTCAACTGGCAGAAAGCAAATATAACCTCATTCATGAACCGTATAGAGGATGAAATTTCACTGGGCTGAATACCTGTTCTTCCTCCTTGGTTTGGATTTTTCATGTGGAAGATTACATAAAAAGCCTCTTCACCGAAAGAGTATCATTGCCAATTAGAGTAGGCCCTGTAACAGACTTACTAAGGGACACTTGAATTTAGGCTGTACATAAAGGTCATAGCCGAGTCTAGTCTCATTTGCTGCTGAAGCTGGAAGGAATTATCTGAGACCACAGAGTGCAGAAAGAAAACACAGTTACGTGTTTAAGGTTACAAATACTGTCCAGTTGAACAGGATTATGCCTCTACCTCGACTATGTGATGCCACTTCGTAAAACTACTTACCAGATGTGCTGTGTTCCTGATTTTTGGGGACCTAGGCTGATATGGAGGGGTCAAATTTGTAAAAGTCTCTAGTATTTACAGCTGCAGCCGAAGTCAGTGATAGTTTTCTTTTAAGCATGAAGAAAGTAATATAATGCTAACTATCCTCAAAAATCAGTTTGCTGGTGTTTCAGATTGGCTCCTAAGACTGATGAAAACTTTTGATCCTATTTTTTAATGTGCTCAAGTGCCTCGACTGTAAAATGAGGATAACATCAATCTTCAGAGAGGCTTATATGTTAATGCTTGTGAATTATTCATATTCCAATTTTATGAACGTGACAAAAAAACCTGAGGAAATTAATGATTTGGTCCTCCTAACAGGGTTTGGGATGTCTTTTTCTGGTTAAAATAGTAGTTTATTGAAATGTACCAGTATCATGTAAATGAAATTGTTTTTAAAGTTCACCTTGAATACAAAATAGGAGGATTACACTTCTTTTGAAAGTAAGTCAGCTGTAAATACAGGTTATATACAAAGTTGGTCAGAAGCTGAGCTCCCTGTCTGGATGAATGTGCATTGGAGGGACTAGGTATTGTTTGATGGAGATGCCAGCGGAAGCAGGACAGAAACTAACAGCAGCAGAATTAATGCTAGTGTTGCTTGAAAATGTAAGAAGAGAAAATGCTTCTTGTCTGACTCCTACTGAGTTCAGCAAAGTATCACTTCATGACTGTCTATTCTTTCTAAATGAAAGGGACTGAATTAACAGAATGCTTGATTCCATCACTAGTCTCCCCTTTTAAAGGGAACACCCACAAGATCTTGAATGTTGACTGATCTCTCAGCTGAAAACAAGCCATCCTCTGAAAAACATATATATAAAACAAAATATTAAATAGTTGCTTTTCTAGTGGCACTACTTATTGTGTACTCTGACCAAAACAGAGGTCCTGGGTACAGAAAAAAATTGAGTTCATATAATTAATGTCATAATACAGGCACAAAGTATCACATGAACCAATGTTCTTACCACGTTTATGATACATGTGTTGTTGCCTTGTTTTTAGAGCAAAACCAAGGGAGGAATTAGTGATAACCAAAATTCTGACCCAAATCATTAAAAGAAGACACAATAGAAATTACAGATGTGTGTGTCCATCGTCAACTCTGGTTTTATATAAAGCAATGTAAACTCTAGAGTGACTAATGAAGACAGACATTTCCAGAACAGTAGAAGCCCCAACTATGAAAGGTCCCCAGCCTATTCCCTCTCCTACAAGACAGCACACATGTCATCTTAATAATACTCTTAACTGTAACTGAAGTCAAGAGAACTTTGGCATAAGTTTAAAGTTGTTGAACATATGGTTGTGCGATTTACTGGCTCACATTCTCTATTTGCAGCTGGGTAAGGCTGGACAACAGATAAAGATCTCTTTTGTAATTCTAGATCTAAACAAAAGTACCAAAAATACTGAGAGTAATTAGGAGAACACTGGCTGGAGAGGAAGAAATAAATTGTGGCCCTTTTATAAGGAATAATGTCCTAGATATAAACTTCTGCAAGGAATAATATCTTTTGTGGTCTTTTCTCACATGCAGTAAAAAGAAATAATCCTTTGTTTAAAGGCAAAGAAAGAAGTCTGATAAAATGACCTAGTAGAGTGACCACCCATTTTGGTTACATTTAGACTAAAAGGCCAAATTTAGATGTCCAGTCTCATGAAATGTGAATCTAAGGGAACCAAGGCAAGTAGAAAATCTGAGTTTACGTTAATATAGCTTACATCATAGGATCAGGAGAAGATGCAAGTTCTGCCAGCTTAGGTTCTCCTTTAAGTTTAGTCCATTATTTAAAATGATTATAGGTAAAATAAACCCAGGAACTTTCTTCAGTTCACGTAAGAACTGGCTAACATTCCAGTCCTATAAAACATCTATCTGCCACCATGAAGCGAAGATCTGTACCATGAATCTGTAAGCTAGCAATCGCATTAGGCTTATATTGTATAACTGTGATAGCCACTTTGACATAATACCAAATGCCAGAGCACAAGAGATCTATGAATCTTAGGACAAGATGAAATGATTTATGTTTAAAGGCAGCAGATATGGGATGTGGAAATTTTTGAATGATCAAATATCTATATCCATGGCAATCTATGGCAATTTTTTAAATTTATAGTGCAATTTGAAGTATTAGCCCACAACAAGATAGTTTTAAAGGGCAAATAATTCTCTGAACAGTTCAATCTTTGATGGAAGACAGAATCCTTCATGTAGCTAGGCTTGCACAGTAGCAGTCATGGTAAATGAAAGCCTCAAAAAAGTTACTCAGTGTGTAATGAAAAGGGCAGATTGACGCTCCATAGTCATCCATTAAAAACCGTGTAGGATGAACAGTAATTAAACCTACATGAAAAACAACCGACTACAGAAAAGCTTTTGGTATGCAGTATGTCAGTCTTTGCAGTGCATGCAACATTCAGCCTTGCTATCTGCTATGGAGATTTGAATAGATGTCTTGAAATGAGGGCATCCTTCAAGTTATCTTAATTTAGTGTTCTCCTTACCACAGGCTCTCTGGGGAATTCATGTTTTTCTTCTTGTGTATTTTCAGGCTTCCTGTGTGGGAGACTGCCAAAAAGGACTACTAATGCAAATGAGATGAGGCTACTCTTTCTTAAACACTTGAAATCCTCATTCCCAATGGAAAATTTTATATTACATTTACATAGTCATATCTTAACAAAAGAAAAATGAAGACATTTGACTCCCGAGATTTGTCTCCTTCTGAAGCTGGTACAGGAAATTGTTCCAGTCTGGGGCTTGCTGAGATGTCAGTTTGGTGCCTGATGACCATGCTTCAGGCTGCTGTAATGTACGTTGTTTTGAAACGTCCATTCTAAAGGGGTGCCAAGAATGCAAGAGCATCCTTTATCCTTCCCATCTTCTCTAAGCATGGATTTGACAGGAAAAATTGCTGAGTGGTTACTCTTAGGGAAGCATTGTGGTAGCAAAATGATTCTTCTTACACAATTTAGTTTAAGTACAGAGCATTCTAAAGCAAAGTATCACTTAAAAGTCTTGGTAAGTAAGTAACATTAGAAGAAGCTTAATTGTATAAAAATTCAATGAGCCAAGATAAAATTAAAGCTTACCTGGTCTTTCTTGCTCCATATCAAAGCTTGACTACTTTTATAGTTTTCTAAACATTCCGAAAAACATTAACAAAAGTTCTCTGGTGTCAGCAACAACTTTTTTCATCCTGATTTTTGATTTTCTGAGGAGGTTATGCATGACCTCCAATGAACTACCTTCAAAGCCTGAGGACTGGAAGATTTGTTCTTTCCAGGTTGTGTCTTGTTAAGGGCTACTCTTTAGCCAGCCTCCGTAACCACCATGGGAGCAGCTTTTCTCCGTGGGCTTACAAACATTTATGAATAAACGTTATTATTTCCAGTGCTCTTTTGTGCAGGCTGTTGTGTTTGTAAATACTGATTGTATCAAAGTAACCTTAACAAGCTTTCTGTCATGACAGGTTGTCTTGGAAGGCTCATTTAGCTGGAGGAACTATCCCTGTATCATCACTTTCTGTACAGAACGAGCAATAGTATCAGACTAAGCCTCACAGAGCTTTCCATATGTGAAAGAGCATTCTCTTTCTCTAATTTTTATTTAATTGCTATCACAAAACTGCTTGAGGAGCACAATTTAATCTACAGTTAAATTCAGCATTACTATTCCCATATCATCAGTGGGGTAGGAGAGTAACAGGCTTTCATGTCCAGCCTATCTCTAAGGAACAAGCCATCGCATGGCGCAGGAGTCTCTCTTCTGAGCGCAGCTCATTCTGCCAAAGAAACTCTCTCCTGACCTGTGGTATCACATACCTACCTACCTCTAGCCAGCAGTTCATTCTCACTCTGCATGGGCCATCTAGCCCTTTCTGCTCCCTCAGCCCAGGCAGGTGCTTGTATGGGCTGGATCAGGGAGCTGAGCCAGGTGAAAAGGAAGAGATTTTTTTTTTAGTGTGTGTGTGTGTGTGTGTGTTTGGGTTAGCTTCCAGATGCACCAGTTCCCCAATCCAACTGACCGCATGGCTGCTTCAGCGCTCACACTGGGAGGTGCAGGGTTGGGTGCAGGGATGCCTCGCTCAGGTTCAGGGCAGTTTTAGGTTGGTTTAAGCTGGCTACAAAACCATACCCATATCTTTGGAGAAACAGAGCCTTCACAGAGCCATATGTTTTAATAAATGACAGTCTAACCAGTACACAGCCAGTACAGATTAATCCAAGAAAAGACTTGCCAGCTGCTTTCAGTGAAGTCAAGTGGCATATTTGCTTATTGCACCACAAAACATTCATTTTTAAACTGCTGATCAGCAAATTCATAGATGTTGTATATCTAGAAATTGCCCTTTTCATTTCTGTCCCAAAAGAAAAAGGTTAGTTCAAAATATCACAATGTATACTTTTCACTGATAGGAGATTTCAGCGCATACTGTTTACTTGGTTGTCTGCATAGAGGCCCATTATGCATAAATCAGTGCAGAGAAATAGACGATTGTTTTATTACACAGTGAAGTTTTCCAAAAATGTCTTAATTTCTTTTTCAGGAAATGCCACCATTCTTTACTTGAAACAGATATGTTAAGTGGCCTGGAGGACTTTTGTTTAAGGAGACAGACTAGCCATCATTGTGAGTAAGAGTGTTGCATTGTTCTTGACAATGGCAATTAGGAAGATAGTTTGATCTGAAGGTAATTAGCAAAAATGGCGAAATGCTATTCCAAAGCTTGACTAATTTTCCCGATGTTGAAAGCTGAAATGAGTCCAGTTCTTGGGACAAATTTCAGCTTACTCAAAAGTATTGCTTAATATCCACAAGAAATCAGCTATGAACAGTCTCTGTAATTTCCATGGTATTAGTGGCAATGCATTTCATATACAAATTAGCAGACCTGACAAGATGCTATGTCAACATCTTAAATCCCTCAAGTGTTATTTTCCTGGGGTCAGATTAGCAAGGTGTTAGTGAGCAGAAATACTGCTCTCAGTCTTTTTCCATATTATACCCCACCCTCCGCAATCCTCTCAATTGCTTTTTCCTGACAACAGTATCTGTAACCCTTCCACCTTCCAGCCCCTTCTCCCCAAGCTCCAGTCCTCCCACCTCCTCAAGGCCTCTAGGGACATTCCTCACCTTCCTTCTTCCCATTTACTTCCCTGAAATCCATCGGTCCCCATCCCACTGAACTTCCCATCAGACCTTCCTGGCTTTCCCCATTCTTAGTCCTGCGCTTTTACTTACCCAGGGACCCATCGTGCCACATATGCAAAATTAAGTTCTGCCATTCCAAGGATAGTTTATTTTCAAATTACATCTAATTCTGTGTGAACTGCTGAAAGGGCAAGTATAAGCCAATTTAAGAGGAGAAAGATGAAACCAAAACATTTTACAATTGTATTACAGTACCCAACACACAACAGTCAAGACAGTTGTCTTGAATGAGATCATGTTCCCATGCTTCAAATCCCTGTGGAGCAGAACGGACCTGTTCCACCAAAGCACATGACAGCATGTTGTCATACGGTAGCTCAAAGTCTCTGCTGTATGCAGATACTGCTCTTTGCAAGATGGGATGTGTGAGAGGCTTGTCAGGCAGATAGTTGTGGTTCCAGATTCTCCGGCTAATTCCGTGCTTGTCCAGACAGCTCTAAACTATACCAGCTGCTAACAGTCCCCCTCGGGATCATTTTCTAATTGCTGATTACCAGACACAGCAGGGCATCCCTTTCTTCTCCAGGGGTAATCCTTGTGCTGGGATGGAGGTGAGGAGATTTATGAACCAAATATGCAAGCCTCAGATGAGAATTGCCTGCGTGGTAGAGACAACTACTAAGGTGGTGAACGCTTGATCGATTTCTGGTGCTTTTGTGCTCTTTCATGCAGGGAGTCTGTCTCTCACTGTATTAATATCAGCCTGTTAATTCATCAGCATGGCTTCATTGCCGTTTATTCAGGTGATTGGCATCCGGGTTTATGCTAAGCCAGGACTGTGCTGTCCTATCAAATTCACGTGTCGGTGTCGTCACTTGTACTGAACTCACTTGGCTGGTCCATCTCACTTGAGAAAGCTTTTAACTCATGTTTTTCCCACACCAGAAATCTGATTGTCAGGTTCTTGGTGTTAGATCAGTGCAAAGAACATGAAGCTGCAGCCTGTATGCCTAGGACATGATTTCAAATGATAAAGTTTTAATAGCAACAGTGATCCTTAAAAAATTTAATCCTTGTTAGTGACCTCTTTGTATTTCTCACCAAAAATGTTCTGAAGCTTCAGTTATAACGTGGGGCACTCATTTTTTTCTCACTAATCTTTGGGAAGTGCAGAAATCCTGCACAGATGACAAAACACTGAGTAGGATTTCAAATTCCAAGATCGCCTCTGTGAATGGCTCTCCAGAATCACAAAAGCTTCCAGAAGATCTTTTTACTGCTGAGACCTACCTTAGCTGTGTGTCTGTGAAGTGTCAGTCTTACCGTGCTACCTAACTATTGCGGCAGCAAGAATTTTTCGTACCTGTTGCTTGTGATACGATTTTCTTTATCTGTCACTAGAGGGCAACACAGCTACTCACACCGTTACACCACCCCCCTATCCTCCCCAGCAACCCTCTGCTGAGATCTACAGGTGCGAATTTCACGTCAAAATCTGCATTTTCCCCCCACCACTACAAACCCCACGCTCAGGTGCTAGCTTTAATAGTGACTGGTTGAATACTTTTGAATGAACGATGGGGAAGGACACTGAGGAGATCAATTAATGCTGTTTACAGTCATAGGACTTCTCTGTTTATATCGCTTCCTCATAGGGGTCATTGTCCACTGCAGCGCTGAGAACAGTAACTGCAATCAGTTTCAGACGTTAGTCCCTGATTTTGAACTACTGATGCCAACGGGAGATTTATCGCTGACCTAATTTCATACAGGATTTAGTCTTTGGTACTGACTTTTACCCACAACTGTGTACACCAGAATATTATTTGCCCTGGTTGGATTAAACTGACCTTCTGAAAAGTGATTCAAGAGCAACAGGTATCTTTGAGTTGTGTGCAGGCTGGGGGGTGGGGGGAAAGTTTGATTCTGTCACATGTAACTCAAATGTTGCCAAACAGGCTGACTTGTCCTAACTTGCAAGCACCTGGCATGGAAACAATCTGTAATTTTGCACATTCCTGAATACAGTAATGCTCTCATTTAACTATGACTATGTTGGCTACATTAAAGAGTGGTGTAATTTCCAAAGGAGATAGCGCTGTGTGATTACCTAGTATCAAAGGTGATCTTAGTCATTTCACTGAGATTAATTTTTTACAGCCCCCTGTGATTTTTACCGTGTCGCCAACACCCTGCTCTGTCTTGGAGTCAGAGTCCTCTGATTTCACGTGATTATTTTGGGACAGTTTCCAAGTATGTAGATGTTGGATTACCACCTGAGTATGTTTTCTTCCCTGCTTACTCAAGTGGTGTCTCCAGATCATCTTTCAAGGAGCCTATATATGTATTCAAGCCTCACAAATTCAAAAGTGAAGCTCACATACTTGACTCCTTCCTCCTGCTTCTTTGCAGGCATGTTTGCAGTGTAACCCCACAGTTTCTCTCCCATTCCATGTAGCAAATGCAAGTAACTCTAACCAACTATTAACTTTTTTTTTTTTTAAATAAAGAAGGTAAAAGACAGCCATATATAGGTCTTAGAAGAATTTTCTTCTGTAGTAGGTCAGAGAAGGTCTTGTCAAGTTAAAAGTTAAAATATGGTGGTGTCAAGAGTATGGCAGAAAGGCTCTGGGGCTGTCCCCTCCCCCAAAATGCCATGTTTGAAGGAACGCTATTCAACAGAAACCAAATATCTCTCTTAACCAAGTAGCCTTGTACATTGCATACATCCTGTGTGATATGGAAGTCCCTCCCATGAACTAAGAATACTTGAGGGGTCTGAACACAGATACCTTACCACCATTTTTAGATGTATATATGCTTCTGGTACACCATAATACTACAGATACTTGCATTCAAGTGTAGGTTTTTTTTTTTTCTTCAAGCATTGGGGTAAAAAAAAAGAAAAAAGCACCTTTTAATTTAATGGTAACTTTTTATTTAAGAACTTTTTTATTAAATACAGAGTCTTCTATTTGGAATGCAGGACTTGTTATTTCGGATTGACTCGTACATTCATTTCCTTCAATATGCTTTTTCTGACATTGACCAGCATAGCAAACTTCAGAAGAAGGTGGGTGATGTCCTGCTGCTGGTTATAATGAAAACTGCCAGTTTTCTTCCTCAGAAAAATTACGCAGTATTTACAAATAGTTGTATTCTAACACTCAGCTATATCCACATCATATTTTAAAAGAAATTTAGATGCTACCCTAATTTTCATTGCTGGAGGCCAGCTTCACTTTTTTCTTTTAGTTCTTTTCAATCTTAAAGACAATAAAAGGTGATGAAAAAGTCTTTGTGGTGAATCCCAAGACTAGGCTATCCCCAAGGCAATGTGGTTAGCACAAACCCAAGAAAAGCATTTAATTCTGTAGAGCTAATCCAGTCCTTTCAGTAAGTGAATACAAGCCTATTAAAAACTCATCTTAAAAAAAAAAAACCAAACAAAAAAAACCCAAACATGCTAGGCAGAGATTTTGTTAGATTTGGGCAGTTAAATTCTCTCAAGAGTCCCCCTGCGTGCAGCAGGTTTTGTCTCTGGGCCGCAGGTGCTACCACCCTGATCACAGCCCAGGGCCACACAGGTGCCGAGGAAGAGCGGCGATATGAACAATACATGTCAGCTGGGGCCGGGCACCTGTCACAGCTCCCACGGGGGGGGGGGGGGGGGAATGTGGGTTTTTGCGTTTTTTATTTT
>JAVKLA010000062.1:2149224-2192441 GCA_034782735.1 Sagittarius serpentarius | reverse complement strand
CCGCCATTCGGCGGCGGCAGAGCCGGGTCAGCCCCAAGCCCGCCCGGTCCCCGCGTCTGTTCGGTTCATCTGTTCCTTTCTAGGACGTGGTGGGCATCCTCTGCCTGGTTTCTGTGGCGGCCGCGCTGGATTTCAAGTACCACCACGCCGAGGAGCTGGAGGCGTACCTGAGGGGGGTTCATGCCGCCTACCCCTCCCTCACCCACTTGCACAGCATCGGGCGCTCGGTGGAAGGTAAGGGGCTAAGGGCTGGTGGGGGTGGGGAGGGAAGCGAAGGCTTTCGGTTTTATTTAAATTGGGACAAGTGTGGGTAAAGGTGGCCGTGGTGGCGTTTGGTGGGCGCTTGCTGGCGGCGGGGCTGCTCTGATCGCAAGTGCCGGGTGCCTCTCTGCTTCAGTCTCTGCGAAGTTTCTTCTTCCTCTTGCTTAAGCGTGAATAACAAACTCTGATGACACGTACGACGCTTCACCTAGGGCAGGAGTTCTCCCAACACCTACTTTTTTGAGAACTGGAAACCTACTGAGTGGCAATTTCAGAAACAGGGCTTAAAACGTGTGGTACCCCGTTTGCCAAGTGCCTGTTCTAGGTGGGGCAGTAACAGGAGCGTGTTTCCTAACTTGTGGCTATGTTAAAAATATCTTCTCTTTTGGCTTTACCTATTATTCCAGTAAATCTGGACTGACTAGAAAAAGAAGTTCAAATTCCATACTGATACAAGGTCTTGTGCTTTAAATGAGGAATGGGATTTCAGTTTCAAATCCCACAGGAAAATACACTGATATCAGTAATCACCTTTCTGGCCTTATGTAGATATTTTGAATTCATTCCTCTATGACTGGTACTTTCTTACAGTAAATCTATAGGAAAAAAAACCCAACCTTTTACATTTGTTTAAAGAGATTAGTGTTTATTAGCATATAAATAATTCACTGTGCATCTGTCTAGTTTTAAGCAAAAATACTTAGGTAGACTTCAATTCAGGAAACTAAATCACTTTGATAAGAGGTATAAAACTAGATAGAGAAGTTCATTCTTTAGGAACATCATCCGTTCCTCTAATCCCATTTCATACCACTGGAAGGAGACAGTTGTAGCATCTATTATCAAATTTATGCTTGTGTTTAAAAAAATGGTAGTAGTTTCCATTCATACATACTTCCTTGTGTTACCATGTAAGTCTTCAAGTTTTTTAAATATCTTGTATTTGTGTGGCACATAACTTTTAGTTGAAAAGAGGGTTCTGTTTCACTGAGATATCAAACAGCTGTCACATTGCTATGGATATGTCATCTTGTCTCTATGCATGTCTGAACTCATTCTTTTAGAAAGTCTCATTGTGGGAATACTCAGAAGTAGACAAGGAAGCTTAAAGTTATTTAAGCTGTGTTCTTCTTGGTTTCATCATAGGCAGAATCATATTGGATTATGTAATTTATCCGTGCAAGAGAAGGCTAGTCCCTTTGAGTACAGTTCCCCCTAGTACAAACTACTAATTATCCACATCCTCATTTTCCTCCCTTGAGGGGACTTAGCTAGCATTTTAATGATAGGACTAGGTTCTGACTTTTCTGGCAGGTACTCTGCTGGCTTATCTTTGTGCAGGTAGGACAGAACCTGTCGTTAAACATGAGAGATTGAAAATTTGCCTTTTACGTAGCTAGACATGTGAAAGTTGATAACATGATGTGTTCAACTTGTCTTGAGTTCCATCAGCATGAAAACTGGAAATGCATCGTCTCTTGATTGTGATTGAGCAGTGCACTGAAGCTTCATTCAGATTTTGGTATGTTGCCTTCTGCTTTGCCAAACTCTGTGAGAAAAGAGAATTGCATGGGCTCTCCCTTGGTCTGCCAGCTACATGTCACAATTCACAAAAAAAGTGATCGCTTATGCTTTTTGCATGTCCTGCGTGCCTGCAGTATTCCTGTGAATGGAATAGGCGGGCACTGGAAACTTTCACAGTGGCATATAAAGTAGAATGGCAGTGAAATACATTCAGTGCTTCTCTATTCTTTTCTGTTTTCTAAATGTTAAGAGATTTCTATCTCTATGAAGAAACATGCCTTTAGAGTCCCCTGAAATATATGGTAGGCGATAGTACTGAATTAGGGTCTCATCTTTTTGTTCATACTAAAAGGAAGTTTTGTGACACAGTGGCGTTATAATTGTGGTGAAAATGAAGTTTCAGTTTTGGTCAATGGGCTGAAGTCCTATTCCTCTTTTCTCAGTTAAGCTGACACAAACAAGAATGTGTGTATGCACGTGCGGTTGCTTGTACGGGTTTACTAGTGTTGTCCCACTACCAATTAGCTAAACCATGATAGCAAAATGTACTTATTGATGATGAGAAACAGAAATTAATTTAAATATTATAAAACTGAGATCAGTGTGATGTAAGTTTTCTGTTAAGCTGTTGACATTCCTAATATGGAAATTCTTGATGATGAATAGAAAATACAGTGAGTCAAAGTGGTGGTTATAAAGCCATCGGACATAATTTCACTCTTATCATGAGTGGCTATTGTTCCCATATTCTTAACTCTCATCTAGGTTTTACTGTATTTTTATCTAATAGTCTAGTATTATATGCTGCCATCTAGACTTCGATTATGAAGAATGTGAAGTAAAGGCTTGACTTCTGGAGCTCTGCAAGGGTATAGAATCCACTTTTAGAAGCCCAAATATGGAGGGTGATGGGGACCTGCATATTACCACTTCAGACAGTGATTGCATGTAGTTCTTTAACAGGACTTTGTCAGAAGCCTCACATATTCCAGGCAGATCATGAAGTAATTTAGGTCTGGAGGACATCTAGTTTGAGCTCCTGGTCAAAGCAGGGCTAACTTGAAAGTTAGATTATGATGTTCAGGGCCCCCTCTACCCAAGTTTTTAATATCTGCAAGGGTGGAGATTCTACAGGTCTCCGGGTACCTGATCGAGTGCTCAACTACCTTTGTGCAAATGTGTTTTCTTGCATCTTATTAGAATTTCCCTTGCTGTGAGTTGTTAACTGCCATTTTGTGGTGCACCTTGAAGAAGGGTCTGGCTCTGTCTCTGTCTTCTATAATTTCCCTTTAGGTAGTGGAAAGTTGTAGCTGTATCATGCTCTGCGCTAAACAAACTGACCTCCCCCACCCTCTTCTCAGATGTAGTGTGACATCTATCTCAGTGGCCCTCTGCCGCAGTTCCTCCAGTGTGGTGGTCTCTCTTGCGCTAGGAAACCCATAGTTGGGCACAGTGCTCCAGATGTAGCTTAACTAATGCCGAGTGGAGGGGAGTAATAATTTCCCTCAAACTGCTGCCTTATGTTCTTGCTGATGCAGCCCAGCATACAGGTTACGTTTTCTGCTGTGAGGGTACACTACTGACTCACACTTACCTTGTCTACCTGGATTTGCTCCCACAGCCTGCAACCCTTAGGTTGCAGAGCTGCAACCTAGCCAGTCTGCATCCTGTACAAGCATGGGGTTATCTTACTGGGTTGGTAATCACAATATGGGGTTCTTCCATTCCAGGTGCAGGACTTTGCATTTGCCTTTGCCAAACTTCGAGTCTTCTGTTAAGAAACTCCTTCAGCTTGTCAAGGCCCCTCTGAATGTCAGCCCTGACCCTGATGATGATGTTAAACAGTATCAGCTTCAGTACTGGCCCTTGACGAATGCTGCTAATAATTTGCTGTCACTTGAACCCCCAATTGCTCAGTCCAGCCAGCTTCTGACCTTACTGTAGTCAGCTCCTCTAATCCGTATGTTCCCAGCTTGCTTACGAAGTTACTGTGAGGGTGACTGAGCACTGGAACAGGCTGCTCAGGGAGGTTGTGGAGTCTCCATCCTTGGAGATACTCAAAAGCTGTCTGGACACAGTCCTGGGCAACTGGCTGTAGGTGGCCCTGCTTGAGCAGGGGGTGTGAACCAGGTGACCTCCAGAGGTCCCTTCCAGCTGATTCTGTGATTGTATTGAAAGCCTTGCTAAGGTCAAGACTAAAGAAATAAAGTGCTTTCCTCTCTCCCACTAAGGCAGTCACTTCTGCATAAAAGGTAAGCAGTCAAGTATGATTTGTCATGGATAAATTTGAGGCAAGATTTACGAAGTGTGTTTATTTGATGTATGTAGACTGTAACAGCAATGTACACAACAGAACCAGTACCAGGAGCCTCAAGGGAAAACAAACTAAAAGATCTGTTTTGTGGTGGTTTACATCACCATATGGGAATTCATCACCCCTCTGCCAGATTACTGGGAAGAATATGTTCTAGACTGGCAATGGCCCGTTCAGTCTCCAGGTCTGTACATTTGGAAGCTCTTATTATGCATCTCATCTGCTAAGCTATTATCCTTAAAGGAGGGGAGAAGGGAGCTTAAAAAGATATTGGCTGACAAAACTGGGTGTTATCTGTTTGGTCTAATTTAGTAGGTGACCTCAAATCCCTCAGGATTTGTAGGTGATCTGTATGTTTGTGAGAGACCTGATGCAGTCTTACAAGCAGGTAGGCAGAGATGCGTGATGGCCTAGAAAATACCTTTATTGTTTCAGATGTGTTGTTGAATAAGCTCGTAAAAGATCTTTTGGCAGGAGCTCTGTTTTCTAATATGCACACTATCCAACCTCAGGACAGTATGTGCACTCTATAATAATAGAGGAGGCTGCAGAGCTGCATCAGGCTGGAGAATGGGACCTGGTATAATCATATTAACCTGTCCTGCCTAATGCCACCCCAATGAAAAACAGACTGACTCTTCAGCAAGCAAATCTTACAGTGTGTGTTATCAAAAAGAAAATATTTGATGTATGTGTATGGTCTGTGGCTTTTCATTGTTCAAGATACTGTGCTGTTTTTCTTCTTTGAAAAGAAAATGGGGGTGGGGGTTGGGGTGGGAAGCAGGCTTAAGGGTTTTAATAGATAGACCTGATGACCTTATTAGGAGAACAAAGGCAAGCAACCTTGAAAGAGCAGAGTGGCTTTTGTAGTAGATCCATACTCTTTAAAAAATCTTTTCAGATACACTCTGGATTCAGATAGTGACAGCATGCCAATTACAGTTTGCTTTAGATCTAGCTTTTCTGGAGGCCAGTCTGCATTTTTAGAATTCTAGTCAAATTGGAACAGCTGTAAACATCATCCTTAAGCCAGATCCTGCTCACTGAGCAAGAAGTTGTGTATGGTTAAGTACCTCTGTCTTTACCTAGTGAAGAGCTTCAAAGTTGACTTGAATAGATTAACAGTTCTTTGGCAGATTCTATCATTGGAGAGACAAAAAGCAAAACAGTGACCAGATTTCGTTGTGGTTTCATTAAAAATTTTCAGAAATAGCTTCTTGCAAAAGAGCTGTCCTGAAAGCTTTTTTAGGTGAGAACTATGTGGTTTAATCATCCTAGTCTGCTGCTTACTATTCAGTCGCTCTCTCTGTTGCCCTTGAACTGGCACCTTCCATCCATTAATCTTAAGCACTTTGCTAACTTTCCCTAGCCCACCAAAAGAAAAAAATCTCACTTATTAGCATTCTGCTATCCCTTCTCTATAAACAGAGAGGCTGAAGCATGCAGGGTGTGCATGTTTGGTTGGTTTGATTTTTAAAGTTCATGAGGGACTTGCAGGTGGCTGTGTGCACAGAGGTTACTATGTACTACAGGGAAGGTGTATGAAGCACGGCTCCCAGCAGACCAGGTTTCTCAGTGGCTCGGACAAGGTGCCTGTTGGAGCTCATTACGTCTCCTTTCTGCCTGCATTTGTGGGTTTCCCTCCTCGGAAAACAGAAGGGAATGGCGTATGCCCAGGTTTCCGTCTGATAAGCAGCTGTGACTTCAGCAAAAGGGCTCATTAGGTACTGGGATTCGGTAGTGCACTGGGAACCGTGTGCCTGCCTGGTAATAGGGTTAAAAGAAAACCTAGGCAATTAACCTGTCCCTGACATCAGTCTGCACAAACATCAGTGGAATGTGTGCCCACGATAGCCAGGGATCAGTTTAAATCTCCTGACTGTTCTGATACAGCGTGATTGGTACTTTCAGGCGTTTACCAGAGGCTGTCGAACGGGGGCTGTGTGTGTGTGTGTGTGTGTGGGGGGGGGGTGCTAACTTCAGGTTCATTGCAATCCAGTGACAATATTTGTTATTAAAAGACCAGGTATTGTCTAGTCTATGTATTGATAGTCTGTGTGTGTAGCTGAAAAATGATGTCTACCTGGGGAAAAATAAGAACTTATTTTCAGACATTTCTTGTGATACGGTATGGAAGGAGCCTGGGTTACTACCACCAATAGTAAAATGCACTGAAAATTGTATTGAATTTACATTGGAAACATTTATATTCTGGATGTTTTTACTTTAAACAAAGTACTAGAAAACAAATTTTACTGCTGGAGAAAACAAAACTGAAATATGTATCCATAAAATGTTTGTAGTCTACTGAAATTGTTCTTATCAGGTTAGTTTCAGGAGTCCTGGCGCTGTACAAAAATAAAATGAGAAGGTTATACATTGCCCAGTGTACTTTGAGGTAAGTTTCTCAGTGTTAGCTGTTATTAAATGTTTGTACAAACTAAATGCGAGTACTAGTGTATTTAAAAAGAAGGAAGGAAGAAAAAAGGTGACAAAGACGACTCTCTCTGTCTTGAAAATAAATTGTCTAGAGGAAAACCCATAGCAAATGTTGTGTCTTTAAAGAGAACTTCACAATTATTTTTTCTGTGGTTACATTATGTCAGGTATGTTTGTGTAGAAGAGTATTACCTTCTCTTTGTTCCATTTGAATGACTGCTGCAGATGGCTTTCCTCATGTCTCCAGTCCTTGATAATGTCTCCCCTTCCCCCTCCTCATCTCCCACCCCACAGACTTCCTTAGTACTGTGAATTACAGGCTCATCGTGCAAGCCTGGCGTGTGTAGATAATATAAGCATTGAGATTTTCAGTGTTCAATTTTAGAAACAAGAATGAATGAGACATTTCCCACTCTGAGGGCCTCATGTAAAGCACACTAAGTCACTTGGCTCAAGTCCAGAGTTTCATTTAAAAATGGGCATTCTAAAACTTACCATGATAGTTAAACTCTTACCCATTCTTGCCTGCTTCTCTTCTGAAATTCTTTTCCCCTTGTGTGCCACTTGCTCTTTTTGGTCTCTTCCTTCATAACCATCTTTATTCTAGTCTTTGTCAGTACTTGTGGCATATAAATGTATGTTAACAAGATTCTAGGTAGGTTTATATGTTCATTTTGTTATTGAAAGGGTGTTTGGGCTCATGGATGGCCTTGATCTTGACAGCCTTGTAAACTTTTATTTGCAGAATATTATGTGAGTCACTGCAATGGGAAGGGTTAAAAAACAGGAGGAGGAGGACTGGCTCCTTGAGGGTTTATCTAGTGCAGGCTAAACTGTGACTTTAAACCCAGGTAGTGTTAGCCTGTATTTTTAAAAATCTTCAGCTTCCAACTGAGCTTTGCTCTAAACCATGTGCTTAAATAGAACTCACTTGTTACTGCATTAGCTTTAACTTCGAAGTCTGTCCTAACTGAAGCTAAAAACTCTTTAAATGTTGAAATGTAGTTTTGTATTGCATCTGTCTGCGTTCTCTAGCAATTTAGTTACCAGAATTAGTTTAAATGTGAATACTGTGTATGGGAGAAAAGCCATAGTACTTCTACCTTCTGCAATAGTAGTTTGACTACTGTAATATGACACAGGCAGTTTGTGTGTAATCAGTCTGCCAGTAGCCAAGTACTAAGATTTTGCCTCATGGTAATGTGACTTAACATTGCTTACCTGTCGGTATGGCTGTGCTTTTTACGCAAATAATTTATAAAAAGAATGTAGCTTGGTCAACGCCAGGTATTTGAAAGATTGATAAGTTAAGATGTTACTCAGACATGCAGTCACTGACTCTGAGCATGTTCCTATTCTCTTGCAGTGAAAGTAAAATAATTTGCTTAAATCTTCTCTTTATGCTTGCTGTGAATTGGTCAATCTTCTTTGTCTTGCCTTCTATGCTACTCCCTACACCTAAAAATAATGAAAGTGTATGTATGTATTTATATGGGTTGTGCAGTTTTCTTTTACATATATGCACACACACACGCAAATGAAACTTAAATACAATTCTTGCAGAAAATCTTGTGGGAAGGTTTTTTTCTGTGAAACCTGCCATATCAGAGATTCCCATCCCAGCCTAAAAAAAAAAAAAATAATTTTCAAACAACTGTTTGAAGGGGTCCTATCTTAGCAATGTAGGTCAAACACTTCTTTTCATATAAAAGCTGTTACCTAGTACTGGTACCTTTACGTTGTAACTTTGAAATGGGAAGATCTGATCTATTTAGAAATAGTCTGCAGTTCCTGTGAGCAGTATTTATTTAAAACCAGTATTGTGGGAAGAATCTCTGCTCTCCTGCCTCCTCTCTACCCCTTGCTTTGTAGTTGTCTAGTTGCAGCATATATTTGTCAAACTTTTCATCAGAGCAGTAAAGGTCTTCAGCCTACAGCCATCCTGTTTCCCCTCAGCAAGACTTTGTAGCTTTCCATGTTTGTTTAGAAGTAGACAGAACTGATAACTGGGTATTGTAATTCACACCAGTGAAGTTAGCAAAGCTGAGGAGCTTGTGTTACACAGAATCGGCAATTGCAGCTGGCGGGTGTAGTTTGATTCTTGTCAATCTCTATATCCTTTAGCTGGTGTTGAGAAAGTAAGTATGTAGAAAATGTTTTTTAAAAAAACCAACCAAGTAGAAAAACACAGAGCTTGGGATACTAAGAATGGTGCATAATGGACAGATAAATTACTAGGGCTTTTTCCCCCTCACTTATTGTAGGATTCTGCTCTTTGGAGTATTGTACATAAATTTTTAGCCATGTAAATAAGAGGTGTGATCTTGAAACATGGCTTGTGGTCCTTTGTGTAGCTCATAACTATACTGGCAATTTAATTTATGGTCTGCTGGTTTCAAGGGGCAAATTAAACCTGTACTCTTGCATCAAGTTACTTTTTATATGTAACTCAGTGTTGACTTACACTGGTACTAAATAAGTATTCACTTCCTCACACTGCTGTTTTTTAGATGCTGTAGGGTAGCACAAGAAGAGAAAGAGATTTTCCATTAAAGAAAAAAGAAAGAAAACATAACCATTAATCAAGAGCTGGCCTTCAATTAAGGGTCTTCTACCACCAGATTAGGTGTCTCTATTAGCCTGTAATAGCCTACATTTGCTGGTCTTTGGGTTGTGCTATAGGACCTCTATTTCCCTCAGAATAACATCAATATTCACCCAATTTTCCCTAATGATCAGTGATGTGGGTTGAATTGCCCTTTCAGTACAATGTTGTTAATTTTTAAACAAATTCTGATCACAGACTTAATTAAAAAGAAATAAAACTCTTGCCCCATGCCTGTGTTTTAACCAGATGGTCAATCTGTATTCTCCTCTTGAGGAGAGCCCAATAACAGATCCCTCCTACCCCGCTTCAGGGGATGAGGCTGCTTAGTAGAAAAGTGTTTCTAGTAGCTCTGTATTCACATACCACAAAAGAAGAGCAGTGCACCTTGCATCCCTTCTGCACGGCATTTCTGCCTAGGACCTCTGGCTGTACATCCTTGGGGCTACCAATGTTGCTGATTCTCAGGGCTGCCTAATGAAAGCTTTACTGCATGTAGCTATGGTGTGCCCAGCTAGTTCACGTAAGTACAAATGGAGTCCTACTCATAATATATTAATTAGTTGATAGGCAAGATGTGACTTCTTACCCTGAAGCATTTGTTCCTTAGGCAGTTGTTCCATACATTATTTTGCACAGAAGAGAGATCTGGATTTTTTTTTTTTAAGGCTGGTTTTTTTCTGCAAAAGCTGGATGTTCACATGATTGCTAGTTCTGCTTTCAGAACTTTTTATGAAGTAGGTAGCTGCTGGAGATGGAAACAAATAATGCGTAGGGCTGGCTGTAGCTCTCTCTACTTCCCAGCTGAGATACTACCCTCCCTGTAAATTGTTCCAGTTCTGGCACAATAACTCTTATAATCTATAGAGTGGTTCAGATGCGAGGAAGAGGGTAGAGGCTGCTTCTAAGCAGATGATTCTGCAGCTTGATGTCTAACGCTTACTTATTGTTATGGGAAAGGTCAGTTCATGGCAGTTGGAGTTATTTAATTAAATGACTGTAGCTGCTGTGTAACGTGCTGAGCTTACAGTGGATTTAGGACAGTTGAGTTGCCTTTCCTGTTTGTTCCTACCCGATGTGTTCTGCATCCATGGGTTTTGCAGTTACCTGGGGCGTTTAAGCAGAGCTTGATCCAGTCTGCAAAAGTAACACTTATCCTAAAGCTAAAATAAAAGCAGACTGTGCTCTGAATAAGAAATAGTTATGCTGCGTCAGTTCAAAAGTCCAGTTGGGTCTAATATTCTTTTTTCCAAGAGTAGCTAGAGAAAAGTCTAGGAATAGGGTAGGCACAGTATGATGCTAGTGATGTGCAACCTGGGTGTTTCTGACTAAGTGTATTTCCTAATCATGGTGGACCTAAAGTAGGTTAAAGTACAAAGCTTGCTTTGATGTACGATTGCATTAGGCTGATCTCAAAATCCAAGAGGAAACAAAGGCCACCAGAACATGTTTCTCGAAGAAACAAATGACTGAGTTACTCTGTAGGTAGTAACACTGCCTGAATTTTAGTTCCTTTTAGTGTCTGTTGCCTTTCCTAAAAGGCAATCACTAATGTTTCTAAGGAGACGTTTTGAGAGACAATCTGGAAGTAACTAGTCAAACTGATGTACCTTGTTAACTAAACCAGAAATAGATGATGATAAGGGTTGGATTCTTTTTTAAAAAGTGAACCTATCTTGTGTTCGTTCCCCTCCAGCCTGTTTTTAAAAAAAAAAAAAAAAGGCGGGGAGGGGGGAAGCTCCTCACTATCTGAATTTGTAGGACTCTGCTTGCCAGTGAGATGTGTATTGTTTGGAGCTTCCTATTCTTGGAGCAAACAACGTCTGGGATCTGTCAAGGATGTTTACAGGATATGCACAGCAAATCTCTTGATGAGGCACTTTAGTGCACTGAAACCCTCAAAGTGCACCAGTAACTTCTCAGCCATGTAGGAGCAACAACCTGTAGTCTCATCCTGGTTTTCTACTCCCTTTCTTGCCTTCAAGTGGCAGGAATAGTTTTGGCCTCCTCTGCCTCTGTTGGTAAAAGGGTAGGCCAAATAAAACTGTTGAATCTGGATAAATTGCACTTGAAAACAAACCTTCCCCCTTCTTGTGCCTGCCTTGTGTTATAAACAATCCCTCTGCTTATGATGATCCAGTGGTACTACTGTGAATGGGTAACGTTACTTTCTTTTATGTATAGAGTGGCTTTTCTGAAAATTACTAGATGCATACCAGTTTCACACCTTTCTCAGAAAATAAAGCACATATTTTCAGAACTGGGTTTAAAAACCCTGTGGTAATAGAAGCAAGAGTTGGTGAAAAGGAAAAATAACCTGTTTGGTTTCTGGGAGTGAATATGAAACTGGTTAGTGTAAATAGTGGGGAAAGCCTGTTTGGGCTAATCCTGTGTGTCTGGTGTTCTCTGCTCAGTGAGCAATACTGGATAAGGTTAGTGTACGTTAATTTAAAAACAGTATTTCCTTGTGGGTAGGTGTTTTGTGTTTTTTTTAAATTTATTTTCATTTCTTGATTTATGTTCAAATAAACTACAAGGTGCTGTTGTAGAGACTGTGCTCTGGATTGGAAATTTTTCATGGGTTTGTGTATAAAAAGTGATTGTGAGAACTGGAAATGGTACAGTGTGGCGAGTCATGTACACATAGGAAAGAAAGAGTTGTTGTTCTCATAGGATACAAGCCCTGTGACAGTGTCTAAAGCAGCTATGGATGTCCCAGTCAACCAAAGATTTGTAAACCTTTAGGAAGATAAGCAAGCACATGAACCACGAACTGTTCTGACTCCCTTCCCTTCTCAAGTGCTTTGGTTATAAGTAAAGCATATCTAGGTTTTCTTAAGAGTCATTGGTCATTCCTACAGTTCTGCTTAAGGTACTGACTTTGAATTGAATTGGCTGGTATAATCTCTGAAGTAGATAGGTGCTTATTAAATGGTGGGAAACTGTTCCTTTTTTTTATTTTTTCTCTTGAGAGAGAGGTAGCCTTATGCCTGTAAGAAGGGATACATGGGAAGAGACCAGAAATGTTAAGTTAAGCAGTGGCCCCAGCATAGTAACCATGTCAGTGGTAGTGCATCTGTTGCTGAAACATTCTGGTCCTTTCTTTCTCAAGAAATACCACGAATTGGCTGAGATGGGACTGTCTGTAGTAGCACTCAAAGTTGCCAAGTGGAAATACAGAGTACAAGATAGTCCTAATGCTTCAAAATAAAACTGAAAAATGCTGTGCAGGTGCTGTACCCATTAGTGCCTCTTGCTGTTATCCTCAAATAAGAATTTGCTTCCTTATCAGTGATTTTTTTACTCCTTCCAATAGCTTAAGAACAGTGTCGTTAGAGTAGTTCTTGCTAAGTATGATCTCTTTTACAGTCTCTCCATTAAGCAGGATACTTGGGGAAACAAAACAAGTAGTAAGACCTTTGCTCCCCTCCCCAAATAAGAAGTGCTATCAGTTTGGGACCAGTGCGGGTAGGTGGCCGTGGCAGACCTGCAGTCTAATGTTACGTTGGGCTCTTCTGGGTTTGTTGTGCTTACCTATGCACCATGCTGAACATTGCCAGATATGCCTGGTTAACATGTGATTGATCTGTATCTTTTTAATTCTTCAAAACACCTTGAAGACTTTCTTATATTTAAAGTGTCCTAGTTCTTCTTGGGGATACCAGCTTTGTACATTACTAATGCTAATCCAGGCCAAGTCTTTAGATAATCCTTTTTCTCTCAGTGGACCATGAGAACATGGTATACTGAAAGCGAGGATAAATTCTCACAAAATAATCTGATGTACTACAGTTGTTCATACAGCTATCTGACCCCAGCTTCAGGTACATAGGCTATTCTGAATATAAACTAGACATTTAGTGTGTCTGTTTTCTGAGCAGACAGCTGCCTTTTTTGGCTGATAATTTACAAAATTTATATCCCCAAAGGATACAGTTGTATTACTTACCATAATCTAGAGGGTACTTTATTTAACACTCTGGCTAGATTAAACTCACATAGTTGTTCATGTTTGTAAGGCTACTTCTGCAATGCTTCTACATCAGTCACTCTGATTAAACATTTCTGGTTATAAATAATGTGTTGGTAACTCACATTCTGTTAGAATCTGAATCAAGCTGTGTGTGCTGTTGGGCAGTCCCCTTGCAGATGACAAGTTCCAAAAGAGCTTTAGATTTTCCAGCTTGAATTGGTGATGGCAAATCGGAGTACCACAGGGCAAGGATGCTGCTGGTGCTTGCTTAGCAAAAGGCAATTGCTTCTGAAGTCCTTCATTAGCTGCAGTAGTCTTTTGCCAGAAGACAGTGTTTCCCCACTGTTATCATGGAGAAACCAACACTTTGTCTTCATATTGAAGCCTGGAAGTACAATACTAAGTTACATAAGCACTTAATGTCTTTGTATTTCTATCTTCTTGCCTATGTGTGCACACATAGGTGGCAATTGTACTCCTGTATTAGAGAGTGATGGTACTGAGCTTTGCAGGGAATACAAGTATGGATCAGAAAACTTAAAAGCCAAAGAATGGTTTATGTTAGAACACAGACTTACCATGAATGTGATTTAAAAGTCAGAAGTGATAAAGCCAGGATTGATTTCTTCATCTCTCCCTGCAAGATAAGGAACTTTATGTAGTAATAAGCGTAGTTTGACTTAGTCTCAGAACATAGGTGTTGGATGCAGCTGGAAAGATACCCTGACATAGTTCTGCAACGAAAAGAAAACTGTAAAGTTGCCTTAGTATCTTGCGTGGTAACAATTAACCTAGGTTTACACTAGTATTACAGGTAGCCAGTAAGGATGGAGTATCCCAAGACATTGCAGAATATGTTGCCAAATGCAGTTAGGGAAATGTTTCCAGTATTAGTATGCATAGTTAAAGTGGATTAAAGAGTATGTGAGAGATTATGTGGGAATTGTGGTATATCTACAGAAGAATTTATGAAGGAGTGACTCTCATGCCATCCCGTTTCCCCACAATTATTTTGTATAAGTAATGCAGATGCTAGTTATTTGCATTGTTTCTCTTTCTTCTGTCAAACCATAATTATGTAATGGTTGCTCTTGCAGCGGAAGTTGTTATAAAATCAGCTGGTATGTTTATTTCACTACTGTTACTTGATGTTCTCATCACAGAATCTAGGCTGAAGCTCTTCTGCTTATACTGGAATTGAGCAGGATTGATAAAAGTTAGCCTAAGGCATAGCCACCACCTTCTTATGTTCTCATTGAACGAAACCTTGTCTGTCTGGTCCCCCTTCTTATTTTGCACCACTTTGTATGCTTTGGGGGTTAGAAACTTGTATTTTAAAAGTCTGTGTGGAGTGCAATAGAATGAAGACCTGACAGGGAGAGTTCTCAGGACTGCTGAAATATCAGTAGTCAGTAACAATCTGACGATAAAGCTTTGAAGTTGTTTGCACTTTCTATTTAACTTCTCTGTCTTCTCTTCTTACTATTAAGGTGGCCTTCCCTACAGCTTAGGGCCACATCTTTCTGGGTAATATGCAAACCACCCTGATAATATGCTACTTGGCCTATAGAGCTTGTTGCCAAACATGTGATAAGGAAGAGTAGAAATTAGTAAGTTTTAAGGAAGAGGATATGAAATACAAAGAGAAATAAATTGTTGCGGCTTGTATCAAATCTCAAGGGTGTATTTTTTGAGGTCGTTATTTTGATTTGGTATAATGTCATGTTGTCTCTTTTTTTTCATAATCTAGGTTTATGTGTTTTATAGGTAACATAGATGAATCCAAGCAGATTCATATCTGAGGCTTGAATTTAGACACCTAAAACCTCAATTTTCTAGCCAGTGTCAGGGCAAGTTTTATATGAGCTATGTTCAGTGCTGTACTGTTCAAATAGGTATCCAGTCAGATCTGGAGCCAGAGTAAACTCTTTGACATTGTTTCCTACAGCCGCCTTCTGGACAAACTGGTAAGATGCAGATTGGATAGGTGGCCTGCAAGATAAGCAGGAAACTGGCTAACTGGCTGTATTCAGAGGGTGGTCATCAATGCTTTTTACTCAGGCTGGCAGCCTGTCAAATTGGGGTACCCCAGGGATCAATACTGGACTCTACACTGTTCAACATCTTCATAAAGGATCTGGATGATGGGATTGAAAGCACCATCACCATGTTTGTTGATGACACCAGACTGGGTGGCGAGGTGGACAAGACAGAAGGGTGAACCATCTTAGAGAGACCTGGACAGGCTGGAAGAGTGGGCTAGCAAGAATAGGATGACGTTTAACAGAGACAAATGCGAAGTCCTGCACCTGGGATGGAATAACCAAACAGCCCAGTACAGGCTAGGATCTGTGTGGCTGGGGTCAGCCTTGTGGAAAGGGACCTGGGGGTCCTGGTGGAAATGCAAAAAGCTGAACATGAGAAAGCAGCGTGACACTGCAGCAACGAAGGCAAATTGGATGCTGGGATGCACCTACAGAGGTGATAGTAGCCGAGATAAAGGTGTGATCATCCTGCTCAGGCTGCATCTGGAGGACTGTGTCCAGTTCTGGTACTCACAATTCAAGAAAGATGTGGACAGACTGGAGAGGGTCCAAAGGGTGGTGGTGGGGGGCACAAAGATGCTCAAGGGGCTGGAGAACCTGCCCTGTGAGGAAAGACTGAAGGAGTTCAGGCTCTTCTTGATGGAGAAGAGAATGCCTGGGGGGGAACCTCCATCACAGGATTCTAGTACTTAAAGGGTGGCTTACAAAGGGGATGGAGGCTGTGTATTCACAAGGAGCCATATGGAAAAATACAAGGGGCAATGGATACAAGTTGCACCAGGAGAGATTTCATCTCAGTATAAGAAAGAAACTTTCTACGGTGAGAACAATCATTCACTGGAATAACTTCTCCAGGGATGTGGTAGAGTCCCCATCACTGGAGGTTTTCAAAATGCAATTGGACAGAGTGCTCGATAATCTCATCTAGGCTTGCTTTCCCATGAAAGGTTGGACCGGGTGATCTTTTGAGGTCCCTTCCAACCTGGGATGTTTTATGATTCTGTGATTGTTTCTAGGATTAAGTTGTTCTTGGGCCTTGCATTCCAATGAAAGTCAATTTTTTCCTTCCTCTTCTCTCTGTCCACTGCCTTTCTAGGTAGGAACTGCCTCAACATGCATCAGCATTACTGCAGTTCCTACCCATGAAGTCAGTGTGCAACACATGGCCAGCCCAGGAGGACTGCAGTCAGCCTATTGCTTTTTCTGGGTCAAAGTGGGTCTCCATGCAAACTTGAATCAGTAGCCTAGCTTGAGAGGTACTGACAGTGGGTCTGGTGTGTTGCCCAGTCGTTTCACTTCACTTCCTAGCCATAACTTTCTTTGAAATGACAACAGTTCTTCTTCATAAATGAAGCTGTAAAGAACAAAGTGAAGAAAAGTAGAAATAAATTTCAGAACAAACCAAACCAGGGAGAGCAATCCAGATGGCAACATCTACAAATGATTTGGTTTCTTTCCCACTAGATCTGGAGATCAAATTGGATTCTCCATCTTAATTCCCAGTTTTCATAGGTCTTTAGAATACTGATACTATGCCATGAACTGTGGCAGTGCTAGAAAATTTTAGAAAAGACTGCTCATTCTACTAGAAGCTGTGTGGTCTGGCTCTATTCCAATAAAAGTCTTGTTACTTGTCCTGAGACACACGGTTAGAAACACGTTTGTCTTGATTACTTGAAATATAGTTCACTAATTACTTGAAGTTAGTTCTGGTTTGGCAGTGAGACATGGCTTTTTGATATACATTCAGTTGATTCAAAGCATGGGAGGTAGCTTAGCTGTTCAGTTCAGGTACAAAACCAGAGTTATCTAGGCTTTACTGATTAAAGGAAACTTTATCTATATGCTGAATCTCTTTATATGCAGTGAATTACTGCTGTATGGAAAGAAATCTTACATTGTTCCTCGTAGGTACACCATCCAGTACTGCAGGCTGAGCAGACCCAGGAATTTATTTTAATTGTTAATGGTAGGTTTAATACTTCTCACAAGCTAGAAATGCCAGGAAATAATTGGTGTCTCAGTTCATGGGAGTGTTTATCATTTAGATGGCCCTCACACAAACTATAAACAGTCTAATGCTGGAAAGACCAATTTAAATCAGCACTTAATGCTAGTCTATACTTAGCTCTTCCTTCTGTTTCCCATGAGTGCAATTTCACAGTGATAGCAGGAATGAGCCCTGCTGATGGCAAGGCACTGGAAATCTCTTTTTAATTTTAAATAAGAATACAATATTTGTAGAAAGTCTTAAATGATAGAAATAGCTATAGCATTTTAGCCGTACTTGGACTCTTGTTGCTTTAGTGAATATATAGTACTGAATCGGTGCTAGTGCTGCTGTGGGGAAGTGGCTAAAGAATATGGTACTGTTCTACACTGGCTCATGAGACGTTCCAGAAAGTCTGTATGCAGTGGGTATGGATGTCATTGGTAGCAGTTGGATTGGAAATAGCCCTTGTGATCTGCTTCCTTTCAAAGAAAACCAGGGGCTAATCTTAATCTGGTTATTGGTGAGATAAGATGCTTTGTGTTCTAGGGACTGCAGTATTGTTTGGCTGCTGTGATTGGTTGGTTATTTTCTATAATAGATTATATTACCTTTCAGTACGTAATAACTATTAATGTAGTAAATATATTGGTTAGCTTAGTGCAGGAAGAGGACATTAAACCATCTCGCCTTCTAGATCAGTGCTTTATGCTTGTGTAGGAAATCATCAAGGATTTGAGGCAGCTAATGCTTTTAATCAGCACTTATTTCACTTGCTCTGAAAGGGCTTTTTACATGTAACTTGCTGAACCCATTGGCTCTGAGATATTTTGAAGCCCTGTCTGTGTGCTTGGTACTCATGCTGATAATGGGCAGTCCCAGGGCTGAATGAATTTATAACCTTATAGAAGGCATATGTCTCCTCTGTAGGAAACCATGTGTCTTACAATTTAGCTGGATCTACCTCCATCTAGGAGAGAGCTGCACCATCAGGTTTCCAACATGGGTCCTTTGCTACCTTAATCTTATAATTTCACCACTGTCTTTTAGATGTTGGATGTGCTCTTTGGCACTGCAGCATCGTCTGATGAATCCCTAGCTAGGGAAGCTGCGCATTGTAGGTTTGCCAGTAGTCGCATTAAGTTTGGGCTGTGACAGAGAGGCTGCAATCGCAATTGTAAGCAGGTATGTTCCTCTTGGTGCAGCAGTCCATGTGGTAACTGTCAAGTTGGGAACCAAGGAGGGACATCCGAAATTTCCTTCCAGTAGAGGGAAGGAGAGCTGGGCATAATGGTTTAGAGGGCATAAGGGCAAACAATCATAGCAGCCACTCTGGAAGGACTTCCTTGGTGCTTCATTGGAGGTTGCCCCTGGATACAACAATGAAGCGGATGACACATTGCAGAGCTGGAAGTTAAGTTGAGGTTATTGTCCACACTTGATTATGAATAGAAGTAGCATGTTTTTTTCATGACTAGGATTTTTTCAGTTACAAACGTATACTTCTGCACCAAGACTTGTCATGTATTTTCATAGAATTGCGGGATGATTGAGGTTGGAAGGGACCTCTGGAGGTTTTGGAGGGGAGCAGGGCTAGAGTGGTAGGGATTGGTGGTTCTTTTTCTTTCCTTTTTGAAGAAGAATGTACTTAAAAGCTAGCATCTCTGCTTTCTCTGCTCTGTAACGTGTCTAGGTTTATGGAAGTCAAACTATTTTCTTTTTTTAATGAAACAGTTGCTCTGCATACAACAAAGCCACATTAGCTTCCTCACCAAAGCACTAAACCGTGAACTTACTTTTAAAAGTATGGATTGCTTGCTCACATTAAAGAATGAGTCAGTAGCAGCATCTCACAGCTTTGTGCATAGTGTAGGGATCTAAGGGTTGAACGCCAATGTCTTCTAAGTGACTGTGTAAACTAGGGGATCCTAAGACCACTCCTTGCTGAATCTGTCTGCTCTCAGTGCTGTCTTGTTGCTTCTTGATCCTGAGCCTGAGACTGATTCAACCTGTTAAGTGAGAATTTAGTTTGGCAACCACTGTCTTCCAATTTTACCTGTCTTGCAGTTGTTTTCAGTGCATCTTGTTCCTTCTGTCCTCTTCAATTTTTTTTTTCTCCCACTCCTGAAGGTACTGCAGTTGCCACAGCATTTTCTTCCTTTCTAGCTACGTGACTGGCTCACTGCAGCTATGCCATGAGGGTCATGGCTTCACCTTTGAGAAATTGTTATGCTCCAGAGTTTATATACTGCAGATTTGACGATCCACAAAGATTTAGGAAATAACACTTTTTGTATAGTACTGCATATAGTAGCACCTACATTCTTCTTCCCTGTAAGTAACAATGACAGGTGGACTCCTCTGAGACAGCTCATGGGTCCCAACAAGCCCTGTGTGAGAGCTGGGGACAGGTAGCATGTATGCCAGTATGGGCATTAGCAATCTATAGGCTGTGACTGCTATTATCAAGGAACTGGTCCAGTTTCATTGCTGCCATCTGCTGAAACTAGAGCTTTCCACCTCCTTGAGCAAACTAGTGGGATACATAGTTTTCAAGATGAGATCTGAAATGCCACAATATCACTAAAAATAATAATAAAAAATGCCCACCCCACCCCCCCCCACCACCACAATGAGGACTTCCAAAATGTTTGGTTTTGTTACTTAGTTCAGCTTCCTGTGGAGCTTTAGTGGTCCTATCTAATACTCTTTCTGTATCTATTAATTCTTTCCCTGCTGATTTTTTTGGTTTTTGGAATGTGTCTCTGATAGAGCTCTGCCTGGTATCTCCTATTTTCTGAGCAGTAACTCATGAATGTGTTTAGTTTTTCTGTGTTGCCTTTAATACAAAAAAGATGCTCTTTCTTTGTGATAATGAAGGCTTCTGTATGTACTTCAGAAAACCCTTACGATGTAATATTTTGGGGGCAGAGTGTCTTTTATTTTAAATACTCTTTAGTTGCTTGGTGACTTTGCTTGACAAGATCTTGCTTGCTAAACCTGATTTGAAAAATGTTTAGTACAAAAACCCAAACCCCAAACTATTTTCTAGCACTGGTTAAATGCTTTTGAAATTGCAGGGTTCACTACACACTTTTGGTCAGAAGGCAAAACATTTATTCCTATAACTAATATAGCGAGTACTCATAGAATGAAAAAAACCACATTCTACTTTGATATGCTATATATAGGACTGACTGGTCAGCAATGAAATATGAGAATTTGTATGGTGGTCTTAATGACCAGCTCTTTTTTTTTTTTTTTTTTTTTTTTTTTTTTTTTTTTTTTTTTCTGTAAGATTTGTATGATTTTACACTTGCTTAAA
Organism: Sagittarius serpentarius; assembly: GCA_034782735.1. Lineage (NCBI taxonomy): Eukaryota > Metazoa > Chordata > Aves > Accipitriformes > Sagittariidae > Sagittarius > Sagittarius serpentarius. The sequence continues at coordinate 2,171,965 of JAVKLA010000062.1, read as the reverse complement.
AAATGTCTTTTCCCCTTCCCCTCCTAAAGGTAGAGACCTGTGGGTTCTTGTTCTGGGAAGGTTTCCAACCCATCATAAGATTGGCATTCCAGAGTTCAAGTATGTTGCTAATATGCATGGGGATGAGGTACGTTTCAACTTTTGCAGTGTCATTTATACCGAATACGCTTACCAGAGGTTTAGAGTGAACTTCTCTCAAGCATGTACTACTTATTATTGAGGTATGTCATACCTCAAAGAAGACCTAAAACATGTGTATTTCTTGAGGAATTTGAAGAATAAAGTTCCCTTGTTTTGGTGGAAGGGCTTTAGGAGACCGTACATCACAGTAAAGAATCCTACAATCCTACACTTAAGACCTCTCTTAAGTGGAGAGCTTTGTCTTCTCCATGTGAATAAACCCAGAGGCTTTAATTTTCCTGGCAATGAGTCAGATGCAATAGTTTACATTATTACCAACATGAATTTGGAACAGAAAGACTCAAAGCTTCACTCTTACCTATAATCTTTCCTTGCTTTCTGTTTCCCTTATTCTTAGCTTTACCTGCTTATATTAGTCGAGTTCAGGGTAAGTTTAAACTACACAATATACTTCTATGCAGTCTTTAATGTGAAGGGTAAATAATTCAACAGAAATGGCAAAATTTTTATATATATATATGCTAGACTCTGAATTCCCCAACTGAGGAGAATAGATATAGTCAGAAATGTATCCAGTGTAAAGCGCAACATATAACAAGCTATTGCTGTTACCAATACTGTGTGTGAGCACTTGCACGCCTACAGGCACTTGTGACATTATGTGCCAAGAATTTTCCCCAAGTTAGACTAGTTTCACCTTGTTTGACAGTGGCTGTGCTCAAAGTGCTGCTTGGGAGTCTGACTGCTTTGGAATTTAACTGTGTGGGAGGAAGCTGCTTCATGGTTTCAAATGGGTACAGGTGTTTCTGGATGCCCAGGATAGGTCTTGCAGCTACTAAAAGCTGGTGTGTGTCAGCAGGGTAGTCCAGGATGCCTAGGAACTGAGGTTCCGTGTGACAGTCCCTGCAGACTGCTGAAGGGAATTGTAAACCTATGGCTACAGATGACCCAGCTTTGGTGGGAAAGAGATGGAGGGCAGGATATGATCTCATCCAGAATAGTCTGGCTCTCAAATCCAATATTGCTGGTCTGCAGAAGGCCACTCCTCCTATGGAGACCTCCACAGTGAAGCACTCCTGCCATTATCTCTGCCCAGCTGGATATGCACAAGGAACTCTGACCATGGAGACGTGCACCATTTGCGTATCCACAGGGTCAGGAATTGCTGGAGATGAGGCAACCTGGATCGCTGCCTAGGATCTAAATTTTTATATTAACTTTGTGAGGAGATGCGTCAAGAGTTGTTTGGTTGGTTTTTTTGTTTTTGTTTTTGTTTTTTTTTTAAAGGATCTTGCACTGTGTCTGAGTTTGAGCAGGGCTGATCCTTGAGCTGCCTAGGTACCATATAGCACTAAGTGCCATGCCACATTCTAGCTTGTTCATTAGACCAAGCATGCACCTAGGGAAGATGCTGGAAACAGAGCTGTTCTTCCTTTTCAGGCCCTCGTGATGATCTTTGGCCTTATGGTTTTTTGTGTATGGTTATAATGTACGGTTGGTGTTTGTTTTTCCTATCTGACCATAAATGTATTTCAGATGGCAGGAAATGAATTCCTCGTATAGAGAAGCATTGAAAAGCTTGAATATTTTTTCCCATAATCTAAGATTCTGCTGGACTAGTCACTGGGGAAAGATTCAACCAGCCCTATAATATATTAAGCAGATAAGTTTTGCACTGACTGTATGACAAGCTTCAACTTGTGTTCCACAGTCTTCCATAACTTAAAATTGCAGGATTATGGCTTCATTGATCTAGTTGGGTCTTTTGTGCTTCAGTGATGCTTTCCATAAATGGTACAAAGTGAGAAGTTCTTTTATCAAGAGTTGTTTGGTGCTGCTGCCCTTCTAACCTGTCATGATCACACAAATGATACTTTTCTTTTTTGACTCAGCTGGCCAGCTGCTCCTAAAACCTAAAAGCTGGGGGGAAGCCTGAATTGTGTGTATACAGGCTGTTCACACATGCTGCTGGAAAAAAACCTAGGTTATTTGGAGAGCTGCCCAACAGGGAAGTTCTAATAAAATAATGTGAGTATGCAATACTAGGAAGAGAATATTTTTTTCAGAACTGGAAAGACTTATTTTTTAAAGTAGGTTAATTTTTTCTTAATACTGCAAGACATGACCAGCCAAGGCTTAAGTGATTTTGTGATCACCATTGCCAAATAGAGTGTTTGTTCCAGATCCCCAGAGATGCAACGAAAGACTTCTCCCATTCTTTGTGTGCCTGTATGAAGCTGGACACCATTTTTAGCAGTACTTTTTGTTTAACCCAAGCCAGATTAAAACTGATAATTAGAGGTAGTTCAGTCACTTGCAGCTATGTGAGACTTTAATCAAAATGGCACTAATAGACTGCACAAAATGCATAAGCCTGTGCAGTGTTGAAGTCTGCACTGAGGAAGATGAGGGAGAGGTTGCCTGCTGTTCTGGGGCAGCTCTCATGCTGAATTAGGCAGCAGCCTCTCTTGTTGAAGACTAGTAGTCTTACTTGAAAGATCTTCTCTTCTTCAGCGTGTATGCTCACATGTTCCTCTCTGGGGAAGAACTCATTCCACAACCAAACACTCCTAAGTCATAAATGGAGCAGAACTATCCCCTTTTGACCAGCTGTACCAGTGACTTGAGTCCAGTCTACACAAGCGAACCACAAGATCTAATTAGAAGGCTTTTCCTAAACCATGTGTATCACAGCAGGGAAACCCTTCAAGGAAAAGCATGTCTGAACAAAGTGTTTAAACTACCTGTGTGTTTCTGCTTGTTCCCTTTAATATATGAAGTATATGGCTTCCTTAACTTTCTGTAGCTGTAGTGTAACGGGGCCATCGCAAGATAAACGCTTTCCCAGGATGGTAATGCTGATACCAACCCTTTTCTCCTAAATCAACCACTTCTGATCACTTTCTTTTCTTAGTGTAATAGTATTTTGCCTCTTCCGTTATGTGAAGCTGAGCCTGTAGCCTGAGCTAGCCTATGTGAAAGGATGTGTTTATCCTGCTGGCTCATCTTGTGCTTTAAGTTAAAGCAACTAGGCTCAATTTTCCATGTTGTCATAGACATGGTCATGTACACAGAAGAGTTTCCTGAGATATGGTGACTTGTTAGGGCTTAGGTGACTGAGGACTGGGGTATGTTTATTTGTGATAAATATGACTGGGGCTTAAAAAACCCAAACAATAAACTAATGAGTCTTGTGTAGAATTTCTCACACTCACTTCAAAAGAATGGATGGAAGCTGCATTTACACTATCAAAATGCCAATATTAAAAAAGGCTGCTTTTTTTATCACCAGGTTGGGCAAAAAGAGTTGTGTCCATACACTACACAATCTGCTGTAAGGGATTTTCAGCACATAGGAATATGTCCTTTGCACTGTGCAATACAGTATGGAAGTGCTCTGGAGGGAAACAAATATGTGCTTTAGAAAAGAGAATAAAGACATTTCTTGTATAGTGAACTATTTCCCACCTGGCTTCAGTATCAGCTGATGTGATGTAAAGAAGGTCAGAAGCACCAGAGATTTCAAAATTCAAAAGCAACCAAATCTATTTGCTGACAGACTTTAAAAGAAGCTGGATGCTGCTGAGTTATCTCTCAACACAGGTGGGGCTGCTGCCTTGCTCCAGTTACCTTTTTCCTTATCTTTACTCCCACTCTTCTGAGTGGGAAAAGAAAAAGTGATCCATTTCTCAGCCAGGTGAAGCCTGTGCTGAGAAGCCTGAAGCCTGTGGAATTTGTCCAGGTGGTAGCATCATATACCAGTTACTAGTTCAGAAGCAGGCTTTATGTTGCCATTTCCTTCAGTGATAAACCAAGGAACTGCAATTCCCTGTCGTACATGTGGTAGTTCTTATATTTCCGTAGTGATTGCTGCTATAGAAATAAATGGATATGTGCCAAACTGTATCTGCACAAACAGTCGCTTTAACACTAATGTGTTTTAGTAAAGGACAAATGCAGTGGGGTGTGTCACAGAAGTGCTTATTAATTAGTGCTGTACAAGTGTTAAAAGAAAACATCTTTTGAGTGAGGTGTTTAAGTGGTAAACCAGGATGGAGCGTTGGTTGCTGTGCTGTAACTCCGCTTCCTGAGGCGGGGTTGTGCCTGGTATGCTGTGCTAGGTCTGTAGAGCAGTCAGGGCTGGAGCAAGGAGACGGGCAAGACCATGTTGCTCTGAAACAGGTCCTACCTGATGGTTTGGATCTTTCTTTCAACACGGTTCAACTTAAAAACCAGGCCACGTTTCAGGAAAGAATTTTAATCGTAAAAATGGGCAGAGTCTATCCACCCATAGTTCCCTGGTATTAGGTCTCTATCATGTGGTAACAAAAATGTTTTAAAAACAGGGGTGCTGCAGTGAAGTGTTACAGCGCAGGTGCAGTTGGAGATAACCTTAATCTTTTAACTGGCTGCTGCTAGGGCTTCTTGAGTAAGCCCTTCAGTAGCTGAGCAGGGTGCTGACCCAGCCATGCCAGAAGCGATAGTCAGCAAGTTGAAGGGGTATGTCTACAGAAACAGCAGTCACACCCTTTTCTACAGCGTTGATCCATGCCCTGACCCATGCCTGCTGCTTCATTCAGGACTTCCCCCGAGGACTGCTGAAAGCCTTCCCTGCTGACTCTCTCCCTTTGGGGCATACAAGGAAATGGACAGTTGAAAGTGCACAGAGAAACTTCATGTCTAACTGTATCCCTAGAGCTGGGAGAAAGGGTTTTCCTTTGCTTTTGTGTCACTCCTTGTCTGAGCTACAGCAAAATGGCGCACCTGGGCATCGCACGTAAAGGCTGTCCCCCTGCTCTCTACATCTCCATATTAGACTAGAGGCAGGTTAAGGTGTCTGTCCTTGACTTTACTGTCACAACCTCCCTCCATGGTGTCTAGATCCTTTCTTTCAAGCTGTAATGTAAAAATGTCTCGTAACTTTTCTCCACAGGTACAGCTGATCTTTCTAGTAACGGGGTAAAACTTGTCTGGGTAGCAGATGCCTTCCAAGGGCTTGATCAAAGCTTGAGCTAAACCAGAAACTTTCCCTCACCTCAAACACCTCCAGATATGCTTTCACAAGAAATGCAGGGTACTCTGGACCAAAACAAAACCACCCCTCCGTTGCCCCACCAAAACAGAGTGGTGATAAATATACTCTTCCCCCACCAGGGAATGATCAAAGTGCCAACTCTCTGTGATAGAGATTAGCTGAATTGTTTAATGTACTAAGTACACAGGTACAATAGCTATACCAGAAATCCTGTAAAATAGGGTTAGTTTTTAAAATACAGTATATGTAAGTAAGTCTGAGTTTAAGTGCAAAGAATGTCCATGAAAAACCGGTCATCTTCCATTCTTCATAAACATTGTCCTTTTCCACTACATTCTCTTGTTGCTTTTCTTTATCCCCCGCCCCCCCCTTCCTGTTCTTGTTTCTCTACTGTTTCTTTTCTGGATGTCATTTTGTCACGTGCTGCAGAGAAGTACAGTAGGAGCAGAGGCACTTCCCAGTTTCTCCAGAGAACAGTCCGGTCTTGTCTGTAGTTCAGCTCTCTCTGTGGTAGGGCTGTTCTTGCTGCTTCTGAGTCTGCTAGCTTTCTCTCTCATGCCCAAGGCCACGTCTTGGCTAAATTCCCTCCCCTCCTTTCTTTCCCACCTGCTCAGTGTGCTTCCCAAGATGTCTATCACCCAGAGCTGGAACTGAGCTGCCTGTACAAGACAGGTTCTGTTGCGTGCCCTCTTAAATTTCATGGAGTAAATTTATCAAACCTGCAGAGCAGTCTGCTTTCATGTACTCAGGTGCTGTTTTGAAAGCTACTGGCAATGGAGGAAATTGGGTACCTTTTACCCCCTTGTCAAAGCCCTTTTGCTGTATTGTCTAGAAAAAGAAACACTTAGTTACTGGCAGAGTATATGCATTTGTGTAACGCAGCTTCCCCGAGCAGATTACTGGATGGTGGCTTGCAGGAGATCAGCAGGAGCTGACAGGCAAGGGTTAGAAAACTTAGGAACAAATCTGCCAGGGAGGCAGGGTGGGAAGAGATCCTTCTTTTTCCCTGTACAAACAGCATGGCAGAATTGCTTGAATACCAGCTGAAAGACCATGGCTGCCTTCAAGTATGACACTTAAAATGGTGTGATCTGCAGCTTAGCTGAGTCATGTTTGGCACTACATGGTTGGTTGGTTGGTTTGTTTCTCCTGCAATAAACAGCAATTGCCAGCTAACTGGCAAGACATGGTTTGCTCCCAACCTGAACAGCAGTTACACCCAGCCCTCCTTGCCCCCACCACGTACCAACCCAGCTCCTGCTGGATGGTGTCTGTGTTCTTGTTTACCTTAACACCTAGAGCAGGATTTGCCACTAAAAATGCAGCAATGTGAAAATTCAGCAAGATTAATGCAGCAAATAGCTGTGGAGAAATATTCCTTTCCTCCAGCCTGATCTCACTTAGCTTTTGCCTTAGCCTGTACCAGTCTGAAAGCAAGGAGATGTTTATCTGCAACACCAGGTTCATCTAGTAATGCCAATCTGTGTTGCTCACTTTGGGGGGGGGGGAAATTCTTTGCAATATTTCCACTTCAGTGGTGCAAGACTCATTCAAAAAGATACTGAGATGCTGTAGCTCTGAATTAGAGCCTGCAGTGATTTACCAGGCTTTGTTCTTAGAGATAAAGTATCTTGGGAGCACATCTAGTTGCAAGTCTTGATTTGTTCCCATCCCAGCCAGGGCTTAGGAACCCTGCAGCGCCCTTGAGGCATGGGTCACAGTGCTATAGAAAGTGCTCCTGGAAAGTACCATTCAGTGAAGGCTGTACTGGTGGTTTCTAGGGGAGAATAGGATTGCTCTTAACTCACTAGAGCTAGAACTTGCCACTATTTTGCCTAAAATCTGATAGAGTAGACTAAAGGGAGATGTCCTGCCTGCTTTTGCGACCTATACGAGCTTACATGAACAAAAATGTGTTTAGCTTTTTCTCTGCCGCTGCCTTTCCTGGATCCAAAGTCTGCATCCAAATGTACTTCCATCTCTTTTTCTAAGGGTTTATATATACCTGTTTGTTTTCCCCAATGCCTGTGTTCATGGCATTAAAATAAAGCAATGTAATCAAAAATATAACAGAAGTGTCTATGGGACCTCTCTTGATCCTGTATTAAAGTTGACTTCCCATAAAAGGCAATCAACAAGAAAAATTCCTGCTCTGTAGCACCTGGAAAACATGGAAGGTGTCTCCTTCCTTTCTTCTGAACTATTGCTGCCAAGTAGTGATGCACAGCACTGATGGTTATGTGCAGGGCCCGGGGTCCCTTGGGCATCAGCACAGAGCTGACTCTGCAGTCCAACTGAGATAATGCAGCGGTGCGTTACCAAGCCCACGTGATCTTTAACAGGCAGCCTATGCAGTTTTAGTTTTTGATAAGGCTGTGCAGCTGACACAGTTTCCCATTACAGAAAGAGCTCTGGTTGATATGGGTTTAAAACCCTTGTGAAAGCCCTCCAGTGACTCCTGTCATCTATTAAATTACTTTAAATATATTTAGGGGAAAGCATAAAACAAAACAGTGTTGACCAGGATGCTCTTGTATGCCTTGTATGTCTGTGTAATCCAGTAAGAAAAAAACCTCTACGTGTAAGGTGGTGGGTCTTTTTTTTTTCTCTTCTTCTTCTTCCATAGCGGACTTGAAATAAAATCTGTGCTTCTTTATACAGACCGTTGGGAGAGAAATCCTGCTCCATTTGATAGACTTCCTGGTGACCAGCTATAGACGTGACCCAGTTATTACCCGGTTACTCAATAATACCCGGATTCATATCATGCCAACAATGAATCCTGACGGATTTGAAGCTACAAAAGTGCCTGATTGTTACTACACGCAAGGAAGGTAAGGGTGGCTTAGGAGGGTGGGAGTAAGTAAAGGAAATGGGTGGGGAGTAATAATCAGAGGTAGCCAAGAGACTGAGTCATGCTTGGTGGAGAGGATAGCCTAGAGGATGTGTTAGGGCTAATTTTGGCCTGTGCTGGTCTGAAGACACACTGTTACGGTACAGTTTTTGGAAGACTGAGTCAGACTGGTGTTTATATGTGGTGCGGCTAGAGAAAATTGGTCAGAATGGTGTAATGACCTAACCTTTTAGGCAGGAGACCCAGATTGTGAATAGAAGCTCAATTACCTATTTAGACCTTTAGGGTGCTACAAAAAAAAAAGAAGGAAACTCCACCCACAGGGATCTGTTTCAGTTGGAGAACTCTGTAACCCTTAATGAGAAAAAGGTGTGTTTAAGCTTGCTGAATAGACTTCTAGAAATGTGTTTAAAGATCATGGTGAATGCAGATCTAGTAAGAGGGAGGAGTTACACAAGCAGAGCTAGCTGTAATATGTGCTGTGCTAATAGCAGTGCTAGGAAAAAAACTTACGCAGAAGAAAATGTAACCTAGCATTGCATCCCGTGCTGGTTTTGCATTCTTTAATGTAACTATTGCAGAGACCAAAAAGGGGACAAAAAGTTTAACGAGCTAGAGAAGGGAAGAAGAGGAGAGAGTGAGGGAATGGAAAGAAATGCCAAAGGGACAAAGCTGGAATGTGCAGAAAAAGCAAACTCATGAGCCAGAAGTTCTCTTGGATCACTGGCCATGGCAATGTCAGAAGCAAGTGGAAAAAAAAGGTAGTTTAGTTCTCTAGGTGATCGGTGTAGGCCCTCCTGTCTATTAGGAAAGAAACATTCCTCAGCAAACAGATAGGGCTGTTATGAAGAATGGTATTTTTTTTATCCCCTTACTGTCAAATAGTTTAACTGAGTTTAAAATTTAATACAGCTGATGCTAAATACCCTCTCTACTGACCTGTCTGAGTGAAAAAGGAAGAAAGCATTTGCACAGGCTGGACCTTCAGGTACAGGGAGAAGAGAATACATCCTGTGTTTGAGTCAAATTTTTTGCTCTTTGTCCAGAGTACACAGCAGTACAAGGGACACGGCCATCCAATAGTTACCTTGGTCTTCTATACAAGCGGGAAAAACACATACAGAAGGACATCCTCCTTGTTATCTGGCTTAGGTTTTTCTAATTCACGTATGCATAGGGGTGTGTGTGCTATATGCATGTTAAATATTATTCACTGTTTCCACCTGAAATACAATAGAAGAATTGTTTTATTGTGTCCTGTGAAAATTCCAGTCCTGTCAGAAAGCAAACTAAAGTCCATCTTCTTAATGCCTGAGAAGATTTGCAATGGTCGTCTTGCCTGTTTCCTGAAGACACTAGCATGCAACAGATCTCGAGTACTGGCAGGCTGGCGATGTGGAAGTGTCTATAGGCAGAACAGTAATGGGAGTACCTTCTCTCTTTCTAAGGTACAATAAGAACGGAGAAGATCTGAACAGAAATTTCCCTGATGCCTTTGAAAATAACAACGCTAGCATTCAGCCGGAGACTCAAGCAGTAATGAACTGGATAAAAAATGAAACGTTTGTTCTTTCAGCAAACTTGCATGGGGGTGCCCTGGTTGCCAGTTACACCTTTGATAATGGTAACTCAGGTAAGCTAGTAACAAACTCTCTTCTCCACAGCTGATTGGGTTTAGGAACATCAGCTGTACCAAAGCAAAATTCATAAGGATTTCTGCAAGGTTTTTCCAGCTTTTGAGCTGGGATGGGCAGACTTTGATAAAGCCCATCAAAATTCACTGCCTGGCATGGCTATTACGGAGATACTTATCCTGTATGTAAGCCAGCACTGTATGTTCTACCGGTAATGACAGGTACATGATGGTTGTCTTTACTCTGCAGTCACCGGCTCTTTGAAAGGCTATAGCAGGTCTCCAGATGATGATGTCTTTATTCATCTGGCAAAAACGTATTCTTTCAACCATGCCAGCATGTACAAAGGGACGGGGTGTGACAACAGACAAACCTTTCCAGAAGGCATTACGAATGGGTATTCTTGGTACCAGCTGGAAGGTAAGAATGTCAGTGATAATTTTTTTTCAGCTGCTTCAGATATGATGTTTGTGCTTTCTCCTGCCAGCTTTGATGACGAAAGGGCTGTCGTTTTGTCCAGAGTAGGGGGTTGATGAGGGGAGTAAGCCAATGCGTTCAGGCGGATTCTCGGAGCAGGACCTGGGTGTTTGCAGACTCCCCCAGTCAGTGGTTCGCAAGTGAACGAGGCAGTCTCTGCCGTCTGGCTGCTTCTGTGCCCTTTCTTAAGGCCTGCGTAGCTGTATAGATTACACGCACACGCACGCACTGGTGTGGCAGCGAGGTCTTGTCCTTTCAGAAGGAAAAACAATCTTCTGTTCATGTATCATCCTTTTTTTAAAGTTTGATCGCTGAAATACATGTTTTCATTACTGTTTATGTGCAGCCAAACAGAATATGGGTCCTGTGTACTGTGGCACCGCATGTTGCTTTCACAGTCTGAATTCAGAGCCTTAACAGGCTCTTAGGATGGCTTTGACAGCGGCAAACTCTATGCCAGCCTGTGAATTTATCTGCCCCTATTTGGTTGGGAGTGCTTGAATGAATGTAAGTCGAAGACCCACCCTTCCTCAGCCATAATAGTTGTCATTCCAGCAATGCCGCTGTGCTTTAGGAAACAACACTCCACAGGTAACTAGAGTAATTAAGTTCGTTTTCCACAGGAGGTAGTAAATCCAAGCGTGGCATTGAGGAGTAATTTATCATGATTTACTTTTCTTAAGGTGTGATGCAAGTACCAACGTTTTAACTCGCCTGTTTTTTCTTCTAGCTTGAACTTGGTGCTTCTTTGCAGCTGAACACTCTTTGTTTTATTTCACTTTCAAGGTGGAATGCAAGATTACAACTATGTCTGGGGACAATGTTTTGAAATTACATTGGAGCTGTCATGCTGCAAATATCCTCCAGCAGACCAGCTGGAAAAGTTCTGGAGAGACAACAAAGCTGCTCTGATCGAATATATAAAACAAGTACATCTAGGTGGGTGTGCAAACGGGGAAGGGAGCTAAGGCCGAGGCCAGGCTGGCAGGCAAAGTGGGAACTCTTCAGCAGCCAGGGTCAGTGTCAGAGCTCACACGTGAGGAGCTCTGGCGTGAACTTGGGAGCTATCGCTTCTGAATAGCAAGTGCTGCAAGGCCAGGGGTGGGTAAGGGAGGAGAACTTAGAGGTGTGCCGGGCGCAGGGCGATGGGCACTGCTACAGTGGGGCAAGGGCCTTCAGACGTGCTGGGGCAGGAGCAAGGGCCCGGCCCCTGGGGCCGTCTTACCGCAGCCCCCGCCTTGGGGCAGTCATTTATTTCAGAGGTCCCTACAGGTGCCTGTGCGTGTGCAGAGTGTTTTGTGGGTCTCTGCTGCTTGGATTTTGTAATTTTTGTAAGGCTTTTCTAGGTGTGGTCTTGACTTCACAGTTGGAAGAGAGCTGCTGCTTAGAGAAGCAGTGGTTCTTTACGAGGAGTTGAAAGGTTAGCACAAATCTGTTGCTTGTCCTGCGTTTTGTTGCCCAGAATGTCCGACTGCTGCTTTATCTTTGCTTCGTGCCAGTGCTGCCTTGAAGGTGATGTGTGAGAATTTAGGGAAACTATTTCATCAGCAGAGAGTGTTGGTGTTCTGCCCTTGGGAAGTACTAGATAAGAGGCTGACTTTTTTTTTTTAAGTTTAAAATAAGGCAAACCCCCCCCCCCAACCAGTACTGAAGATTGAAGCCCTTCAGTAAAAGACACATACAGTAAGTATAGATGATGCTTTCAGCAAATGAGATTCAGAAGCAGAGATTACAATGCTGCTTTCTAACTTAATGTGAGGGTAAACTGTTAACAACAAAGGATTTTCTATTTTAATTCTCTTCAGTAAACAGAAGTGACTAGTGGTATTATTAGATGGGTGTGAAATAGCCTTTGAGTGCATCCAGCAACAAAATAGCCCGACCTTCTTGCAGAAGGAGGCTCACCACAGTTACAGGTTGCGATCTTTCTCTCCTCTCCCTTTTTTTGTAGGTGTCAAGGGACAAGTTACTGATAAGAATGGGACTCCTATTCCCAATGCCATCGTGGAAGCCAAAGGCAGGCCTCACGTCTGCCCCTACAGAACGAACGCACAAGGGGAGTACTTTCTTCTCCTCTTGCCTGGGACGTATGTGATCAATGTAAGTGTGCGGCCTTACTAAATTACTAATTGCATGGAGTTCCTGAGCACAGCGAGACGGCATCCTTATAGACCAAGGAGCTGAACTTGCTCACGCATACAGGAGCTGTAAAGACTCTTTAGCAGCTTTAGAAGAAAAGAATATCTTAGAATGTGAGTCAGCAGAAAGGAAGGGGTTTTTGATAGAGTAAGGTCTTGAGTCCCCAGACTGCTTAGAGAAAAGCACTCAGAGCCAGCTGGGATGAGCGTCTGGACCACGGTGACGCTGGCTTGAGGTGTTTGAAACAAACCGCAAAGCTCTTGAAGGGCGAGGCGGTGGAGGCTGAGACCCCTGTAGCCCAGGCCGTGAGAGGCTTGACAAAGCCGTCAGCGACACGGTGGACGGGGCTTCTCTGTGGACGTGGGCAGCAGCTGGTCTGGGAGAACAGAATGCTGCTGCAGCGCAGGCTCTGCCTGCTGCCAGCCGAGGGCTTGTGCTCCAGCCTAGTGGCAGGATTCCCTTTTATTCCATTTTTTTCAGGGCGTTAGTCTTGCTGCTGTAACGTGAAAACTTTATGGTATTCTCATTCTGTGTTCTCACACTTATGTTTAGAACACTTTTTCCTATATGTTGAAAAATAATGTAAATAAGCACCTTAGACTAAGCCTGTTTCACAGCTGAACTCAATGTTTCAAACCAAGTAAGAAAAGGTTTCACGTTTGCTCCTAGGCCACTGTACCGGGGTTTAAATCGATGCTGAAGACAGTGGAAATAACCAACAATACTGGTAACTTCAGTGCTTTGAAACATGACTTCTCTTTCTCAGAAGTCTCTATCAGCTCAAAAGTGGCTTCATGTCCCAAAACTCCCCTCTACCAAGAGCTCGAACGGGCATCAGCTGCAGTAAAACCAACTCTACATATCTTGGTTTTAATGACTGTCATGCTTGTGATTTTCAAATAAAACCAGGAATGACATCACATGCCAAGGCATGACCTCCCTGCACAAATGTGGCTTTTCAGACAAGGAGTTGTATATGCAAAAGAATGTACGTTTTTATAAACCAAATTCTCAGATTTACAATCAATCATCATGTTTATTGTATTTTGTAAAATACTGGCCCAACAATCAAATGTTTTACTTTAATTCTACTATTGTATTTTTCTCTGCAAGTACTTTAAAGAAATTCCGTACAGCCTGTGGCGATAACTGTACAATTTTGATGCAGAAAGCACACAGTCTGAAGAACTGGCCTGAGTTCAGAGTCTAGCACTGTACTGCCAGGGCTTCACGCAAGCTCAGGTTCCTCGCTGAACCGCCAGCTCTTGTGCCACACAACTGTAAGCAATTAGCTCAGTCCCTGCTTCTCGTAATAAAGCCACTGCTGGAACTGAGGAACGGTGTTTTTACGTTTTATGTTCTTTTCTTACCTGGACAGATGAGACTCCTCAGGGCTGAAATAAGGTAAAGACCAGTAACGCAGGAAGATGGAAAAGAAGCGTTAAGTAGGTGCTGAAGGGCCCCATGGCTGGAAGCCTGATGCTTATTTGTGCCATCAGGCAAGCGTGAGTAACTCAGGTCTCTGAAAACAGCGTTCCCGTAAGACACAGCTGTTGACAACAGTGTTGAAACAGCTTTATGCCAGTGCTGTTCATTTTTTTCTGAATTCAGTACGGAACAGAACAGCATCCAATTCAGAATTTTTTAATCCGAATCGTTCTAGCAATGGCTTTAGCGTGTGCAAGTATGTTGCACAGCCCTGTCACCGCACTGTTTGGACCATGTCTCACACACGTGCCAGAAGCCAGCAGGCACGTGCAGCAAGGTGCAGACCTGATCCCCTTGCAGAGGCTGCCTTCAGCAACGGCTGAACTACCCCTGTAGAAAACCAGGTAGCAGAGCTTCTACCAATCCAGTCATTGACATGAAAAAAAAGAGCACCAAGGAGTATATAAACAAATGTTTATTTAAAGCTTTTAGATGCAACATAGTATTTAGTTTCCTCAGAAAAGGAAAAACTTGAAACCCAAAAGACAAACACAAAACATGAAAATTTCTCTCATAAATGGATCTATGCGCTGGGCAGTTGGAGTGGGTAGTTGTATTTTAATGGCTGCTGACTGTGGCAGTACGTGCACTGGGGATCCAGAAGGTACACACCATGACACGTTCTTGAAAGCGTGTTCAGCTAGGAGTAGTGCCAAAATTGCATAGTTAAACTCACTATAAACCAGGCTGCTTAATAGTCATTCCAGCTACATGTAGTCAAAGTGAGACTCCACTTTTGGAAAAGCTATTTGCTATTTTAGGTATTATTACACACTTGTCATGTTGACAGCCATTAATGTAGCTCAAACACAAGACCTGTCCTTTAAAATCAGGCTGTTAAGTTAAAGCAACATCTATTCAAAAGGGGAGTATCGCCAACAAATTTTACATGTAGGATATATAAATACACACTACAGCAAGGCATTCACTTGAAGCTTTCAGTGCATCTGTGCCAAATTAAAAAAAAAAACACACATTAGTTAAAAGCAACTTTTTCATGTTCACTAAGTGCAATCCCTTGTTGAAAGAGACCATAAGCCCAGGTTTCAGGGTGGGTTGTTTGGTTTTTTTTTTACATTACATTGCTTGTGCATCCTTTAAATAACAAGTAACTCAAGCTACGACTTTGCCCCAGAGATGGAGGAGCTGGAGAAGTTCCACTAGTTGGGCAGGCAACGCGACCGATGCCTGCCAGCCAGGAGAGCCCATGCTCTAGCAAAGTGCTGGCCTACGGGAGCTGGACATACAATAGTGCCGGGGGTGCACATTAAGAGCATGAATGTGCTACAATAACACGCTTGCTGAAGTACACAGGTGACCCTACAGACACTCGAAGCCTGGACCCAGCTGCCGGCACAGTGAATGACCAAGAGAGCAGCCAACAGAGCTCACAAGCAGCACGTTCAAGCGCTGCAACAGCAAATGTCCTTTTTAGGCCAAGTGTTGCACAAGAAAATGTCACAGCCTCCTGGGATAACTGCTGCCCCACTGTGTTGTGTTGCAAGTTAACACGCTGAATAAATTAACTGCTTTGAAACTATAAACTCTACTTCTAGTTACACCCTAATGCAACAGCAGCTTTAGATTAAGATGAGGAAGAAAAGTTCTTCACCCCTATATTAATCCCACTTACTCATTTCAGTTTATTCAGTCTCATTATGCCTCTAGTAATTGTCTCATCTCTCTCTTTTGTAAGAACACAATTTTCTGAAACAATTATTCTTGTTGATGCTTTCTGTAAGAGTGAGGAATTGTTTTTCCCTCATATCAGTCTTTAAGGGGAAAAATCTGCCTGAAGTCTCACATGTGGCTTCAGACCCACACAGACATTTCTGAGACAGCAACATTTAAACAAATTCACAGCAAACAGAACTCAATGATAAAAATGGTACCACACTGTTCCTCAATTAAAATTTTCTAGCACCTTTACCTTTTCTAAATCAATCTGCCAACTGACCTGGCAGCCACAGCCCCCTGTGCAGCACGGCACAGCACAGCATTCTTCCCGTGCGCTCGTTAGGAAGGCTAAAAAAAAAAAAACATTCAAGGGGTGCTGCTCCACAAAAAGCAGCATCTTTGCAGCCTGCATGTTCAACACCATCACCAATCCAGCTACTTCTGTGCCATTTTTTTGAAGGACAAAAGCAGGAGGCTTCCTAACTAATAAATCTCCAGGGAAGACACAGTACTAAAAGTTCTCAAGTATCTTAGTATTAGACACTTCTAGCCTTTTTGAGAAGTGTCAGGCACTGAAACGAAGCAATTTTGCCGTAAGTACTTCACTTTGCACTTCGCTTCCTTGGGTCAAGAGTTGAATTTCAATACTAATAAAGAGCTACCCAGTGAAAAATCTAATCCACTTTAATCTAAAAGTGGGTTTATTGTACTTTAAAAAAGAATAAATGTGAGTTCTTGTAGCATTTGTATGTAACTATCATCTACCTGAAGTGCACAAAGGAACAGACACGGACAGTTACTGACAATTGTGTACTGTCACATTTTGTCAGCATCTGGCCATCCCTTCAGCTTGCTTGGTCGCGTGTTCAAAGGCAAAAGCAATTACCACCCCTTGCAAATTAACCTCAAAACCTCTCACCGCATCTTCCAGACCCTCACCTCCGATGTTACCAGCACAGCAAAGCAGTCAGTCAGCTTCTTGGCCGTACTCGGAGACACAAACGCATCCCAAAGGCAAACAGACACCGTCAAAACATTTTCAATCTGCTCATGTTGCACCAGCCTCCATCTCTGCTTAATAAATGTTGTTCAGGCTCAACACAGAGGTTGTTTTAAGGGAAGGAAAAAAGAAAACAAAGCCATAAATCTTCTGAACATTTCTCTTCATAATGCTACCATTTCTTAAATATTTTTCTTCTGACTGTGATTTACTAACTATATATGTTTATGTATCCACACACGTACCAACAGACTAACTGAATAAATTAAAGCTCCAAACACTAACTGTAAGCACAAGAATATTTACAAACTGCAATAAATTAAAGTTTAAGATGTGTGCGATATTAAATAAGGATCTCAAAGACCTCACCAAGTAAGAACAATTCTCGACTTCGGCACTAGAACTTTGCCGACTTTTGTGCCGCCACCCAAGGCCAGGAAGGCCAGGCTGACAGGCACAGGCCGGCCACCGCTCACCCCACAAGCACCAAGCACGGGTCGGGGTGATGGCGGAGGCAGACCCGAAGGTTTCCGCCTTTCAGAGTGAAGACCGGCCGGGGGCCAGGGCTGCAGCAGCACATACACCCCCCCACCAAACCCCAGGCGCGCACTCACCCGCCAGCGTCTCCTGCAGGAACCGGAACGGACATCGGTCCTCATCACTCCCCTATTTAAAAGGCATGTGGGGGCAAGGGGAAGGAATCAAACCAACCCAAACAAACCAAACCCTGAAGTTTTACCAGAAAATGTAATTCACAACAAAGACTCACTCCGACACAGTATTTTGGCCATAGATGCAGAAATGAAAATTACCCACTTCCTCAGCATTGTATGGAGCGGGGGTATTTCTGGGACTATTCTCCACAACAGAGATGTGCTAGGCAAGTAAAATTTTAGATCATAAAAGGGAAAATTCATTCTGCAGTATGCTCTCACATTATCTTTTGCCAAAACAGAACGTGTTACTGTGAAATGAAATTGTTTTTGAAGAAAAACCCAAAGCTGAGCGAGTGCGAACAGCACGGGTCATCGCTCTGACCATGCGTGCCTTTGTGAGAACCGAAATACTTTCTTTAAATGCGGAGATCACTTCAGGGGACAGACCGGGAGAGAACGCCACAGGCGCGATGTTACAATCTGTCCCAGCAGGAACAGCGGCTCCCCCAGAACTGCCGAGACACAGCCATCGCAGCGACTGTAGAGACGGTATCACACTGAAAAAGTGTAAGACATCAGAGACAATGTAAATGGACGAAGCTTTTGAAGTACAGTCCCTGCGGTAACAATGATGATCCTGAATACACACGTCTACGATTCTCCCTCGGCTGCAGATTCCGGACCGCGACAGACCACCATTTGGTTCTGACCTGCGGGTGCAATGGAAGAGCCTCTGCAAGCTTCACTGCAATTAAGTCTATCAAATCAAAAATTAAGAAAAATAAATAGGAAGATGGCTACCGGCCTTAATTCATACTGCTACTAGAAGGATCCCTACTTGAAAAATGTAAATACCTGCCCAAAGGACTTCTCTCTTTCTGGCTGAAGGATTATCAAACCCCATGAAAGGTTTCTGCTGACCGAAGAACTTCAAGAACTTCCCGTTACCTGCTCTCACTTCACAAATTGCAAGGGGCAAGCAATTTGCAAGTAAGAATTTGAAGAAACATACAACTGGGGTTTATGTTTGGTTTAGTTAAAATGAATTACAGCAAAACTTCAGCAGTACTGCTACCTTTTAGTAGTGTTTTTCAAATATTAGCTCCAATGTACGACCAAAACACAACTGATTCTGGTAGTTCAGTCTTTACCTACGAAGGTATTTCTTTGCAGGCAAGTAACAACCAAGGGTTTACCGAGACTCTCCCATACAGCTGTACGTCCTTTTCCTAGGTACTTCCTCGTCTTCCAGGCGTTCGCAGCCCCGGTTTAGACACTTTATGCTCGAGTAACTATTTCAGCTCTGACACAAAGGTAATTACAGCAGTAAAAGTCTCTGCGCTAGCACACAGGCATCAACGGTTTTGTACGGGCACTGCTACGGAAGCTGTTCAGCCTTGGCGCGCAGGGTGGTCACGGGGCACGGTTCCTGCACTTAGGCCGCGTCTCCAGTCCTGGCACTCCCCTGACTACTTACCTGCCGTTTGCTACTGAGCAGATGATTAGCAACTACCTGTAAAATTAAAAGGTGCTAAAAACATACAAGTCCTCTTGTAATCTAGTTTTCCAAAGGAATACAACTCAGTGGTACAGAAACTCTCAATCTGAAGAACAGCTGAGTAATCTAGCTATATCCTGAAGATACCTGAGCTTACAAAAATATACTCATACTACCTACTCTGAACGCACCACAGAACTGAGTCAGTTCGCAGACTCCTTAGTAAAGGAACCGCTAAGAAGTTTCACAAGGGTTTTGACAAAGTACAGTGAGGAGATGAGCTAAAAGCAGTAAAGGACGGGTCCAGTGAGACCCATTTTGACTTGGCCAAAGACCTCACAACAGATGTTGAGAATTCTTGTGATACAGATAAAAATACAGCGTAAGCTGGACAGACTACTGAATTTAAAGAACGTCTACGTGAACTAGAACTGCACGGCCTTATTTGTTTCTGCAGATGCAGGTGGGCTTTTTTTTTCTTACTATTTTTATTCAAGCCAATGTAGTGATCAAGCTGCACGCTATACTGCTGAAGCCAAAAGCAAGCACAGAAAAAGAATACGGTAGTGCCCTAACATTGCCTGACTTGACATTCCATAGCATCTCCTTCATTTATCTTGCCTGTTCAAGTCTTTTCTCACGCTGCTAAAATAATAACCAGGACAGTACAGACCTCCAAACCCACAAAGCATTTTAAAAGCCAGTTTCTCAGGACATTTAAGACTGAACTTGGATCAGTGACTTCTCAGGACACACACACCGCCCTGAAGTTTACAATGCACACTACAAAAATGAGAAAAACACAATACCCTTTTCTATTCCAAAACCTTAAATGATTTTCTATCAGATCTCCCCCATAATTTGGTCACTTGGAGGAATTTAAGTTTTGGGAATGAGGGAGACAAGATTCTATGTATTTATTTTATCAACTTATTCAGCGGGTTCTGATTGAGCCTGGTGTCTTCACAAGGCAACAGATGCTGGAATCTGGAGAATCTTCTTAAGAGGAGGAACTCACAGGAGCAAACTCCTCAACATGTCTCTCCTCTCATAATCGTTGAATTTGGGGTTTTAATGTGTGTATTTAATCCAGTCAAGCGAACGTCACTAACTTGTATGGAACATACAACACTTGGGGAAGCAGGTAGTTTACAGGAATCGGTTATTTCTAGTAAGAGGCATTTAAAATCTTCAAGGTGACTTACAAATATTAGGCTAACCTCTTAACAACTCCAGTGCACTTATTTCAGCAATTACTCTTAATACCAAATGTAGAGAGACCTAAAATATTAATTTTCCAATAAGCATACAAAAATAGTTTCTTACTCTCTTAACCAGTTTATGGAGTTCCTTTTGCCGCTTTCCAGTCAACATCCATCTAACTGAAATAAGTTAGTACGATCATTTGTATGGGCTGTCTGCACACCGGACAGGGTTTGTTCCTCTTCTTAAGTTTTCTTGCACACGTAAAACATGACATGAGGTGCCCCGTTTTGCCGTGTACTATGCAGCCATTTTTAGGTCTGCTCTGACATATGACACAGGGCTCTATGCTGTTAACGGGCAGACTGGATTCTACGCTTTCCACTTTGTCTTGCACTTCTCTCTTCTCAGGTTCCTTGTAGTCCTCCTGACTGCTACAGAACATGCTGCTCGATGTTGATGGCTGGGAGTAATCTTCACTTTCCTGGGACTCGGAGATTTGTACCGCTTTATCCTCATTCTCCTCCAAAGCGGGTTCTTTATCTTCAGTCATTTTCACTTTCTTGCAGTCAGGAACATCAAAACCTTCTTCAGGCTCTAGAGGGAAGGAACTTTCTAATTTGCTCTTTTCCAGTTTCTCACTCTTTTCGTCTGGAAGCCAGTCCTCACGAAGGGCCCAGCATCTGTGGCAGTGTCGTGGAAGCGGAGGATTCATTTCGCTACATTCGGGGCACTTCCAATAATCCTTTAGTGAATTAAAGGTTGGAACAGCTTAAGCTACTTGGAATGCTTACAACTGAAGTACTCAGAGATTACAAACAACTTATTACTGCCAAAATAATAGTTATCTTGAGCTTGAGCTATCAACTTGTTTATAATTTAAAAATTCCATTCAGTGTTCGGCCCTACTTTATGGTTTTAGATTAAAATAGCCTTGATTTTAAGAAGACTCTCTGATTTTCTTTCTTTTTGCAGTAAATTGGTGAAACAGAGGTAGAACAATAATGATTCATTATTTCTTATGCAAAATTCAAGAAACCAGACCACAAACACCTTCAGAGAACCTCCTGAAAAGCCTCCTTCTGATAAAACAGTCACCATTCCCATTATTTTCAACAATACGACTTCTGAAATGGAAGCTATTCAAAGACTGAAGGGACATTACCCCCCCGCGGGGTGCTAAGCTGTTGGTGTGCAGAACGGCCGGGTGAGGGCACTCTGACACAGCGGCATTAGAGAACAGAACAGAAAACATCGGCCATTAAAAAAAAAAAAAAAAAAAAAAAAAAAAGGGGCGGGCTCAGAGGTTACACCAAAGGCTATCCTGAAAATAAGCTGCTCTCTCATTAAAAATACACTTCACTGTTAAGGAGAAACACCCTTCTTAGAAATAATGCATGCCATACGCGGAATAAAAACAAAGCACAAAACAAAACTTACTCTGAAGATTCAAAGCACTTTTTGTTTGAGTCCTGAATAACATCAGTGACGTCAAAACCTTGGAAGACCAATTTTAATTCCTAAAAATAATGTACGGATGTATTTTTCCATACCTAAGTAGTGCTGTGTTTTTAGGTGGTGGCTAGCCCTGTGTTTTACACACACAGCAAAGTCCCTCAGTCCTACAGACCACCAAGGGAGTGCAACACTTCAGACAGTTTTGGACAACAGCTTTACTCAACCTTCAACTGGGAAAAGCAAGTATCGATAAAAAGATACACTGTGTTTTAATGCTAGCCTGTGCTTTTTTCATGTGTGTCTACATACTTTGCCTCAAATCCCTGAATTTCTTCCCATACTTCAAGAATGGTCTCACAGAATTTAGAAAAAGCCTCAGAATCTTTTAATTTCACAGTACCGTTCTGAAAACAGGTTTGCCTGCACATCTGTATGCTACAGATTCCTTCATTCAAATTGCACAATAAAACTAGATACTATGATTTATAGGAAGAGTTTTTTAAATATACATGGCTTTTAAGATACTTCACCTTTTTTTTTGGCAATTTGTGCAAAAAGTCAGATTTAGGCTCCAAAAAATTTCCTTCCATTAAGTCAGTGAAACCGTAAGTTAGTGTGTTTTCTTTCGTTTATTTTTTAATGGATTAGAAAGCTTACTGATTTTAAAAAAATCAAACAAACTAAAAAGAAAATCAAGGTTCCTTAATAATCACATGTTCAATAGTTAAAATATTGTCTTGGAATCTTCAAGCATACAAGAAAAAGTAATTTCATTCTTAAAAAAATCACTGGTAGCAACAGAATTCATCTATACTCCTTGATCTACTCTGTCAGTTCACCCAACTTATGATGCTTTGCCAGTCACGTTTTTACTCACAGCTAGAGAAATCTCTGGATCTTCATCAAAGGAATCAGCATCACTGTCTTCATCCTGGTAAATAGTCAGCTGATATACCTGGTTTAAGTAAAAAAAAAAAAAATTATTGATGTAACTGGTTTTTAGCTTTCAGTTAAGAACTGGGTAATTATTTTAGCTGATAGATTTTCTGACAGACTTTTAATCAAACGCAGTAAGTAGCGCATACATGTTAATTCACATTAGCAAGTAACTCCAAAAATCTGATGACTGGTTTGGGGGAAAAAAAAAAAAAAATGGTGCTCACACTTGTAACACACAGTTTGAAAAAAAGTGCAGACTGGACAGATAGAAGGTACCGCTTTCTAGAACCGAGGTGATCCCTCCCCTCGGCTCTGCACTGGGGAGGCCACACCTGGAGCACTGTGTCCAGCTCTGGGCTCCCCAGTACGAGAAAGAGATGGAGCTGCTGGAGAGAGTCCAGCGAAGGGCCACGGAGATTACTAAGGGGCGGGAAGGAGCTCTCACAGGAGGCAAGGCTCAGAGAGGTGGGACCGTTCAGCCTGGAAAAAAGAAGGCTCAGGGGGCGGGGGGTGGTGGGGGTGGTGGTGGTTGTGGTGGGGGG
>JAVKLA010000062.1:2044964-2138888 GCA_034782735.1 Sagittarius serpentarius | reverse complement strand
CTGGGCGGCGCGCGCGGCCCTGAGGCGACGCCTCTCAGACGGGCGGCTGCGGGCCGGCCCGGCCCGCCCGACCCCGGGGCGTTACGGGATGGAGAGGCAGAGCCCGGGCCCGCGGCGTCGGGCGGAAGGGAAGAGCGGTGCCCGGGCTGAGGGACAACCGGGGCGAAGGCCTGGCAGCAGCAGGCGCTCGTCAGACCCGCGGCAGGGGTGGGGGGGGTGGGGCTGCAGGGAAGCGGGACGCTCGGGCTGTGCTTTGCCGGCGGCCTTTTCTTGTCTGTCTCCCTCCTGTTCTTGTCCATCGTTCCTTTTACCCCCTCCCGACTGTGTTTACGGCCGCTCCGCAAAAACTGTCGGGTTGTGGTAAACAAAACATGTTGCGGCTTGTGGACGTGAAGCAGTGAGGAGACGGAGCTGGAAGAGCAGGGCTTGTTGCTAACAGCGAGCCTGAAAGAGTATGAATGTTCCCTACGGAGCCTCACGTCACTAAAAATTCCAAAAAAATCCTGTGTTGATGTCGAGCGTCTCTGACTTCCCCTCAGACGCGTGCGGCAGTTGTGAGGCGCAGCCCTGCCAGCCGTTGGCAGCCCTCTGGACCCCCGCTTCCCAAACACCAGACCTTGTTTGGGGATAAACAGCCTTAAGACTTCTGACGGCAAGCTTGTGCTTCTGTAAATCCAGCTGCATGTGTTAGTGATGGAAAACTTTGTCAATTTATTTCAAGGTTAATAAAGGCAGAGACACATGCTTATAGTCCACATAAATTCAGGGACGCAATCATAAATGTTGGTTGCCTGGCTAATAGGTAATGACACCTTTGGATACCGGTTTGATTTGCCTTGCTCATTTGTGTCTTTTAAAGTTGTTTTTTCACTGATACTCAGGAAAGGAATAAACAAGGAGATAACTTTATGTCTAAAGAGAATTGGCGGCTGTTGTATTGTCCTATATTCCCGTCATCTCCCGTTCTATACTTTTGATTATCTTTTAGGTTTAGGGCATTCAGAAGTATGTTATTTTCATAGGTACTTATTAATTGCTACACCTCAACTAGAACTGGTTAGTTTTTAGTCTGACTCCCTTTTCTAATTCACAGTTTTTTTCTTTGCCCGTGGTGACATTTTAAGATTATATTTGAATAGTGAAAAGATTTGTTAGAGAACATGAGAGCTGCAGATAGTGTTTAAAGATATGCTAGAGCAGAGTGAGCATAATGCTAATTTTCCATGACAACTAACTTGTCCAAACAAGCAGCGGATAACTGCCTGGACTTGTCTGTTGGCCAAATATAGATTCTCAGCAACCATGGCACCTTGTAAAAATTCCAGCAATGATTTAAATCTAGGTACATGTGTGATGACGGATTTTCAAGACGCGCTTGTTATCTGTCTAGAGCATAAAGCTCAAGGTCTAGTGGGGGACAGAGGAGAAGCTGCCAGGATTTTGCAAAGCGTGCTCACCTCCTGTTAGCACCGGAATTTCAAGGCAAACAGAAATCTGGTTTACGTGGAATGTCCTGCCACAGGCAAAGTCAGCTAACGGCTCATTTCCACCCAGCACCCCAATTGCTGAGATCCTTAGCTAGCTAGCTTCATCATTAGGAGAAAATTCCATCTACATAAAAATGCAAGAGGATAGAAACGAATGGCTACATTCAGTTGATATAACAGTGAACAGCGGTATTAATGATAATCTCGTCCTGATGTGGCATGAAAACTATTTAATTCCCATACAAAATGCATTTTACTGAACTGAAGCAAAACAAAAACAGAGGGTTTATGTAGTTCTCCTGGAAATACATCACATTGTTGAGCCTTGTCTTAAGCACAGTATAATTTTGCTAAGGCTGTCTGGAAATCAAGGTGCTTTTTAAATTAACAATACATTTTCTAGAGTCCAAGACTTACCAAACTGGTAACTATGACTTTCTTTTTCCACTTCTCAACCAATAAACATCTTGTGACCAATGACTTTGAGATTAAATTAGGATTCTTTAAATAATAACTTTCCTTACCGATTCATTAACCGCTAAGGATAAGACCAAACAGTTTCTGTCTAGAATTTTTATCTGTCTTCAAGGACAAACTTCTCTCTTTTCTCAGACAGACTAATCTCAAGTTAAGCGGTGGCTGGGAGTAGGTAAAATATGCTGTCTGTGCTTGCTCGGAGAGATAGGAGGGTATTTTCTGACATGCAGTGCTGCACCACTTCTGTCTCGTTAGTTTGTCACTAATACAGCACATGCTGTGGCATCAACAGGCATAATTATTTTCTTATGCTTGATAATTCAGGACAAGTATAATTAAAAAGTTTTACTTGAAGGGTGAGTAATAAGCTTCTATAGTTAGGAGAGCTACTTCCCCACTATTTCAAGGTCATAAAAAGAAAAAGAGACCGCTACGGCAAGACCCCACCCATGTATTTTATTTATAATGCTACAGAAAATATCTGGAGCAGATGTAGCCCAGCTGCCTTTACTGGAGATACTCACTTTACACTGTGGTTAACTAACATGGTATGAGACCCTTTTTAATGTAAGTTCAGATTCTAACTGTAGACCTTTCATTGTTTAATGCTTGCAAGCTAAATTCTTTTCTGAGATGGATCTGGTCTACCTATAGGCACATATGCCAGAGGAAAGATGGGTCGCTGTGCTGTAGGGGTGCCCAACCCAAGTGAATGGATGGACCGCTGAAGACTTCAGTTTCAGATTTTTGTTCCTCGCCTTTTTTTTTTTCCCCCCAACCTAGTCAGCATCCAGCACATACATGACAAGTTCCCAGATGCTGATCAGAGGCATAGGTGGCCAGGGCTTGTCAGGTCTCATCTCCAACCCGTTTGCTGCTTCTTGGCTATCAGATAAGTTAACCTCATGTGCTGTCTATCAACTGCTCCCACAGGAAAAAAAAAAAAAAATTTTTCAAAAAAAGCCTCTGGGGCCTTACATTGTGCTGATGTATCCTTTCCAAAGCCTCACACTGCATCCTATTAGTGTGACACAAAGCTGTGATCGGTCATGTGCTGCAGATTGTCAGGCACCGCAAGGTAAGAGGACAGAGGAAAAAGGATGCTGAAATGCAGCTGGGGCATGGGTGGCTTAACGGGGCTTTCTGCCCGGCCTGCCTGCTGCAGCCGTGACCCCGCATGCCAGACAGTGGGTCAGTACACTTCTGTACAAATACAAGAGAAAGAATTTTGTTGTTTTCTTGACATTCCTGTTTCGTTGTGTAAGAAAAAAGCACACTGATAAGAAATCCTCATACCAGTAATAGCATATTCGGTTCAGAGAACTTATACTTCACAAGCTAAGACCTATCCCAATGGAGAGGTCTGTCAGTAGCACCATTGGAAACTTCGCACTATAAATGACACCAAAATTCTACTAAATGAAAAGGGGACGCAGCCTTCCTGAGGGCGGTTTTGAACAGACGGCAATGACAAGCAGGAATCAAGAGCAAGGCTCGTAGCAGCAGTGGGAACCCAAAGACCACACGCGATGCTATTGCAGCTATTTAACAGGGAACAATAAGCTGTACTTTGCTGTCAAACTTTTTTCTGGTGCTGTGTCATTGAGCTGCCCAGGGCTGCACCTCCCTTCCCCACAACCCCAGCTGCTCTGCGGACTGGGTGGCATGGCAGGCGTTCCGCAGCTTCACCTGTGTGCACACCCTGGGCTCAACTACCTGCAGTATTTTACGGGTGCTTTGGATATGAGAGCAGCAGTTACCTACGTTTCCATAACTCCAGATTCAACCTTGTTTATTTTGAAAAATGTAAAATTACTTCAGGTGGGCTGGCAAAGACTGTCTCAAACAAAAAGTTTTTCTAGCAGCTGTTCACGAGCTCTTACCTCCCTCCCACAGGCACTCAGTTCAGGTGTGCCCTGCTCTTGCGAGCACTAACTACAAGCTGCTTCAAAACCTCCTGCAGCTGGAACAATCCCACATCAGAAGACAGAAGTTGTTCTGCTTTTGTTCAGTGGGCGTACTCATTCCTTCATGCATCTGGGAGACACTGGCAGTCTGTCTGCCCAAATCTGATTCCTATTTGGTAGCAGCTCAATCAGCCACGAGCAAAATAAAACAATAGTGTATGCCTTCTGAAGGGAGGCCAACTGGCAAAAATATAAACCAATTATCTTGAACTTCTGCTTAGAAGTGCTCAGTATCTAACAGGGAATGAAAGGTTTGGGTGGGTTTTTTCCCCTCTAGTTTTCTGTTTAGTCCTCACTTTTGGAGCTCATGGAGCGATTCTGAAGAACCAAAAGGGAAAAATCTAAGGAAAAGGCTCTTCTTACTCTCAGAAGTTTTGGTTAGGAACATAACTGAGTGAAGAAACGTGTTTTTCTACTCTTGTTAACCAGGGGTGAAGTACGTTGCTACGCTGTGACCATTTCCTTCTTTACTAATCTGTAGCTGTGAAAATTAAATAATCCAGTGATCTCTCCTTCTGTAGGAGTACTTGGTTGCACGTAATTGGATCAGAGAAAGCCTCAATTTAACAATGGTCATCTGCCTTGTTTAAGCAAACTAGGCTAACCCCAGTTCAGTTTAGAACTGTTCTATTAATCTAGTGCTCATTTGTCATTCAAATGTACTATTCGGTCTAGCACAAAACACATTTCTGTTCAAGGGAGGGGCCCAGACGGGTGTGCACAGGCTAACAGGACTCACATGGAAGACCGAGACGTCTTTCAGAAGCTCTTGAGCAAGCACTCTGAAATGTATTCAGGGACAACCTAGATCTAGGAGCTGCTGAGAGCAAACATACCATGCAATCCAAATCCAGTCTGCTTGGGATGCCATGTATGGACAGAACTACAGCTGGTGATGAGGTCAGGCCTGAAGTACTGTTAAAGTCAGCTGCAGTTTGGGTTAGAGGAGGGGAAGAAAAAAAAAAACATTTTGACTGTCTAGCTGTTACTTGAACTGTTACTAACAACAAAACCCAGCAGGGTGTTTTACTACACAAGCAGCTTCTTAACTTAGACCCATTCTATGCATCTGATCATGTATCTCCTAGAATTGTCCCAGCCTTGCTAACCTGTTTGTCCACATCTGCCCCACGTTTCCATGCTTGCTTTCTAGCTGCCTGTTATATGAGGAATATATCCTTTATTTTGGACCATGAAGTCTCTATAACATCCTCCCTTGCAGACCTTCTTGTTGTCTGCTCCACAATTTAATGTTTGGTCGATGCAGCCTTACTCACTGGTGTATGATTTTACTTGACGCAGAATGAGATATCCGTTCCAGAGAAAAGCCTCAGCACTCTCCTTTTGCTAATATGATTGATTTTGCTGCTGAATTACAAAGTCACCCTTCTGCTAGTATCAAATGGCTCTCTACTTTTGAGAGCGTAGCTTTGTCAATACAGCTTTTAACATACAGCTTGCAGCACGTGCAGTTAAACAACGATGCTAGTAGCTAGACAAGCAGTTTGGAGCATTTACTAGAGGCATTACTAGTGTCTGAGGTAGCCTCGACTTGAAACCTTGAAGGTTAATTTGAGTAGGTTCCCTCCAAGAATTCCTTGCCATCACAAACAGGGCTATGTTACCAATCTTGAATGTGTATTCCAAAGCCTCCTTTGGAAGTAGATTTGCTGAGGAGTTTCCTTCAGATTAAATCTCCCCCAAATCAGGCATGGATCCATATACCTCCTGAAATAAACTGATGGACCTTGCTCAGTCATCCTTTTGAAGAGCCACGTTGCTTTCCTGGCTACCCAATCTGTTTATCTGTATGCCCGCTCTTGATTCAGGTGGGTCCTGATCATATGTTGCCTCACCGCCTAATAGCTGGCATGCAACTACTTGTTGCCAAGCAAGAAAAGTTTTTTACAGTGTCCAGTTGCCTACCTGAGGTGAATTAGCACTTGTTTAAACACAAAAATGAAACAACAGCATCTAAGTAAGGAACACATTCATGCCACTGAAACAGAAAGGTTCTCGCTGTGGACTGAGGGAATAGTAACATGAGCACAATGCATGGGAGGGAACTGGTGGAGTTTTACTAGGAGGGCTTTGTATCTGCGCTAGTTCTGTCATCTTTCAGTGTCTATAGCGATAAGAACTTTTCTGACCGACATAAAAAACTGACATTTTGTCCATCTGGTGAATCCTGTAAACTCCTGACGTTCACAGAGAGCCTGGAGCATCCTGAATCACACTCAGCAAATCAACCTGAACTCCCCTTGAGACCCAGACCAAGAAGAGGACTGAGTCCATGGGCTCCTATTAGTGAGTTTGCATGCACCACATTGCTTTCTCTGTAAACAAGCAAACCCAAATCACTACATAACTTCATGTCCAGACAGTGGTTAGTCAATCCTCTTGCCCTTTCTGCTTCAAAATGGTGGCTGTATTTGGTCTGACTGAGACTCTTACAGAAAAGAAACGGAAGAAAAAGGCAGGTTTTCTAGATCAAGAGCCAGTGCATATATGCACAAGAATGACAAGCTGGCAGAGTAGAAAATAAATTCATCAATGAATCCCAGACAGCTACAAACTTGTACCAAGTTTTCCTTTTACCTAGCAAGCAAAGCAATCTGACAGAGTGCTTTATACCTCAAGTATACGGAGCTTTACAGAGACAACAGACTATACTAGAGGGACAGTCATCTTGAAGCATGTGGTCTTGTGGTCTTTTAAGTTTGCATAGTATAATGAATATGCAGTAAAGTTGTTTTTTTTAATTATTTATTATGTTTCCAGTGGTATATTAGTGTTCTGATTTAAAAGAAGATCTGAAAGGAAGGAGATTTACATGACATATACAGAGGTTCTTCTTGAACTGCCCTAACGTCCAGAAAGCCTAGTTATGATGTAATTGTAGTGGGCCATACATTATACTTTCATCTTGAGTCATCTTTTCCCAGATGTCTTCTTCTAGCAGTTGTTGGAATTGATGGGTTTAGATTTCTGAAATACTTCAGAACCTGCATCCTTCATTTTTATTTATGGCTGATCGTGTGATTTATTTCCTCCTGTCCACATGTGTAGCTCTTCTGTACTTGCATCTGCACAAAGAACGAACGAGTCATCTTGCTCTCCATTGGCAATAACCTGGCAGGATCGTCAAAGTACCTTATCAATATGACATAATCATACTAATCTATGTTAAGCATGTGATAAAAGCTGTTTATTCACTGATCCTGTTTGACCTGTTCCTTCCACTGATCCTCAAGGTTTGTCCCTTGCTCTCAGAAAGGCTACCTAAAACGTGGAAAGCAGCTATTTAGCCTCAGCATTTAGGCTCCATCTGTGCATCGATTGTATCCATTTCCCATTCTGCAGCTACTCACAGTTCATTTTACAGCTCTCTTTTCCTATTCAAACGTCTGGCAAGAAAGGGCTGGGAAAGTAGGGACTAAAGAACCTCATCTCCCAGAATTAACGGACTACAGCTGTCAAGGGATACCAAAGCAGAAAATACTTATGTGCTGTAACAGAAAAGGCAAATGTCCCTAAAGATCTTGGAGGACTAAAGACCTCTGCAAAAATTATTTCTCCTTCAAAGGCATTCTACTACAGAGAAAAGCTTTCTGTGGAAGATCTGTAAGGCGAGGTGCAAGGGGTTAAGCACAGGCACCCAGGCCCTTCCAAAGGCTCCAACAACTTTAGGGAAGTGAGGGGCTAAGAAGATGGCTGGGTGTCCTGGGAGGAGTTCTGTGAACCACAGAGATCCAGCAGGCGGTTCTGCTGTAACCGCCTTGATGATTCATCTGCTTGTGCCAAGCTGGGTGCCGAGGCCCTGGAACACGACAGTCACAGAAATCAAGGGAAAAGCTCTCATACATGTTTTCCCCCTGAATCAAGGGAAAAGCTCTCATACATGTTTTCCACTCTCACAGCTGCAGTAAGACATGCTAAGAAAGTGGGATTTTGGCATTCTGGAGTTCAAGTGCCAGACACTGGTTGGGATGACCTGCACCGTCTTGAGCTTCTTTTTTACATTCACCTCTGAATTTCTGCACTTAGCCCCTATGGGGTTTTTCTCCCAGTACTTGCATATTCTTTGTCTCCTTCTCCCCTCCATGTCATTGCTGCTTTTCAGATTTTGTTAATATTTTCACAGTGTATTTGATGAATATACTCTCTACACATATATGAAAAAAACAAAAAATAGTTTCACACAGAGAGCTTGCAAACTATTCTGCAAGTACTCTTACGTGTCCAAATTTTTGGTAATTACACATGAAAATGTATGTAGAATTGGATCAATAAAGAAGCATATAGCAAGAGGGTTTACTCCTTTTTTAAAGTGTTTTAGTATCCATATATTTAATACCCTGCCTTTCTTTTATTGTCGAGTTTTAGTTCTTGATAGCTTCCAGCTGAAAGCC
Organism: Sagittarius serpentarius; assembly: GCA_034782735.1. Taxonomy (NCBI): domain Eukaryota; kingdom Metazoa; phylum Chordata; class Aves; order Accipitriformes; family Sagittariidae; genus Sagittarius; species Sagittarius serpentarius. Next base: position 2,130,545 of record JAVKLA010000062.1, on the reverse strand, counting down.
ACCTGGTACTGGTTTCCATTACGTGGCATGTTTTAGCCTGAGGAGGACTCTGATGGGTCCAGCTGCACTAGAGAAACTTGAACAAGGCAGGTAGTTCTTGTCTGTGACTTGTTTTTGTTACCAGAATAAGCTTTGGTTTTTTTACTAAATATGAAACAGGAAGAGCATGGGGAATCCCCCACCCTAACTACCCTACAAACTGAAACCTCTTTCTAAGTACCAGTAGGCAATACAGATCAGGATGACATCCAGAGTCTTTATCAGGAAGGCAAGGTTTGGAGAGACAGACAGAGTAAGTATTAATCCAAATGGCATATGAATTTTTGAAGGATGCGTGTGCCATTAAGCTCGTTTTTCTGCCACCTGCCCTGGCTCCATTAGCTGGTCTGACAGAGATTACCTCTGTTCACAAGCCTTCAGCCTTAGACCGTGCGGGCTTTGTACGGAGGTTTCTCCGTGAAGGTTTGCTGGTGATCGTGCCATCTGGTGGAGAAAAGGGGTTTTTCCATCTACAGCACGCAAAGAAAGGCTCCCAGAAATACAGGGAGAAAACTTGCCCAGACCCATCGGTGCCACTGGAAAAGCAGGACACAAACTAAACTCTGACTGCAGATGAAGAAGCCATGCTAAATACCGGTCTGTGCTTTGTTTAGTTCCATTGAAGTATCAGTATCTCAGTTACCTCTTGCCTCCAGAGAAAGCAAGTGCACGGACTTTTTGGCATTCCTTCATTCAGCTGGTTTCACAGGGTCCATCTTAGCATCTTAGTTTAGACACCCCTGTCGTTTAAAAATAATCTTTTTGGCTGTGGTAGTTTTGAGTCTGAGCATTTTTCTTGGCAGTTTCTTCTGCCGTTCTTTGTGTACTTGGAGAGATACGCAGGTACTGGGCTTTGACTTCTGACCCACCTTACTTATCTTAACACTGCATTGTTGAGATACGAGCCAAGGCCAGAGAAGGCACAGCGTGGTAGAACACCTTGAGAGAAATACACCACGGTAGTGTTACTCACAAGGGAAAAATCCCAAATCCACCATTGCGGGCCTGTAAGACACTGCTGCACCACAACTCGGCTGTCAGGGGACAGGCTGCAGTTGCCCCACATAAACAAAACAATCCTCACACAAACATATCCAGAAATGCACCGCAGTGAGACACTTGAGAGCACAGGTCTTCTGGCTTTCTGCGCCAAAATACAGAGTTTCAAGAAGATTTATGAAGACACTTGTTTTCCCCACTATCTACTGAAGACAGTCTGGTAGAATACAGACCATCCCTTTTGGCAGATAATCGCCTATCCTGATCTTAAACTCACTCAACACGGGAGATGCCCCAATATCTAATTTCCCCTTTCTTACCGGATGGGATGTAGGTAAAGCTGCAGAGAATCACTGACTTGGGCCTGCCTTACCCTCCTCCCGATCCCTAATCAGCGCCATTATCTACTAGACCTGCTCTGCTCAAAGAAACCTATCAGTTGTGGGGCTTACTCAGCTGCACAGCCACACTAAAATGATTGCGTTTAATGGTGAGATAGTGACGATTCAACATGCATTTCTTTGGTTGGCATGCTACTTCGCAGAGATCTGTTCCCATCCACCTCTTCCATCTCCTTGCTGCCCCTTCTGTTATACTGGCGCAGATATTTGTGCATGAAGTGGATAAAGTGATCTGGCGCACCTGAGAAACAATGCTTTTTTTTCTGCGGATCAGTTCACTGAGGTAGTCCTGAGCAGCTACACAGCAGCTGGGCCAGGACATCACTGGAATGGTAGCAGACAGATAGGCAGGGGAAAAGGTGGGATCTGCTTCAGCTAACTTAGCAGCACTACTGAAGGTGAAGCTTACAGAAAGCTTGGCTGATTTCAGAGCACACCACTGCGAAAAGAGGTGTCCTGTTCTCCTCCTTGTCTCCTCACTGCCGGCTGTAAGCTCTGATGGTGAGACCACTTTTGGAAGCAGTGTGGTGTTGGATTGAGTCAGCCACCTTCCAGGGTTAGCTGGTTAGGTGATGCAGCTGAGCCCATCAAACGTCACTGAAAGAATGTCCTGAGCCCATCTAATGCCCTATTGAAACAATGGCCTTGCCAGGAGCTGTGCATTCCCAGCCAAGTATTTCTTTGAGCTGGCTTTGGCTTATTTGACCACAGATTTAGCTGATTCAACAGCAGGATATTTACTTCTATTTGCTGCTAGCATGTCAGCTTGCTTTATCTTGCAGTCACATGAGCAGGAGACAACACAAGGAAAGCAGCAGGAACACACAGCTGGAAGCAGAGAATTGGAGATGGAAATGGGGAAATAACCCCTTCTGAAGGCAGGGAGCCATTCAGTGGTCTTTCCCTTATCATCTAACCACACCTTGAATGTCCTGCCATTACCTGCGGTATCAGTCATCAGGGTTGATAAGCCCCTGCAGTATCTCCTGTGATAGAACTGCGTCCAAATCCTCAGAATTTTCCCTCAGGTGTTACTTAGGAGAAGTGAAGAGTACATATTACCACGGATAATTGCTTTAGCTAGTCCTAGACCGCTTTTCCTGTGTTGCAGAGGAGCCGAACTCTTTCTTTGCAAGATGAGCTGGGTTGATTGTACTGATGAAGACACTTCTGATGCTAATTTGCAGGCCATTCTGTTTTATAGCTCATTTGCTCTGTACTACCCAGCTGAACCTGTTCTCTTCTGTGAAAGCTTCTTTGGAAATACACACCTTGACATTTGTAGAGAGCATGTCTCAGCTGTGTATTTTGCATTCCACTTGTGCAGGTATTAAAGGAATTTCCTTTGTGATAGCAAATACATGCATTTTACTGTGGCAACTTTTTCTTTTTGATAAAAGACTGAGAAGTGAGACCCTCTTTCATCCTGTGACTAATCTTTCCATCACTGTCAAAGCTTTTTCCCCACACAGTTCCAAAATTATGATCTTGATATTTCTTTGCCTACTAGCAGGTATGATTTGCTGTTGTTATTACAGCTTTGATCAAGCAGCTCTAGCAAATAAAGTTGCCCCAGCTCAAGACACCACTTCCCTCTGCTGTTGACGGTACTTTCTTAGCAAAAGTTACCGCCCTTGCAACACAGTAAGTCAGCGGGATCACTACCCACATCTCAGTGCGTTCAGTTCACAGTCTGGCACATTAAACTGTTACTCAAATGACCGCATCCAAGGGAGACCATGACCTGGGCACACATTCCTCTTTGCTGACACAGATGGGAAAGGACAATCGCCTCTGGAAGAGGAGGAGCTGCAAGTAGCTGGGGAGTGGCACTGTCTCACATCACTGTTCGTGTGTGTACAGGGAATAAGAGTTAAGAGTCTTTTTGGTCCATGCAGCCATACAATTATTTTATGCAAGACCAAAAAGACAACTGCAGTAAAACTAAGGAAACATTATGGTTATAGTTTTGTCTGCACTTTATATATGCATATCAGCTCTCCATTTTTACTAGGTTTTGGTTCCAGTTTTCAATGCAAGAAATGCCTCTTTAGAGCCTAACGTCTTTGGCTTCTTCTGCTACAACCCAATCCTGTCAAGCCACTTTTGCAGAAAAGTCTTTCCAGAAGTTTGTTTCATTTCAGTCACTCCTAGCCCCAAAATCTTAAAACCCATTAGTCAATAAGGATGTCACAACCTAAAATAATTTCTTTAGCTATCTTTGTATGCATTGATTTACATCCACTTTTAAAAGGAAACTCCAGAGATCAGGCGACTGCTTATCTTACTTTTACACTCAGTGAGAGCACTGAGAATACTTAACTACAAGATACTTAAACCCTAGCTTGCTTAGGGACAAGTAACTGATCAGAAAATTAACTAGCCTTTAAAAATAATATCCCAATGATTTCTGATTTGTGTGACACCCTGTGAATTATTATAGGCTCTCAAATGAGTAAAGCTCCCTTCACGGAAGCAGAAACAGCTGATGTTGCACAGGCTGGTTCAGCTAAATAGAGCACACTGAAAAACAGGACCAACACACAAACCTTCCAAAGATCTTCCCTTTATACAGGGGACAAAGAGAATAGAGAGTTGCCAGTCCACGGGAGGCTGCAGAGGCAGGCAACAAGCCACTGAGGCTTAAAGCCAGCCAGTCTCCCAAAGACCACTTATAGGCACACAAATATGTTATGGAGTGCTTGAGGAATGAGGGTGGTGAAACACTGGCCCAGGTTGCCCAGAGAGGTGGCAGAAGCCCCGTCCCTGGAAACATTCCAGGCCAGGCTGGACGGGGCTCTGAGCAGCCTGATCGAGTCAAAGGTGTCCCTGCTCACCGCAGGGGGGTTGGACTAGATGGCCTTTGGTGGGCCCTTCCGACCCAAACCATTCTATGGTTCTGGCTGAGCGGTTGCTAGATGTACATGAAAACGGGGCTTTCTCGCCATTTCATTTCTGTGTGAAACCTTCTCCTTCAAAACCTGCCTTCTGAGCCTGGGCGTGTGGACATTACATCTGGACAACTGAACCCACCCCACCCAGCTTCCCTCAGTGCCGTTTCCAGCCTCGGTGTGTCACTCTTCTCCCTTGTCCCAGCTCTGAAACTTGCAGTAAGACATCACCTTGCTGTCTGAACCACTTGTGGCTATTCTGCCTAGCAGAGAGTCAGATGAATCTCCCAGTTCAGACAGATCAAGGGGCAGAAGCAAGTGCCCAAGCTGTGTTTGTGGGGAGGAGCAGGACATGTGCATTTAAGCAGTAATACGCCGTTTCACTGACTCTGCCATCTCGTATCATGTGTGCTAAGAGCATGTCTTTCACTAAATCTAATAGTTTCCCAAAGTTTCTGATCTTCAAACTACCTGTATTTTAATTTCTGTCTTCGGCATCCAAGATGAGGTTTGAATGACACCCAAGTAGATCTGGTTCTGTAATCTGCATCTAGTTCTACAAAAACAACTTACTATGGATGCTGAGCAACCCCAGCTCAGCATCAGCCTCCCACGTACCCATCCACTCTGCTGTCGGCTGGACCTCACTGAGACTGTAGGTTTAGGGGTACAGAATTAAGGTTTACATGTCCACCCCTGATAAAGGCAAAGCTATCCATGAATCAAAATAGCCTTTATGGGAAAGTTTTGCTTGGGCTGTGTTTGGGAAACACATCTACTACCTCTCTCCCCCTCTTTTTTTCTACCTGTAGACCAAAGTCTTATGCAAACTGCACCTGAAGAAAAGTTGAAGAAGTGGGTCTCTGGGGAATGATACTAGCTAAAAGAACATCGGTACATTGTTAATCCTGATCAGAAGAATCATTTCACCACTCAGAAAAGTGAGATTGTGTGTTTTCAGAAATGTATCATAATTGCCTGAAGGACGCATGACCACCACTGTTGGTTTCTCCTCTCAACTGCATTAACAAATAGGAAACCAGTTTTTGACTAACCACCACAAGAAATGCATTTAACAAGTAAACCACTTCAGATCCCAGAAGGACCTTAACACTGCCTTTCCACTCCTTGGAGAGAAGCGCTTTATTTCACAACAGTTGATGCTGTGTAATAGAAGCAGCTTTTTCCATTCAGCTCAGAGACAGAAACCTGAGTGGAATCAGCATGCGCACACGTAGATAAATTACAAGATCTTAATCAAATTTTTTAATATGCAATGCCAGTGTATTGTAAAAGAAAACCTTTTCAGTCACTCTAGTTAGCTAGGCAACAGAAAATAAAAGTGCGCAAATGGTTTCTTTTGCCCCAAAGAGTAGGGAGGATTAAAAACATTATGGACAGAGTAAGGAAGCAGAACAAGGACTCAGTTTCTTTGTTAAACGGCGTACCTAATTTAACTGGAGACCAAAAAAAATGTCAAACTTGTCAACTATGCAGCTTCATTTCTGGAAATATTGAGCACATGCCATTCTCCATTAAGTACAACTGAAAGGGAAGAAGTTCACACTGACAAATCTGGGCCTGCTATTCAGATGCCTAATTGTGGAGTTAAGCATCTAAACTTAGACCTTATATTTAAAAACCTGCGTAGATGTATACGTGCTGTATACTCCTCTCAGTTGTCTCTTAATCCACTGTCTCACTTTCTTTTTTTTTTTTTTAATCACAGCCACCTCTGTTCTGCGGTGTCGGTAGCCATGATTACTCCATGTGCTTTGCCTGATCAGAACACAGCTCCTTTAAACAAGTTTGCTTCTCAGCCTCTGCTTTGTAAGAAAGTAAAAAGTACAACTGATTTCTGTGCCGAGGTCATTAAAAATTATGTTCTTATGCTGTGCTTCAACCAGAGATCTCCTCCCTGCACTTCCTGGATGTGGCACAGCCGTCTACAGTTCTAAAAATAACCCTGCTCTTTTCTGACAGGCCACTAGCCTGCATGTGCATCCTGCACACGCCAGTTACCCACATGGCTGTGCTGGACTTCTTGGAGCGCCTTAAATATAACCATGTGCCTTCAAATGAAAGGCTTGTGTTATATGCCAGTGAAGCCACTAACAAATCAGAATGTATCTTTGCAATGCTAATCCTCAAGCAACCTTTGGATCATCCCCATTACTTGCTTCTAAATACATAATTTACTTTCGTTACATTATATTTAATCTATCCATGTCTGTTCCTGCCTTTCCATTATAAAGGCAGCATATTGTGCCTATTAGGTACTGAGCTAATGCAGCTGGGAAGGCACATGCAACTCCTGAGCTGGCAAATTAACCTGACTCAGCCTGTATTTTAAGCAACTATTTTTTTTTCTGGATTGGAAGGCAGTCAAGGGTCCCTAGGTTTAAAAAAAAAAAAAAAAAAAAAAGCAACACTGGGTGAGGTCAATATATTTATGTGAGTAGTGAATACAATTTCTGTCTCAATTCCCAAGTTCCCTAAAATATGGCAAAATTATACTTTATACAAAAAGGGCAGACTGAAACAGGAAAGGGAGCTTTCTTACACACCTACTAAAGGGAGATGACAAAGACTAAAGTTTGAAAGGATCAGTAACTGCCTTGCAACTAAAACAATGAAAAGGTATCCCATTTCCCCTTTCTTTAGTTCTTGTTGTACTGCAGATTGCAACTATGACCCTTTGGGCTGACGGGACACTGCAGTTACACGAGGCGATGGAGTACGCTCTACCTGCCAAGGTCCATTAGACCTTTCAACTACTGGAGGAAGATAGGAGCACAATCCAAGTCATTTAGGTGAAAGCAGAAACAGTAACTTCAGCGAGACAAGCTCTGTAGGGAGAGGTGATGTGTTTCCATTGGACCAAGTGACAAGAGTTGAAAAAAAGTAGACCAGTTTTCAGGAACACAAACCCTCCTTCACTAAGCCCAGCATTGCTGGGCCAAGGGGAGGCAGAACAATAGCTCCCTCCTCTCAGGAAGGTTAATCATCACTGTGGACCAGTCTGGGAAAGATTTTATACTGTCTGAATCCAGCTATTTATTTTTTTGCATGGCATTTCCATTTTCAGTTTTTATATTATGAAAAGTTAGTTTAGACTAAATGTGTCAACTACTGCAGCACAGCAAGAATTCATACAATTCAGCTCTGGCATTCTTTGGAATACCTGCCTGGAGATAAACCCACACCTCTCCCCGCAGCTTAGCACAGGTCTTTTTGGTAAGATGTCTCCGTGTCTTAGAATAGGATTTCTCATTACCCAAGATTATATCATCTCCTGCTGATAGTTTTTCACTTCGTGTTCTTAACCTTCTGCGGCTGACATCCCAATCATTTTTGCAGCAACTGAGCTGTCAAACAGAAGGCTGAGACTGCGAGCAGAGAGAAAGCACCACCAGGGAGAATGAATTTGGATGGAGCAGAAAGCTGGTGCTTTTGTGCATCTACCTGATTATAACAGTAGAGAAACAAACAGAAAGAGCTGCATCTTTACAGTTAGAAGAGTGAAAATCTTGTGCAAAACAAAACATATCTTCACTGTGTATGCAGTCTACCTTTCATTTGTTCAACATTCCTTTCTTTTTTGTTTTCTCATTAAATAGGGAAGTTGGGTTTTGAATGGCTAAGATGAAATTTTAAGACGAAAAAACCTGTAACACAAACACACACCTGCAAGTCTGCAATCCAAACTCTGCTTCTTTTAAAATCCAGGTAAGACACCAACTATGTAACTGGGAGCAAAACAGACACCCTGGGAGAAAAATCTTATTATGAAAGGTGATTTGAGGGACACTAAGGCTTCCTCTCCAGAATTCCTTGAACTGCAGGCCTCACAGTTGTTGTTAAAGGCAAGAAGATAAAATGCTCTCTCACCTCTCAGAGTGAGCCTTCTTTTTCCTTTCCCAAGCACACTGGTGAATTTCAGGCTAGACGTTTCTAAATCACTGCTAAATACCTGAACAGTATGCCAGTGTTCAGTAGCACAGTACTGCTCAAAAGCAAGCCCCTTCTCAGCAGCCCAACTGTATTAATATATATAGCCACTTAACGAAATCCATCATTATCTTTTGGTAGATTTTGCTGAAGATGTGACACACTAGACATGGGTTAGACATTAGTGTACTCCAAAATGTTATAAAAACACTCTTCTGAAGCTCCTATTGTATAAAACATTATAAAAATGGGATTTTTACCTTAATACTTAACCAGCATTGACTACCACTAATATTTTAAAAAGCTTAATAAAAACTATGGGTAACCCAAACAAGGCTTTAATGTTGCTTTAGCCCCGGGCCGTCACTGAGCACTCATTTCACGAAATGAGACAGAGAGAGGATACATTCCTGCTGAATTGCAGCTCTGTCTTGAAGGTAGACGTCCTGCAAGACAAACCTCCTTTTCATACATGTAACAGCAGCAAACCACCCTCCTTCAGCCTCAAGCCCGAGAGAGTAGCTGTTCACCCATCAGCAGGAAAACTCCTCTGGCACAGTGCCCCCAGAGCCTGCAAGAACTTAGCAAGTTGTACAAAACCAGATGCAAAATCTGTCAAACAAGTGCTGAGTTACCAACGTTAAAGGCAACACAAAGCTCTGAGCCAAGTATCTCTTAAGTGAAGGCATACTTCCTGTTCCTTTTGGGAAAATGAGAAAAACCTCGTGCATGTCCTGAAGTGTTTTCAGGGACAAGGCTAGCAGAGAGAACTTACCATCAGTCACTCATATTAATCAGAATCTCTGGATCTGTTCTAATTTTTAAATGCCATCCTGGTATCTACACTAGCTTTTCCACTGGAACTACATCAATGGTAGCTTTTTAAAGTAAGGAATGATAACATAAGCAGCAAAGCACTCGATGGCAGAAAAGGACCAAGGTCCATGTTGTTACCACGGTTTAGTCATATGTAGAATATGAAGTAAAATGAAAAGCAGAAAGCAAACACCAGGGTTTGTACAGCACGGCTCCAATCGCGACGGCACAGAGAGGGTGATGACTACGTATTGTTAAAGATGTCAAGTCTCCGATTTCTCTTTCAGGAAAGCCACAACTGAATGAAATACACATAATTAGCAGGAAAACATACTAAAGTGATGTAGTAAAAACTAGAATAAGCAAGCTTCCCACCAGGTAACTATCAGTGATTTTTATAAGACTCCAATTTTACCTCAGGATTTAAAAGTTCCCTTGTTTGTGTCATGAGTTCAGCCCCAAAACATGCAAACTCCTTGAAATATTTATATAGCCAGAAATCCAAGTGGCACCATTTTGCCTTATACACACGTAGACCCCCAAAGTGTATGGAATTCAAGCAGAAAATGAAAAAAGACAAGAACAACTGTTCTCCCCTGCAATAAGCAGGTATCAGTCAAGTGATTAAAAATTTATTCCCACCCTACACACGGGGTTTCCAAAGAAACAATACATACAAAGATCTATTTATCCCACGATTACACAAGCCTCCTGGATTTAGTATTTTGGAACCATATGACAAAGTTCAAGATACTTTATTTGTTAGATACAACAGGTACATCTCAAAGGAGAGTTCTTGAACATATGAAAAAAATCACGTCACTTAAGTGACCTCCACGACTTACACATTCCAGCAACAGACTGTATTTATAATGTATTGTTTTAATGATACTGCCAACTTTCTCTTGCAGATCTGCTCCTCTCCTTAAGGAGTCTTTTGTATTTTCAGGCATGGTTGTTTTGTTCATTCTGCCATTTATATATATTTACATCAGACTCATCCCAAATATTTTTGTCATACAGGCTTCTAATTCAGTTGCTGTTTTCTAACTGTAAGAGTCTTTGCGGTCTATCTACATTTTAGAAGAACTTGTGCACAGCACAAATTAATGCAAATGGCTTTCTCAGTGTAGGTACTGAAGGATAGGCATCCAGAGATTGACTGTCTGAACAGATCTTTCAGTAGTCCAGGCTGTATTTTTAAACTAATTATAAAAACGTATACAAAAAATTATCCTTGGACCAGTACAATGTCTAAGACACAGTTGGTAAAGATGTAAAATTACTCAGGTATTTCTAACTCTGAAATGATACAGAGTATTATGGTGTAAACTTAGGTTACACAGAGAAATAACTTTTTCTTAAATCAAGAACTCTGTAACAGAATAAATAATTTACGAGCTTGAGAAGATCTGCACTGTTTCCTACACAAAGACTTGTTACCTATATTGTAAAAAGCTTAGAGGAACTAAATATAATTTCTGTCGGTGGTTGTAAAACTTAAATACTTGGTTTTGTTCACGTAATTCCCCTCTTTAAATCTGCTAGAGGTAGATGAAGCTAAAACGAACCCCAAAACGTAAGGATTAAGATACTGCAAATAAATTCTGACCCTGCAAATCTAGCAAACATATGTTCTCACCAGATTTACTGAAAGCAGTTATTTTTTCTTTCTTTTTTTAAATAGAACAGCACTCAACTTCTTCCTTCCACACTGTCAAGATCAGTGCTTGATACTGTCATAAAATAATTTTCAAAGCATTCCTGAATTAGAGCAGAAGCAGATCCCACCTCGTACTCTTCAGTCACTCCGATACATTTCCAGGGACTGTCTGTTGAGGAAACGCTGCCTATCCAGCGCTGCCCAGACAGCCCCTGGGCCTCCCCCCGAAACAGTGACAACCGACAAATCTGCAGATCCCACCAAAGGTAACTCTTGGGGAAGGGTGCAGGAGCAAGGGAGGTGGGGCTGAAGGCAGGAGAGAGAACCGGGCATCCTTCACGTCCATTACAGATGGTGACCTTTCCGAAGATTTCTCCAAAAATATTTTTAGCACGGGTGTCTGCGTGCAAGGGCTGCAAAACATTTGGTTATTACCACAAAATCAGAGATTTTATTAGGCTCACGAGTATTTACAAGATCTCACTTAAAGCCTTGGTTTTGGCATACAGAAAAATATAAAGCAGTAACAGAATTTTCTAAAACGTGAATGCCTTCATTAATGTCCTGATGGACCAAAAGAAAAATTTAAGATGAACTGTTTAGATCTGATTTCCTACTTTTCTATAGCTTGGCCTGTGGCTTCAAGTTTTCCAATGTCTCCTCTAGTCTCTCTCCACCTGTAACTTTATCTACTTTCTTCAGCCAAAATCTATCAATGTGTTGAAACCAAACATACATAACAAAGCATACAAGAAATAGGAATGAGCTTGGCGGCCCATTTTTAAAACTACTGAACAAAGTATGTTTCCTCTTCATCGTTCACCAGACAAAAAGGAAGAAGCATCACTACATACCACAACACCTGCATAAAAGTGCCTCCGCATTTCTTCACAACAGCAATACTGGCATGATCACAAAGACAGGATTCCTTTTCTTTCTCTCTCTCTCTCTCTCTGTATTGTAACTGTAGCCATCATGATCTCATTTGGTATGCCAAAAATATAATTACTTCAGTACAATTTCCACAGCAATTTGAAGTGTGCCTTTTTCTCTTTTAAGTTACCATTTAAATTTAATGAAAACGACAGGACAGACTGAGATGGCAAAACCCAGCATTTTACATAATTCAGTTCGTTTGGTTTAGTTACAGAATAATGATCCTGGCGGTTAAACTAAAACCATAGATCTAAATGAACAAGGCAATTTTGTCCATTCTAGAATCAATGCATATTTAAATAGTTTTCCTTCACAACATTATTAATCTCCAGAAACCCTTGCTTTATGGACGCTGAACCAATTTACTCTTACTGCTTTCCTGCTCGCTAAGCTTGAAGTGGGTGTAAGCTAAAATGCCCAACAATGTGCACAGAATCCCAAGGCCTTGATTAACAGACAGTGGATCTTTAAATAAGAGGCACCCTCCCAGGAGGGTGATGCAGAACTTGAAATGTCCAAACATGTTATACCTAGACTTCTGTTAAGGATAACAGCAAATATCAGTATTACTTTTTGTAAAAAGAAACACTTCGGAACTTCATTAATTACATCCAAAGCATGCAATGGTAGGTCACACTGACTTCAACTCACGCAACTTTCCCCCATCTCTGCAGCTATGACGATTAACCACCACCTAAAGCCTTTCACCCATCGTACACTACAAACTGACACGCCAAGACTTCCTCAAGGTAGCCAAAGTGAGGGTAAATATTCTTTGTAGGTATGAAGGTCACGTCAGTAAGTTAACTGCCATTATCTGTAGAAACCCCGAACACAGAAACAAAATACACTAAAACATGAATGTGCTTTTCCAGCTTCATCATTTAAGATAAAGCAGGCAGGTTACCAAACAATTTTCCCACAGTAAATCAGCCCAAACGAATGCTAACATAATTCATCTAGAAACAGGAAAAACAACTAATGTTACAAAGGATACGTGACAGGTGACGTATTTCCAATGATCCAGTAAATGGACAAGTTTACCATAAAGGCTATTATTCCAGACAGCAGTACCATTATCTGTGGATTAATGGACACAGTCAGTAATCTGACACACTTCTGGCCATTTGTAGATATATTCCAGGTTATTTAGTTTCCTTTACTTTTGAATGCAAAATATCAGCCAAGAAAAACATACGAAGAACAAAATTAGAAACAGCTTCAAGTCAGTATAGGCACTGGTGGTCTGTATAAGTATCTCAGGGTATGCCCACAAATATGTAACGATATAACCACGAGCCTTTTCTCCTTTACTCTCAGCGAACATTGGAGAGTGATCTGGAAAATCTGGCTACTCGTACATATAGAGGTTGTATTCTTTACCTTTGAGACAAAGTCTTATTTATGGTCACAACAAAATCTATTTTGGAAAAGTATTCCAATTTTATTATTGTGAATGCTTGCTATCCCATTTAGAAATTGCAGTGCTACAAGAAATGGCCCGTCACTGAGCGGCACGATCAGCAGTGGTAATACGCAACTGGCTCTTTTTTTGACAGAAGGATAAAGAGAGGAATTATAGCCTTCTTGGTGAAAATAAACTAGCAATTCTAGAGAACAACCAATGCTGTCATCATTCCACAGAAGAGGAGCTGAGAGTGTCAAAAGTGAGCATGCTTATCTCTGAGTGGACAGTAAGAGCTGGAACTAGGGCACTTACATATTTTTAATTCAATACACTAGGGGAAGCTTCTGGATTTTGTCAGATTTTCCTGTTGTTCAGATGCCCTCTAAACAGAAACAAGGCTAAGGAAGTAAATCAATTGACAGACTCCTCCAGGAGGACATGGGGCAGACACAAGGGGTTTTTTTCTCTTGCATATGCCCTTCTCATCTCATCGTAGTCAAGACTGCAGAAAAATCTGTTTCACAAAGAAACAGATCTTACTATCAAATTTAGCTACATCAATGCTGAATATTTATATTTAAATAAAGTCAATAAAAGCCTTACCACAGCAGAAAGCGTCCAGGGCCCAAATATTCCCCCCTCTCCAAAGACTGGCTCGAAGAAGGGTATGATGAACAACAACATAGCCGAGGACATTGGTGCCTGATAGTACAGCAACTGCATAGAGTTTACCTGCAACTCATGCTGCTTAGCTCCTACCCACTAAAACCAAAAGAGAAAGCTGTTAAATACACGGAAAAAAACCCCATAAATTGAAAACTTCAGCAAACTGGCTTATACTAACACAGAGGGAGTCTCGTGTGGACAATACTACATAAACGGATTGCTGAGCATCATCTTCTACCTTTGCCTAAGCAGAGGCCCACGTGTTTGTCTCTTGCAAGCACACAAGCCATGCCAGGAGAAAATCGTACGCAGGAGCAATGAAAAATCCCCGAGTGCCTAAACCTTCCTTTTCTCATCGCCTGGGGGTAAAGCATTATAGTTAAGGAAGAACAAAAAAGGTAGCAGAGCTGGGAAGAAAATGCCAGCTCCCTTTTATTCTCAAGACAAAGTCCAGATCCTGTCTATGATGGAGCTGAGCGCCTTTGCCTAAGCAGAGATCTGCTTTTGCTCCTTTCTTCTCATTTTCCTCCACACACAAGCTAACAAAACCAGCCAACGTTTTTCTTTCTTTTGCTAGTTTTTTCCAAATTTACTGGATTTAATTTCAATATTGACTATGATCGACTATAATTTGGATTTTCAATGTAGCATCCTTTAAGAGACAACATTAGTTATCTATGGTTACGAAGATCGATGTTACAGCCGAAAAGATGCATCTTTATATCGTACTGAAGAATGACATTTGCTTTAATACTTCATAAATCACATTACTTGGTAACATGGATTCCAGCATATAAACTTGCTAAGTTTTTCTAAAAAACACAGAAAATTTTCACTCAAGTACTATCATTTCTCCAGTACACACACCATCACTTAAAGTTATTATACAGCATCTCTCTCCCTCTCCTGCCCCAAAACAGGACAAGAGACCATTATTTATCATCTTGCACGCTACAGATCAAAAAGCCTCACTTCTTTTAGAGGCACAGTACACCCGTTACAAAGAAATTCACGTTTAAGCTGGTGATGACTATCACATCAACATGACTGGGGACTCTAATTTGGGAGGCTTTTACAGCTGTGGCCAATAACGAACTGGTCATGAGCCGTTAGTACCATGTTACAGCAGAAAGGGTTAAGGCAGTCCTTGGACACATCTGGTTTTTTAACCATCATCAGCCACAAAGGTTATATCCTGCACATGTATTAATGCATGCTCTACAAAAGCACCTGTGTATAGTCGAAACCGAAGAAGGATGCTGATAAAATGTCAATAGCTCAAGGATAAACCGTGGGATTAACTGAAGGACTGGCAAATGTCCTTTCTAGGGAAAGGCTCAAATGCAAGGCACTTGCTTCAGCAAGGATAAAAGCTGTGCTCTCTAGAAAAACGGAGTCTTACCGATAAAGCAACCTTCACCCCCTGAAAACATGCTCATTACCACGTTAAAGGTGACACCCCAGTTTTTAGCAGCAAGGACGATCAATTCCTTCAACAACGTACCAGGGGTTGCGGTGGATTATCACCATTTGTTTTTAAATAAATAACGGCGTACGGAGGCTTTCCTGAAAGGCAGGATGCGCTTTAAAGGTGCTCTAACCAAGGGACAGCAGCTTGAAGACCGACCACCACACCGCTTCCCCCCTCCCCCCCCCGTCCCCCCCCAGCCATTACCCACCACTTGGTAGAGGGAGGTCACCAGGACGCCCAAGGTGGCGAACGCCATCCCGAGGACGCTGAATTTCACG
This sequence comes from Sagittarius serpentarius, assembly GCA_034782735.1. Taxonomy (NCBI): domain Eukaryota; kingdom Metazoa; phylum Chordata; class Aves; order Accipitriformes; family Sagittariidae; genus Sagittarius; species Sagittarius serpentarius. The sequence goes on along the minus strand of JAVKLA010000062.1, from coordinate 2,115,026 downwards.
TCATAGTAGGAGTTGAGGAAGACACCCAGCGTGATGGGGACCTGTGGAGATGAAGCGGGGGGGGGCGGGGGGGGGGATGTTTAGGCCGGGCCGCTGTCTGAGGCGACGCCCGAGGGCGGCCCCTCCCCGTTCCCCTCATCCCCACCGCCTCCTCACCAGGGTAAGCTTGATACGGAGAGGGAAGGTCTTTCCGTAAGCCAGGCTCTGAATGACCACGATGACCGGCGTGGTCATGGCCTTTGCCAGCTGGTAGGTACCGATGGTGTTGCTCTGCAGGGAGAGGTTGGTGAAGACGACGAAGCCGCAGAAGCTGAGGGCCAAAGGCAGCACCTGAGAGGGCTGTAGGCTCTTGGGGGAGAAGGCGCCCAGCGCCTGGCACAGGTAAAGGCCGAGCCAGGTGATGGCGAAGTGCACCAGGGTGAGGCTGAGGTTGGGGAAGCCCAGCCGCACGTACAGCCACTTGTTCAGGAAGACGATGCAAATGGAGGCCGACAGATTCACCAGCAGTCCCGCCGCTAACCGACCCTGCGCCGGCAACCAGCCCATGGCGTCCCGCGGGGCCGGGCAGCCCGCGGCTGAGGCAGCCCGCCGGCCGCCGCCTAGCCCCGCCCACCGCCGGGACACGTGAGAGCGCGCCTTCCGGTGGCCCCGCCCACCCCCGGGGGAGGGGCGGGGCTACGGCGGCACCAGCGCTGCCGCTGGTCTCCGCCCGCGCTCGGGGTTGGCAGCGCCGGGAGCTGCCGGGACCCCCCCCCGGCAGAAGGCAAAGGGGCGTCGGAAAACGCGCCCTGCCGCCCTAAGGAGACCGCGGGCGAGGTGCAGGACCTCTCCCCGCGCCCCTCGCAGGGATACCCCCCCGCCTCCTGCCCGACAGCCGGCAGGAACACAGCATGGCTCCGAGTACAAGTACCTCTCGGCAACTGGACCGGCTATTTCTATAAGCACACACATGAAAATATACTTACATATAGGTGTAAGCACGAATCACGTTCTTTGCCAAGTGTGAGAAGACTCCAACTGGGTGAAGGAACTGCACTACAGCCCTGTCCTCTGCACTCCCGAGGGAAAAGCAGCTAAATGCATGTTTACACACATAAACAGGGCCAGAACAGGGTTTCTAAATAAATTACAAAATCTCAGACTTGGGAGTTTTGAGGTATGATCACCTTTTCCTCCGGTTCAGGATTACATCAGCATTTTAGCAGCTACACGATGGACATGAGAGCAGTACAAGCCCTGAAGCAAGCCTTTCCTTCTCTCTTCTGAGTTCACCTTCGCGCCTCCTTTGATGCTCCTTTCCTCCAGCCCCCTGCCTCTGCTTTCTTGGCCCCTGCTTTCCACATACATCCTCCTGCAGCCTCGCTTTTCTCTCCGCTGTACCCTTGCACGTTCTTCTCCTGCCGAGTAACGTTTCCAGCCTACAGGCAGCTCTCTGGCATGTAGCAAAGAGATTAGGGAGGTTCATGCAATCACCGTATTTATATAATGCCATTTTAGATCAGAATGAACATTTTCTGTTTGTGAAGCACTTTTATTAAAAAAAAAAAATTATGAAAAAGGTTGTGTAACAAATATCGTCTCTGAAGTTGGTCAGAATTTTTCAAGTCAAAATTGAAATCTGAGGGTTGGGGTTTTTCCCCTCAAAGAACAGAACAGTTTGTCTTAGTCATGGTTTTGTTCTTTTTTTATAACCAGAATGTCCACATTCAGAAGTCTTTGCAAGTATCTACAGAAAATCCTAGGACTGATTTTCATATCCCAAAGGATCAAGATCCTGGTCCAGAAGCATCAGAGAAGATTCCCTCAGCTTCTGTAGAAGCTTTCGGAGTTCTTCTTTTGAAAATACCTAAGGAAAAAAAAAAACAAACAACCATAATGAAGTTATATTTATTTGCAATGAATAGTACTGATACAAAAGTAAATGGTGGTTAATTAAGTTGTGGGTTGTTTTTTTTTTTTCCTTTCTGTTTAAGACAGTGTGAACATCTGACATTTCAGAAAGGCGTTTAGTAAAGGACTGGAAGCTAGTAGCAGTACCCAAAACCTGAAGGTAGTCTCAAGATAGCTCTGTCTCGTAACTACCACAGAGATTGCTGGTAAACAGCCAAGTTTAATTTTCCTGTTATTGCTGGCAGAGATCTTAGGCCGATCCAGGCAAATGCATCGCAGTGTTTTTCTTAGCCTTGATGTTTCTTCTCAGATTTCTAATCCTTGGGTCTTTTGGGGGGGAGCGTTGCAGTTTAGGGTTGGTTTGGTGTTTGGGTTTTTTTTTTGGGGGGGTTGAGTTTTTTTAATTGATAAAGTTTTTTGGGGTTGTTTTTCAGGCTTGTGGAAGGAAAGAGAAGGTTAGGCAAACCAAGTGCTCCAAAACAAAACCTGCTTATACAATATTCTGAAATGTAATGGAAATAAAAATATCAATTACAATTCTACAGTTCAACTTAAGAATCATTTAGGTTGGAAAAGACCTTTAAGATCATCAAGCCCAGCCGTTAAACTTAATTCAATAGCCCCTGTCCAAAAATTACTAACTGCACTACTCAGAAGAACTGCTTGTCAAAAGACTGCCATCATCTCCAGAGCTTCCAAGTTAACTCTCTGATTCCTTAAGTCAGCATAGAAGGAAGCCCTTTACTACTGCAGTGAATGGGAAGAGAGAAAAAAACCTTATGATGTTAAGGAACATATGGCGTCTTCCTCTCTATATAGAAGCTTTTTCCACAGTCAACCCACAGAGCTTTTAAATGGAAGCTAAGCTGCCTGCAGCTCTCGTAACTCACCGTATAAAGCTTGTGTCGCTCAGAAGCAACCATGTCAGCCAGTCGCAGGCACTCCTGATACTGTCCAGTACTATGTAACACCGTGTGCAGTAAAAAGCACATCATTGGCAGACACAGCTTTCGCAGCAAAATCATCTGGTGTGTTCGTTCAGGGTCATCCTCGGCATCCTTACCGTAGCAAAGTAACATATTAGTATTACGAGCATCTACCTTTAAAAGGCAACTCAGCATAACCACGTAATTGGTAGCGTCAGAGGCAGAAAACTGGACAAAACAGCCTAGACTGGGCTGCCAGACCTGATCTGTACGGTAACCGGAGGGGAAGCAATCTGTAACTGGTCACAGCAAGGCCAGAGTGAATTAAACAGAAGCACATCAAACTAAAGGTGACCAGGGTACAACTGGGTACAATCCGCGCTTTGTGGTCTGCACCATGATATAAGAAGTCATTTTACCTCTCTAACATCAACCATCCATCCTCCATCAACAAACAGCAACACATTGTACATTTTCTCTTTCACATCAGCTGTAAGAGCATCCAAGAGGCCTTTCCAAATACCATAATCCATCTGGCAAAGAAACAAAAAATAAACTACTGCAGAACAGGATAATTTCCAAGGCTGTTTTAACACACACTCTTCACCTAGCATGCAACAGCTCCAATTCAAATTAGAATCTTCAGCCAATGGCTAAAACTTAAAAGCCTGCTGCTAACAGCAGCTTAATTCCCTGTCCAGAGAGTCAGACAGGTTGTTCAGAAGCAAAGCCGCCAGAGGAAGATAATTTTAAACAATTATTCTGCCATGCTTATAAAACACATACTTGTATTAACTGAATACAGTATATTCATACTGGCCAGACACGCAAAAAGAACTTTTGGCAAAACAAACAGAACGAAAGCATCTTTTAGAAAAGAAAATGTGACAAATACAAGAGTAAAAAAGAGTTAATAGCAAAATCAAGTACTCAGAGTTATTAATAACACTGACAATCAACACATTATAATGAATATTTACTATTACATTGCAATATTATATGTAAAGCTGAGTCCTATAAAAAAAACAACACATGAGAATTTATTGTGCAGTGGCATTACTATTCTACTGTCCCATACTCCCTCAACATAAAAATAATTTATAATAGAGTTCTTAAGCAATATGAATTAGCAGTCTTCTACTCTGTCTCATTAAACTAAGACCGCCTCCTAAGCAAGAACGTAAATGTTTGTAGTAAACAACTTGAACTTTTACCTACCTCATACTTCTTTTCTTTATGTTCATGGGCCACTTTTTCAGTGAAACTTGCTTGTGGTAACAAAGAAGGCCTCTGTGGAGCCGAGTTCATGTGTTTAAACCATTCGTTAAAGGTTTCGTGGGCTTCCTGGATTGCATTGGAAACAGTGTTTAGACATTTTTAACTTATACAATTACAAGAATGTCATTAAATGCACAGCTACAGGGAATCCAGGAATCAGAAGTTAGATCAAATGGACAAAGCTTAAAGTTTAACCACCAAGGCAAAGCCACCATTATTTCTAAGTAATAAACTGGAATACAGCATATTTGAAACTCACCAAATATGCCCGAATACATAAATGTTCCCGTATAGCATTGTCATCTTCAGCTGGAAGTGGAGTATCCATTCCCTGTTCTTCCCATTGGTTATATATTTCTGCTATAGAGTCTTGGGGAATCTTCACAAACACATCTTTTGCAGCTTCATGTTTCTTGGATGCTATGAGAATGCGAACTGAGTATCAACAGCTTTGCAATTTCCATACTTTATAAAATGACAAACTCACGCTTTTTAATAGACTAGGTTCAAAGTTATATCAAATATAATGCCGAGAGCCAACGAGAACAAAACCAACTTGCAAAAAGTCAACGGTATGTGTGGAGTTTAGTACCCAAGAACTTCCTCATGATTGCATTGCTTTGCTTAAGTGCTTCCGCCCTCTGCGCAGGATCGAATACGAGCCAATCAATTACATCTATTTTCAGCCGATCCGCCTGTAAAAACCAACATATAGATTCACTAACATTTCAAGCATTCAGCTGATGTTAGACACATTAAATCCGGTCAATGAAATACCTAAGTTTCTAGAGATCTTTGGATAGCATTATGACATACTAGCAAGGATCACTTTATTCACAACTTCAGTATCAGAAGCTTAGAAAACAATCTGTGCAATCTAGAATAATTCAAAAATCCATTTCTAAGCATTCCCAAGATATTTAGACCAATGGATGAGCATCAGCTCTCAAAAATTTTTATGGATTACCATGCATCTTCCTCAAACTTTAGTATGAATACACTGTACAAACATGGTTTATGGAGCCCTTGCTATAATCTTCAGGGGTGCCATCAGCCTGCAACCACAGTTTTCCAACTCTTTCGTTAGATAAAATACCTATTTGGCTTAGAGAGTTTAAACTTTGTACTAAACAGCAAAAAAATTGCTGCAAGTTTGCAAACGATCAGTTGCTTTCTAAACAGTACTTTGAATGCAAGCTACTAACAGTGCCTCACTGTCACTGGAGTACTGAGTTGGGTCCAACCGACACTCAGTAGTGATGACAAGGAAACTGTCAGTAAAAGGAGCCTGTCGTAGCTAGAATATGTCACTTGAGCATGGAATAAGGTACATCTGAGATCCAGAGTATTAAGCCTCATAATTCTTAGAAGCTACAATAATACCCTACTCTCAGCTACAACAGATTTTGTTACAGTCGTTTCATGGGCTTTATCTCCACTTACTGTGTGAATACAGACATGTTGCTGAGCAACATACACCACAGCCCAGAACATCAAGGAGATGTAGAAACTGAAGTTATGAATTTGTGCAATTCAACTCCTCATTTGGTCACACGGAAAGTGCATTTCCCTCACAGGCTTTTTCAAGGCAATTCCCATCATCATTGAAAGAGAAATATGGATCATACATGGTAAAGGACTCTGTAGTTGATTGCAAACTGGAATATCTGCCCTATGAAGTATACTCACCTCCGTTGTGCCCGTATCTAACATATGGTCATGGTGACTGAATTCACCAGCATCCTTCTTGCGGATGTTTTCAACAACAGTTTTTGTTATGGTTGCAACATCCAGACCTGGGTTAAGAGAGAACTATGTAAGAGTGATCATGAACTCAAACTTGCCACAAAATGAATTTCAGACTCCAGTTGTTGATCTTATTCCTTATGACCAGTAATTCTCCTCAGTCTGTTCACACTCACATTGTCAGACTAAATTCTAAGCTTTTGAGATACATAATTTATTGGAGGTATTTTAGAAGAATGATATTTGAGGTAACAGAGAACATCAAACGTAGGAAAAAGAATAAGACAACTAACAAGTTTTTCAGTCTGTGCTGGGGACCAGCATATAGATACATTTGCCAAGACCACTGATTCCTACAAATCTGATGGCAAGAATACGATTTGACAGGAATGTACCAGGAAAAGCTCAGAATAGTTGTTTTACAGATGCTGAAGCAGGATTTTTTTAAACCTTAGCCAAGTTTTTAAAATGACTAAAAAAATGACTGAAGAAAAGTCAGACACTGAAGTCTGCAGTGAATCTATTTCTTTGTGAATTTTGAGTGGCACAGAGGCATTGTCAAACAATGGACAGTGTGCTGCTTCACCGTAGTCCCTTTTAGTCTGATGTACAGGCCTGGAAGGAAGCTTACAATTAATGCAAGCAACCCACCATGGCTAAGAAAGAGCACTATAATTAGGACAAAAAAAAAAAAAAAAATCAAGATACTCATAAGCATCCTAAATCCACAAACAGATATGTATTTTTATAATTCATTTTCCGAAATAATATGATCACGTCAAGCTTCAGAGCATATTTTTGAGGCAGGCAGCTGGCATTTACTTCCTGCTGTGTTTGGACATAGTCCAGAAGCAAAAGTGATATTTGGCTTAATTCAGAAGAAGAATTGCAATTCCAGGTTAGTTAAAAACCACAATATACCTACTTGAAGAAGTGATCAGCAAATTAATTTTATTTAATTGAAAAATGAAGAGACACAGGAAGGAAACATTATCATCTTCATAGCTAGGTCTTGCATTAAAAACTACTGAAAGACAAAATAACCCAGGATATAAAATGATAATTGGAACGTCAGCATATCTCACCTGCATCTTTCGCTAATTCAAGGCAGTGGTGGCGTTGATCACTTTCAGTAACGTCTTCGAGAAATAAAGCGTACTGAGCAACAGCTAGCTCTGGGGGCAAGTGGCTAACATAAAATGCTATTAAATCTGTGTGCTTCTCAGATATCATCCGCTGCAGAGTAAGAAGCAAATATTTAGAAAAACATACTATATTCCTCTGTGTAAACACATAAGGGTGTTTACACTTCTGTAAAAATATGTTTTATGTAAAAACATAAACGTGTAATAGATTTCTGATTATTTTGTTCTGATATAGGAAGATTCCACTTCTCAGCTTCTAAACAAGGATCAATAAAACTGTCTCTTACTTAAGCACTGCTGACAAACTCTGCATATTAGGCAAGCTTCCATGTATCTCTTGAGAAGAGACCATTAACTGCGTCACAGCTCTTTCCATCCTGTAACCTTAAGTCTCCTTTTCTTCCTCCTTCACGTCTAAATTACATTAGAGAAAGCAAACTATATTTTTGAAAGCTTACCTGAATGTAGGTCTTTAGGACTTCAACAGAAACTTCCTCCTTATTGCAAACAAATACAAATTCAAATTTAAATCAGATAATGTGGTGCAAAAAAAAAAAAAAGATACTTTACAGGCTACCGCTATTGCACAGACACAAGGTTATTTGCTTACCCTTGCTTCAGTAATTTACACATTGAAACTGGCTCAGCTGGAAGAACTGTTTCTCTCAGAGAGCGATTAAAAAAAAAAGTCTTCTGATTCAAAGATTTAGTGTTCCAAGGATTTTCTTTTTCAGCCACTGGATAATACAGTTTTTGGTCTAACTGGGAAGTTACTTTTAAAATTGTTTTTCACATCTTTCCATTTTACCTTTTTTTTAAATTAATAAATAAAATGTCTGGTGAACAGATGACTATTGCAGTGTGCTACATGCACTGTTGTATTATAGAAAATTCTCATGTTCCCATGTACAGGGTATAAATACCACCTGGCTCATCTGTAATAGCCTATACTAAACAAGCAAAGCATAGTCCGAGCACCTGAGACTGCTTTAGCTAAGCCTCAAGTGTTTGTTACTGTGAAGAACTATCATCTTAGTTTTATATGTGTAAACGAAATTAGGAGATCTTCAACCAAGCATATACCTATATGAATTGTACTCAAACTTCAAATAAGGAACATCATAAAAGCTTGCACAACTGCTTCTTCCCTCTGAGGTCCACTGAGGGTTGACTGAGTAATCTTCCAGTAAATTCACCTACTCCAAAACGGTAGAAGCAGTAATCAACAGTTACTCACAATCCCACAATGGAATTTATGTAGGAAATTGCACCTTCTTTGTCCCCTGTGTTAAACACATGCTAATGACTAGTTCTACCATACTTTAGCTTAAAGACCTACTCTAGCAAATTTTGAGTCTGGCTAAAAAATGTGTATGTATACACACACACACACAAGTTCCTCTCAATTAGCTAAACGTTAACTGACTTAAAAATAAATTTTAACAAGAGAATGAAGCCATGATTAGAGGTGTGAAAAAACGTAACTCAGAGCTGCATTTAAATCACGTAATGAAAACACATATTTGTCTTTTGCCAAAATAGGTTACATTCAGAAACGTATTTGATACGTAAGCACTTCTAAATTTTAAAACAGTAGAAAAGGAGAGCTTCTAATGACTTGTGATTGGCTCAGAAAAGAGTAATTACAGCTATATGACCCATCTGCATATTTAGCATAAACAGGCTAGGTAGCTAGTAGGCTCTACTTCGCATTTATTTTGAGAAAATATGAAAGTTTCAGCTAGTACCAATTACCTCAAGCAAAAACATTTATGAGCTTACAGGTACAATTCCAAGGACTGTGTACAAGATTAGGTTATATTCAAAGCATCTTGGCTGCTATGAATAAGCCTAACATTGCAGTTTGAGTCAGGTCCTTCTCAATAAAGGGCTTATGAGTAGAATCTGTCATCCTCAAAAAATAATTTTCAAGCTGAACCGGAGGGGAGGAGGATGCTCTTTTCTAATTTTGACGGTTGTATTTAGGCTCCAAGATCAACAAATACACTATTTAAGCATGCAGCTCCTCATCAGCCTGATAGCAATTTACTGTCATTGTCGGTAGTTTATATTTACACATAAGCATTTCTACTTCAAAGACTAGCTATTGCTATGACAACAAATCATATACAAGCGAACTTACCTTAGTCTGCAGACCCAAAGTGCGGAAAAACAGAATAAGATGCGTCATGAAACGAAGGAGGTGTCCTGGGAGCACACTTCTGTCTTTGGAAAGCCATCTGCTGAATTCTTCCATCAAACCTATAGCCACCAACAAAATGTCGCTATTAGCCATATCACAGGGAAAAAACACCTAAAAAATATTTCAAAATTATGCATTTATTCAACAACTGTAATTTAGCCTCAAAAGCCCAACAAAACAGAACGGCAACAGTTTTGGAAAGATTTAGCTGTTTGGCTTAAATATCTGCTGTATGTATTTTGTCATTTCTCAGAAAAACTTATAGCAATAGTCTCACATATATTCTGACACATTTACATAATTTCACAAGTTCTTTGAAAACTACCTTGTATGTCAAACTGCAGAAGGTCCCTACGCTTCTTGATCAAAAGAAGCAGCTTAGCTTTTAGGTGAGTTTGCCCACTGTGTGCTTCTAAAATCCATTCACACATAAGTTTCTGGAAAGGTCACTAGAAATAATGTAGTCAGTTGACATTTAAAAATCACTTAGAGAAAAGCTCACCATCCACATCTCCCAATATAATGAATTTCTGAATCACGTGATAGTGTTCTTGATTCTCCTCTATAACCCTCTGGGGAAAGAAAAAGAAAGTTCAAACTTTGAATAAAATCTTATAGCATAATGGATAAAGAAAGCAAACTTATAAATAAAGTAAAGGTTCCTTAGGTTAAAAAGCTATCCAGTTTCAAAGTGTATTCTGCATAAAGAGCAGGAGAAAAGGCACTTGCTATCTCAATGTCAAATTACAAGAATATTGACAAACTGAAAGAAAGAACCAGAATATAGATCTGTGGAGTTAATACTTTCATGGAAGAGATCCAAGACTAAGGGCTTTTTGCTCTGAAGAGGAGAAAAAATGAGGATGTTACAGAGAATAGATTCTACAAAGTCACAGAAGAAGCAACAATGTGTATAAATCCTTAAAGAAAAGGCTTGCAAAACTAACTTGAAGAGGAAGAGTTTTTTTTTTTCCGGTAGAGGAATTAGTGCATGAAATGCAATTCAAATGCACCTGTAAAGTAGCTATATGGTGAGGACTGCACTAGAAAGGCAAAGGCAGCTGGGTCTACCTGTGGCTGCCTCCATCAGTCTGTAAGCTGTCTTTCAATGTCTTTGTCTTAGCAATACGATAAATGCTATATTTCGTCAAATAAAAGTTAAGTGTAGTTTCAATTTAATCTTTACAAAATTAACATAAGTTATATATTCCATGTTAAATGAAATAAGTATCCTGGCTGTTAAAAGTAACAAAGAAACACAGTCTGTTTAAGCAAATAAGCTTTTAGATTTTGAAAGGTGGGTTTTGAAATACGTACACAAACCTCCTATAAAGAAAACTGAAACCTCCTATAAAGAAACAGCATGTAAACAAACTTTGCACATTTTATCAGTGTTAAATCCTTGATTTACTCTGTCTGCTTTGTATGTCTGACAACACTTGACAGTCAGCTGTTTTTTTAGCACACCCAGCTAGTTTGGCAGATACGGGGCAAGACAAAACTTATATCTTTTTCATCATTAAAAGGTGGCAGCATATAGAAGAATCTATTTGAATTGAGAAATTACCCATTACAGAGATAGAAAAACTAAAATAAATCCGTCACTGCACTTTGAGCATTTCGTTAAATAGTGTAGTAAAAGCAGAACCTAGTGCATAGTTAAAAATGGTAAACAGTGAGGCGAAACACTGTAGTTAACATGTACCTTTTTGTCTGTCGCCTGAAGTTCTTCAAAAACTTTTTCTGAAGTCCAGCTTCAAAGTAGGAGAGAAAAGGCAAAAAACATTACCTTGAATGTTCCAAACAGATCATACAGGATCCTCTGTTGAGTGTAGGAGCATAATTTTACTTAAAACTTACTTTGTTTCTAAATAATCTCTAGGGAGCTCTTCCGTCTCCTCTGGAGTTATTACTGAGGTTCGTATTTCCTGCTCAACAAGAGTGTCCACCATTACCCTGAAATACGCCCAAACAGTATCTTCCCAGGTATCGCAAACTGGAAGAAGCTACATATTTAAAAAACAGAGCAAAAATCATCAAGAGATGGAGAACTATCAGAATCCAAACAGAGCAACTGTAATTTACGATCAGATTTCCAGGCACCAAAGCAGACTAATAACCGTCTTGAACAGCAGCCTTTCCTTCATCAAAGCAGGATACAAAAAATCCTTATGCTGAATAAAGCTCTAGTTCCTTGACTATTTTATATGAAAGGTAGTCAACAGAAATTGTCCTATCCTCCTTCCTGAGGAGCACCACTCTGACACCATTCCCCCTCTTGTGTACCACCTCAGAAAACCAATCCAGAGGAAGACTATCCACTTTATTGCCTGATCATTTTTCTGCAGGATCACTTTGCCTTACTGGTTTATGTCACGGCTGCACAAGTGTAAGTGCAGTAGTGAGCTGTGAAGGGTAGGAGGAAAGGAGTACTGCTGCTGCAGCAATATAAAGAATATTATATCCAGCTCTTCTTTGAATCTTGCTAGGCTCTTTCAAGCAGTGAAACCCTAGGACAAGTTCCAGAAAAAGCCCTGCATTTCATGAAACACTCCTCTCTTACAGAAATTTTTAAATTACTGAATTTTACTGAGATTACTGAAATTTAGTTTCATCAAATGTCTCTCTGCTGTGTCACAAGAAGGTAAGTATCTTCTGTTCTGTAAGTCTGTATAATTTTACAACGCCTTTTTTCCTGTAAAAACTAATTTTAAATTTCAATGAATAAAACCTGAAAACATTCCCTATTCCCCCTCTTTTTATTTTCTGAGTTATCTTCATTCCTACTTCATTATACCACGATGGGGGCTGGAAATCATGCTCCTCAAGTAGGAGCTTACCACTGACTACCATAACAGCAAGGGAACTTTTATGATAGTCTGCAACGTTCCTCATTGTTCTTAAAAATAATAATAAAAAAAATTAGAAATCACTAGTTAGGTGTGGGAGAGCACATAAACATCTGGATGATTAAAACTAATAAGAAGAGAGATCTACTTGAAAGTGAGCATCGTACAGCTTATAAAACCTACTGATAATGAAATTCGGGTACAGAATAATTTTTGGATACACCAACTCGTCTGTAAGAACACTGCACATAAGCAGGGAAGTGACTATATAAGCTCTTAAATACTAAGAAGATTCTAGAGTATATTTCATTAAGGCACATCAGTCCTACAAAGAACATGTCTACTAAAGCAGCAGTGTTTGCTATTGTCCTGTTTACTAGATCTTTAAAAATACAATAACCAGTAATTGCAGTATTTCTGACGATACCAGTCGCATATGAGAAACAAAATGTACAACTACCAAACACCACTTAAATAGGAGGCTTGACATACCTGTTTGAGGTTTCCACTCAGTGCTGCATAGATTGCTCTCTCATATCTACTAAACTGCTCCTAAAATAAACAGTAAAACAAAATAACTTTTAATTACAATGCATATAAGTTTTCTAGTCACTTTACATTTTATTGGAGATTAATCCACTACAAAATGTTCCATCTAACAGTTTCCAAGAAAAGCTGGAAAATCACAGGACACATCAGGAGCCAAAATAAGAATAGCAAGTGACTTCCCCTTCACTGGCATCCCCTTGTAACTTATCTGAAAAATTTATATTGACCTGGAAAGAAAGCAACATTTTTCCTTTCCCATACAATTAAGTCAAGATGAAAGTCAAAGTTAGTGTCAGCAGTTTCACTTTCAACCAAGTAAAAAACAAAAGTCAGACACTTCCAAAGCCTGAAAAATTGGTGCTGATTATGTAGATTCCTCACTACAAGACATAAATACATTACTTCAGAAGTCCTCTTAGAAACGTTAATTGCAAAACCTATAAGCAGCAAACACAGGGGAGGTAGATTTACTTAAAATCATTTTACAGAGTTCAGAAAAGTTCAAATTTATATATTAATATCAAGCAAATCAGCATTATCTTACCTCTTCAGCCATACGCCAACAACTTATTTTCCAAATGCACCTGTATGGATTCCCTTGAACAGGCTCCAGCTCTTTTCCTACATGCAAAGGATAATTAAAAAAAAAAAAAGGAAAAAAAGAAAGAGAAAGGTGCTATTGAAAAAGAGAAACAAGGTAAAGCCTATTTTCTGTTATAAACCCAATTTCAATCCCTTTGGAACTCTTCCCAAAGCATTTTGTTCCTTTCGACTGGACCGCAAGGTGGCTTTTCCAGGAAGCTTGGTAAATGCACATCTTAAAGTTACAGTATTTTGAAAGCTTAGCTGCTATCTAGCTTTGAAGAAAGCAATGGTTTTGACCATACGTAGCTACAATGTTTACACTGGGAAACCACGAAGTTAAGGAGAAAAGGAATTTTTATATCTTAAGGAATACAATTTTCTAAAAAATGTCACAGTGCTGCTCTTCTACATGCATCTGCATAAGGGTATGCATCGTGGAATTAAAACCCACATAACAGCAGGCTAGATAGGTACACTCAAAACAAGGCTAGGACACTGGTGAAGCATGCAGATGAAAGTAACAGGCTATCAGGGTTTGAAAAGTAGGAAAGCAATATGCCTTCCAAACTCGGCTATGTACAACACTTCGACACGTTCTTAAATTCTCTGCTAAATCCTGCATGTCCTGAGCGTAAAGAGAAGCAAGGTACTGTGTTATAAATAGGACTGTGTGCAAGGAACCCCAGAACCAAGGAGAAAGGTAATTTAACAGTTTTAAAATATTTTAAAAGCACCTCTTTTTCCTGCATTTACATTTGCTGAACTCTAGTCCTACGATACCTTTCTGAAGCTGGATATAGAGTCCAACTTTAGAGTCTGTAAGCAACAAAATGTTTGCTACGTGGCACAAGTCAGATGTTGAGAAAATACAGACTGAAATATTATATGGAGGCGAAGAAGATCTGTCCGGAACTCTGAGACATATTTCCTAGTGATGATGTTTGATTTTCAAAAAAGAAAGTGACTTTAGCATGTCAAATGGATTCAGTGAACTCATGCCTTCAACTAAAATATTAGTTTCTATGTGTTTACCTGTTCAACACACAAGGTAAAATATTTTAGACACAAAAAATGCTCCTAAGGTGAAAAGAAAGAGCTATTTCTCTTTGTCACAGACAGATATTAAGAGAAAGCCTTCTGCCCTATTTTTACATGTCTCAAATGCACTTTGAAGCAGATACCTCCATTTATGTTAGGATCATGATACAATTTCCATCCTTCCAAAGTTGCAGCTCTCCAGGCCTGACCACATCGTTTGCATAAGCGCTGTGCCTGAAAAATAATGGATTTGCTCAGCAACAGACTTCAAGGTATGAAAACCACCAGCTTCTCCTTCAAAAATCTGAACATTATTAAAATAGTTAATTTGTGTAGAGATTCTACTATGCAAAAAATAAGGACAAAGAATCTTAAACTCAAAACAATGGAAAGATTTCTAAGTGAATAAAATGTCATCAGTGGTTTTTTTCACTACACATCGTAGGCTTTCGGTCCGTATTTATCATTGTGAGAAATATACTAGTCTCATCTTTGCTAGCTTAAACAGCTGTTATGCATCCTTCTGATAAGTTCAGTTTAAGGTGTCTTCTTGTTGCTTAGATGTATAATCCATCTCTTCACACAGTCATCTTCCATTCCAGTTGACTTACTTTCCAAACCTCTCATGCACTTCCAAAAACAGCAATCCCACCTTTCCCATAATGATATTCAACAGCCTATGCACTAGCACAAACAGGTTTAATTCAAAGCTATTTTGAATAGCATGGGCAGTAGAACAGAAACTACAAAAAAAGCTTGCCTACAATTTTTCCAATCCTACACCCCTGCAAAAAAAAAAAAAAAAAAAAAAGTCAGCTACAGATTATCTAATTAGTCTGGTACTCTTCCAGGACTGAGAAAACAGTATGAACAGTGAGAGAAATTGCAATATGCAGCCTCGGTTTGTTTAGCCAAATTCTGTTCTTTTCATACTGGAAGGCTGCCGACAGTCAGCCATTTTGGGAATGGTGAAAAACAGTAAATTTAAAGAATAGACAAGCAAGTTGTTCTAGCTTACCTGCTGTGTATTACCTACTGTAATAGGTAAATGAACAGAGGTTCAATCTTAATTCAGAGTAAACTTCGAGTATTTTAACTTACTCTTTCAGTAGTGAATAACCCACTTCATGCTTACTAGACAGTAGGGACACCATAGCAGCGACTGCAGAACAGCTAATGCTGCAAATTCATATTCATATTGCCCTGCAGCAACATGCTCACGTGCCCAACAAGCTCACGTGCCCATACTATCAGAAAATGAATAGATGTGCACCATATTGGAACAGAACACTAGCAAGTAACCATACCCCTAAGTCCAAGGTCCTGGGCACAAGAATCTCAAGTCCCTTTTTTTGCCCATTACTCAAATGTCATTATATATACATAGGGCCTAGTATAAGGGAATCAGTTTCCAGCTGAGGCCGTTAGATGACACCACAATACAAGTATTTACATGATTAAACCATGAAAGTCACTTCACAACTGGGAATCGTTGTTCAGAACAGCTGTAGGACCGAAATTGCCTGGATGTTACTCAGCTAAGGATTAATGTAAAGTATACACATCATATATTCTCTAAGGTGGGGGAACAAGCAGAGTTATAGTGAAAGAGTTAATGGAGGACAATAACATGCTTTCTAGAATATTCAGATAAAGTCTGTCAGAGTTTTCACTGCTGCAGACCCTGCCAAACAACAAAGGTGAGAAAACAAAAGGTAGAAAGCAAGAAAGAAAAGTTATTTTAACTAATAAGAGTAACCACTGTAAATAACTACATTTCTTCTGATGGCGGCATTAGCCTATGGAGCTTGTGCACTGGTCCCCAGTTCTCAGTGCTGGGGGACACCTCCAAATGTGCCATTGCAACTGTTCGTACAACACGGTGATAAAAACAGCCCTGACTCTTCCTCAACTCCACTCAGATCATATACCCAAGGCACATTAGTGGAGCAGAGCAAGTAAAGTTTGCTTGATTTAAAGCTATTTCTAAGACAAGCATACATCAAACTTCTCTCTCCAGTCAAAATTGCAAGTGTGTTCCACTCTAATATATCTAGAAAGAAGCCTGTGTGATAATCCACTGATGAATAGAGATGCAGCTAGGAAGTTCTTTGAAACATCCTCTGTGTTTGTCTGGCAGTATTTAGTATCAAGCTGCTACAGTAAAAAAAATACTGTCAAACCACCAAAAAAAGCAAAGGTACAACATTTTTTCCATAACATGTATTCTACACCCAAAATCACTTAACTAAATGCAAGATTTTATTAAAATACTAATTTAGCAGTCCATCACTGTCAGTACTGATAATAAATTGAAAATTAAATCACTACAAGCCAAATTTAAACAGACATTTTAGTACACAGCTTTTCATTAGCTTTAACAGTAAGATGTAAAGTAAATTACACTAGTTAACCAAGAAGATACTATTACTTTCTGCAGCTTACCTCATCTGTCATTCCGGCTCTGATGAGAGTGAAGAGATACTTCAGTAACCTTGCATCATCTTCTCGGTCCAGATCATCAAGTGGCAGTTTCTGTCTTATAGGAGCATCTGGATCCTGCAAGGAAAAAAGTCACCATCCATCCACACAATGCCTATATACCTCTTCCAGTGATTTCCTGCACTGTTTTATAATTTGGAGTCACTTTTTCACGTTGGCACAATAACCTGTACAACCCATGTAATATCTAGCATGATACTTCCCTGTCTGTCTTCTCTCGTTTCTTTTATTCCTCTTCTGTCACTGTTCCTATCAGAAGGAGCCACTGCAATGCCTTTATTTACGCCACCACCTTCTTTTTTTGCCCCAAACTTCTCATCTTCCAGCTCCTCTCACCTTCAGACACATCGTTTCCCCTTCTGCCTCTCTACCTACCAGACTGTTTCTCCTCCTCCACCTTCTGACTGCGAAGGCTTTTTCACAATAGCTGTACTTGCTTCTATTTAATCCAAACAGATTTTCTCAAGCCAATCAATAAATATCTCAGATCACTGCCCAATTGAATTAATCTTCTATGACTGCTTCGCTGTCACTGAGACAGTTCATTACCTCCTTCTACTGGACAGTCCTTTCTTTCCTTGACTTCTCTCCTATTAGCTTTTACTATAGTAGCTCTCAAGGAATCCCATCAGGACTTGGTTTCATTGTACTAGTTGCCGTATAAAGACGGCACGCCCTTATCTGCAAGGGCTTCCAAACAGTTTTATAAGCTTTTCTGGTTAGGAACACAAGTTTGTTTCAGACATAAAAAGTACTTTTAAAGCCATTTACTTCACCAAATAGACCACAGATACTGGTGATGGTGGGTGGGGGTATGGAAGTGACTGCTGAAAGAGAACAGAAGTCCACATAATCCAAAAGGAATTCCAGAGGTGCCCTGCCTCAATTTCTGTACTGATTTTTAGATAGTACAACTACTTTTGGATAGTACAACCATCTAAAAATTGGTGGAAGGCTGTGAAAATAGCACATATGCTGTCTCTAACCAATTTTGAAACCAAACCTTACTTTTAAATAATACTTACCAACTCTGTCACCAGAGCTCGCGAACTTCCAATGTATGTGCTTAACTGTCGCTGCTTCAGGGTATGTAGTGTGTTCTCCCTGAAAGCAGTGAAATGTTTTTCAGAAAAATGTTTTTTTTAGCAAGCATCTTTTAATAAGACACAAATACTGAAAGATATTTTTTGTTACATGGAATATGGTTACAGAAGAGACACACTTGGTTTGCTTGGTTTATCAATAAATTGTGTTACTGTTGTGAAAATGCAACATTTCACAAGAAGTACAATATTAGAATCAATTAACATATCTTTCTTTCAAAGGCATCCATTATTTCAATCATTCCTGTATTTAACTATGAACTGATTTCTGCATGAGCAAAATTTCCCACTAGCATTCACCATAAAGTCAGTCTAGGACAGAAATTCAACTTAGGATGAACACACAATTCCAAAAGCCTGTGTTCACTGGCCATTAAAAGCAGGTTTATTCTAGGCGTCTAGCATGAAAGGTAGTCTTTGGTCTTTTCTGCTGTAAAACCCATCATTGATAATACAGATGACAATAATGGCTTCTGGTGAAGGGTCAATGACACAAAGTGATGACAAGAACATAAAGAGGCAAAAATTAAAGCCAGACAAAGAAGTGACCACCTGAGAAACACATAACAAAAATGATTTTATCCAGCGTAAGTAAACAGACTGATCAGCAGGTGACAATCTCTTATTGTGCCTTATTATGAAAAAATCAAATCTGCATCCAGGTTAAGATTAAATTAAGTTGCTTTGATGGTTTTACTTCCATCCTTGCCTCCCAAAAGCAGTAACTGACTTTGAGAAGACACACTTCAGCAGATGGGTAGGAAATCTCAATTTTCACATGTAAGAATTTAAAGAAAAGAAGTGAATGAACAGAACAACTTTAAAAAATCCACTTCTTCTTAAGAGTGATTCTGTGTCTGTGCATGTGAATCTTACACTTGATGGGAGCATGTATACAACCAAAGAAATGTGAACTCACCAATATACAGATTTTGCATAAAACTCAATATTATCGGAGAAGTCCCCAATTTCATCCTTGGCAATGCTCTCTAGCCAATCTACCACCAGCTGGAATAAAATTAAATTGCATTTTTAAAACAAACATGTAACAAATAACATTTTAACTGCCCTCCTCTCATCTCTGGATCTACTTGTTATCCGCACAGTAACCAAAGGTGTACACATCCTGAAGACTATTCCACTTTCATTTTAAGTATCCAATATGAAGGTTGTTTAGGCACTTGATCTCTATTTCTCACTAGATGCTGCAGTTACTGCAGTGCTACTTAATAGTTTATTAATCACCATCAACAGTAACAGATGTTCTAAATGGGAATAGCTCTCAGCCTTCCATCCTCTCCAAGCTAGCCTAAAAAACATTTCCGATCTTTAAAGAGCATTATTTTTATGCATACAAAGAATAACACACTTCACTGAACATAAAAAAGTAAGTATTAGAAACAGCTTAAAAAAGCACATAGAGCAACAGTGTTATAAACATCTATGTGTCTACTGATCTATTTCCATTCTCATCTTAAAAACTTTCCATCATACCTGGCTTTGTCGAACAACTGAATCTTTCTGAAACAAGTTGTCTACGTTCGTTTTTTCACTAGCAGTTAAAACCTATTTAAGAAAAAGCTTATTATTACTTCATGGAAAAAAAGAAAACCTGCCACAAAACCAGAAATGCCAAACTGGACACATACTAACTCATAAGCTTTCTATAAATTCAGTATGCCACCTCTCTCCTACCCCTTTTTTAAAAAGCAGATGACACTCTACATTTGTTTTATTTGGATGATCTTTTACATCCAGTTACACTAAAAACTGTAAAAATGAGATTCAGAATATAATTTCCAAACGTATGAGCATGGAAAGATTCTACATAGTAGATCCATTGATTCCACTGACTGCGCTCATATTATCCTAATTCCCATTTATTACTGTATACATAAAAAAGATTACATTTTCCAAGACCATACGCATACTTAACATGAACAAGTGGAAAAAAAAAACCAACCCCAAAAAAACCCCGAAAAAAACCAACCCCAGAACCCTGATCCTTCTATCTGCTCTCCTGCATTAATTTAGCTTTCATTAGACTTGCAACAGAAAGAGAACAGAAGATAAGATTTCCTAAAAAACACAGGTAGGAGGAGATTGCTTTTTGGCACAACAGTGTTTAATTTAATAGTGACAACTTAGCAGTGGGAATCCTAGAGGAAGCTATTTTATGACTCAGAAAAAAGCAACTGCGATCATAAATTTTACAAAGGCAGAGTCACTTTACTTATTGTTTTGTCTTCCTAAGCATATTCTGGCAGCAAAGGCTGGAAGCACTGTATTGACATAGACAAGACGACTACAGCTGAAACAAGAATGCTAAAAAATTTGGGTTTCTTTTGAGATAAATTGGAATCAGGATTGCAAAGACTAGACAGCTTAAGACCACGCATTCTTCTTTTAGGCAAAGCAAAATTATCTCTGACCTATGGGAACATTACAGCTACTGATGCAACTTTTAAAAAGAAATAAATAGTTATTTCTAGTGGATTTTCCAAATCTATGTGGAAAACTTAAGGAAATAAAACATAAAGTACAGTTTATAATATTTTTTACACTAGCATTTTCTCTTCAGAATTGAATATTTAAATTCACTTCTCACAATGTATGAAATAATATTTGTCTTGATAAAAATCAAATCAGTCTCATTTTTTGTTTACATTCCTTCACCTTTGAATTTTGAGTGGCTGCAATACTGAGACTGTAAAAATAAAAAACAAGCACTTAGCTTGTATTTAGCTTATTATATTGCTTAAACAAAAACAAAAAAAAGCTTACTGCGATATCAAATGCAGTTTCATCTTCCAGTGCAGACTGTATTCTGTCTCTAAAAATAAAAGTGCAAAACATTAATGATTAAAACAAAGCTGAGAAAATTCAGCAGAATGCATAAGTCAAAGCCCTTAAAAATACCTTTACAAAAGTGTTCTTATTAAAAAATACTAGAAGTTGCAAGGGTAGTAAGAATAGGCCCGTTTACAACTTTCATTTCTGTAAATAGATAATAAATAGACATATATATCCCCACCTAGTTCCATAAGCAGATTATTAACAGGTACTTAATTGTCTCACTCCGTATTTATAAACTCATAAAAAAATATATCCAAGAAAGTCAGCTCAGTGCAAAAACATAATGTGCGTTTCAAAGGAATTACCTATAAAGCGAGGACAAGAGTCTCCAAGTTACCATCTCCTGCTTGAGAAGCCACAAGACACTGGCAGTTTTTGAAAACTTTTGTTGTCCGGGAGTTGCCCGATAAACTATTTTCCCTAGTATATTCACCTGAGGTAAATAAATTTATACGTAGTTAATATTGACCATAATTGTATTTTTTTCCTGAGCCATTACGGCAATCTTTTCATTATCCTGAATGCTTTCAACAACTAAGTTTGATTACCATCTCTTTGAAATAGGCAGATGATACTCCACACCATAAATTCCCTTAATTATTAAGAAAAATAATATTAACACAGCCTAGAGGCCATAAACCAAGAGAGCAGCTTTGTTTTGCAACACACTGTACAAACCCAGGATAAAAACAGCTTATGTTGATCAATTAAAAAGCACCAAGAGACTGGGAGGGAGAGAAGGCAACCACTGAAAACAAACAAACAACAAACCAACCATCAAAATCCTCAACTTTTTTTCCATAAACATCAATAACAAACATAAAGTCAGGCCTACTGGTATTTGTGACAGCATTTATGCTTTTATCAGTGCCTGAAAGGTACCCTTTCCTTTCTAGCTCTGTTAAATGAGGAAACCCAAACTGTTGGTTACCACATAATTTACAGTATCACCAAAAAGAAATTACATTATCTTTTCCTTTATTTATTATGAAGAAAACTTGGACAATAAAGTCTTCTCCATCAGTAGCTAGTTCCAGAGCTCCTACTATTTCTGAGAACAGCCCCAAACTTACATTTAGGAGTGCTCAATTTGTCAGGCATCAATATATTCATCAGTTTTCAAGTGGGAGGTGAGCAACAGATTTGGAGAAAAGAATGACGTGTACCATCACGATGCAAGAGAGGAGCATGATCTTCTGTTCCCTTCCATTACCTCCCAGAAAATATGGCTGCTAGGAGCCAGTGGGCTGATCTCAGGGTACAGCTGAGAGGCAGCACGAGTGCTCACGGCTGTCCCTCCATCCCCATCTCAAGCCCCATCAGCAACATCCAAGCCAATCCTTGGAGCAACATCCTTCGCTCTACCTTTGTAGGTCCTTGGCAACATACAGGCAACTCCCCCCAACTCCACATGACTTAAAACAGCTGCTCTATATTCCATGATCTTGTAGATGGTATCCATATTCTCAAACAGGAGGAATGGAAGAGACTTTCTTTTCCATTTCAGCTCGGAAGTTCCACCATCTCACAAAATAATCAAGTTCACATTTATTTTCCTTCTCTTGTCTGCTTCCCACTTGGGAACACAGTTGTGGTACACGCTTCATTAAAGATCTTGGCATTCTCCAACTCAGCCAGCCCCAACAATAAATTTGCACAAAACAGGGCTAGCAACCTTCTACCAAGAATGTATTTTCTTAACATAGACACAGGTATGAAGTCTCTTAAAAAATTATCTGTCCACCTCTCTCTTTTGTGATCAACACTTATTGATAGAAGCATCATAGTTTCTTCCTTTCACACTGTCAGTGTCAATCCCTGCTGATCCTGAACTGTCAGTCAACAGCCAATCAAATACAAAAGTGTGTCGAAAAGCAGAGACGCTTCAAAGCTAACGTTGAGCCCTCTACTGCCAGCTTGTTAGCAACGTAGCAGAAAACTCTTAAAGCATCATAATACAATGATTTTATGTATTTATACCCAAGAGAAATAAGCACATTTTAATCCAGCTTATTATTATTAACAACAACAAAAAAATCTCTGCATCTGCTCTTGTTTATTGTCACTTGACACTTGTAGTGGAATGGCAGCCAGATGACATTTTTAGTATTCAGCAAGCTACACAATGGGTATTCCTGTGCCAAAGCAGTGTATGAGGAAAGAGAGACGCTACTCAATGCTAGTGTTCAGTGACTCATAGACTGCAAGCAGATGGAAGATTTAAAGTATCTATGTTAAGCACTGTGACTTCTCAGCTTAAAGAAAAACAGCAATACTACTTTGGGAAGGGACTATAAAATAAAGTAAATAAAAACCCAAGCAAATGACTTACCTGACTGTTACAAATACTTTCATACTCATCCACAAGATCAAAAATGGTAGTTGATGTATGCTTCAGGAAGGAATGCAGAAAATCTGAGTACATGCTCATAGTAGCTAGAACAGATTTAAGAAGAAACAGCCATATTACTCAGACACAACTTGGTAAAAAAAACCCCAACAGACTACAAAAAAAAATCCTTCTGAAGTCAAGACATGTCATCTTTTGTAAATCTAAATGAGGACAATGATGATATGAACTATTTATACCCCATAAAGTCAGAAGAACTTACCGGCTAAGGTAGTGAAGATACACAGAATCTACAACATAAATCAAATAATTATAAAACTTTTGCTGTCAACCTGTCACCTGTGAAAGTTTTAACAATAAACTCATTTGCGTATCTCCACAAAAACTAATCCAGTTGGCATCTTATGTCACCAGAGCACCCCATTTGTGCCATCAGGTTCCACAGAAGACACAAACTCTCAAAACTCCAATATCTGGAAAAGATTAACTTTCTGAACTTTTAAAACTAGACTGTTTTTGACAGAGAAGTATCAGCAAAATAATACAGAAAAAAATGAAGATATAGATTTATATCCCACAAATAAAAAATGTAGTCAATTATTATGAAAATTTCAGATTATCTCACCAGCTTCCCCAGGATCATCCTCACGCAACAGTACAGCGCTCATAGTGACATCTTCTGTCATATTGGACATGTCTAGATTTACAAACATTCCTGTATGCTGAGGCGAGAGTGCCATTGTCCAGCTACTTTCATCCAACTAAAAGCATAACAAGAACATAAGGAAAATAAATAGCAATCTCAGACTATTATAAGCCTACCTCCAAGTTTTCTTCCTTCTATATGAATGGTATAAACAGAGCAATCCTAAAAAAACTAATAGTGAAATAACTGCCTTTAGATAAGGTGCAACTATGCCTTTAACAAACAACTCTGAAAAGATAAATTTTAATCCAGGAAAAGGAAATTCTCAATTTTTTTTCTCACGAAATAACTAAAGTAAAAGCTAATCTAATAAGCCCATCTACTTTAAAACACCACGTATCACTTTTCATCTTAAAAAAATAAATCACTCTAAACTTTCATTTCTATGATGCTAACTGTTTACTTAGTATTTTGTCGTTCGGTAAAAAGAGACAAAATAACACTGACTAGGTTGTAAAGCAGCTGTGAAAAGTTAAGCAAATAGTTAAAATTTTAATCAGAACCATTTACCAGTCTTTCAGCCTCCTTGGTGAACTGCTGAAAACCATTTGATCAAATGAAGCAATACGTGTTTAAAATAATAGCAAGTATCAGAATATCAAAGGGGGAAATAATGACATACGTATACTTTGTGGGGGGTATTTCAGAGGACATATTTGATAACATATTTGACACTAGAGCAGCAAAATGGCCAAAACAGAAGACGGACTGTACATACACTGTGCTGAGAGGACAGCTTCCTGTAGCTGTTTCCATGACAGCAATTGCTTTCTCAGCAGCAATTAATGCTATACAAAGACCTAGAGATGTGCCATTGGTTGACTCTTTTTTCCTCTCTTAAAACGGTCCCACCCAAACAAGTACAAGCAGGGAACCAGATGACATTGCTGTAGCAGTCTCTTAAGCATACCCAAAACCTGTGGACATACACCTGTTACTCTTCCTTTTATGCCCCACTTTCTACCCACAGTATTCTTCTTGCCTGATCTCTCTCTAGCCATCCAGAACAGAATGCTATAGCACTGAGTGCAGAGTAAAAATAACAAGAAACTCAGTTCCAGTAAAATCGTTTCGGGTCTCTGCAGGAAATACAAAAAGGGTTGGTAAGTGTTCTTATCTACCAGCAAGTAAATTTCCACAAGAATTTTAAGTCCCTTTTCCATCACCCTCCTGTGAAAGCCTTTGTCTAGCTCCAAGTTTCCCTCTGCTAATCTAAAGTGAATTCAAGTCAGAGCACTAAATGCTAATCTAAAATGTACTCCACTCACAAAACACTAGGTACAGAACGACAAGGGGCTCTGAACCAGAGGAAAAGTGCCACTGCTAAGAGCTGTATACATGCTGCTCAGCTAGGCCCCAGAACCTGATAATTTCAAGAAACAAATGGGCTGTAACCAACTATAGAAACAACTAGAAGAATGAATTAAAATGCACATACAGAAAGACATCTTAACTTGTTTTGAGTTAATTTGAAAATAAATGGATATAAAATACTTCAGACATCCCTACTGACAACTCTTCTAATCAGTTTTTTCAACGACATTACAGTAGAAGATAATTAACATCATCTGAAAAGTCATCAGAAGAGCTTGTTCTTTGAAGTCTGAACTTTAATATCCAAGTGAAGCCTAATACTGGAGAGTGCTAAAATAAGAAAAATTCTGAAGGTTTAACTTGCTGACATAGAACAATTGTCTTTGAAGAATTTGTAAACAAAGTCAGGATTTTTGTAGTCACAAGCTGATGTTATAAGGACCAGTTTAACACACATGGTGTATTTAGCAAGTCCTTAAACCCTCTATTATTCCTCACTGCATCATCTCAAAGAACACCACAGTAATAAATAATACTAGTAGCAAGCAGGAACAGTCGTACTAGCAAGCGTGTACCACCCAGTTTGTCCTTGGTGCAAACAACACTGAAACACTGTAAAACTTGTAGTTTCTTGGAAGTTTCACAGGAACAAGAGAAAAAGGTGCTCTAACCATCTTACCATTGACAGATTGCCGAAAAATCCAGGAGTTGGTAGAATCAGAGGAGATTTCCCTCCTGTTCCCAGGATGGCAGACATATCTGATGGCTTCATGGAGCTTCGAGTTAGTGCAGTAACTGAAAAAGAGAGCACCTTCTCTGAAAAAAAAGGCCACTATGCTCTATTAAGGAGCTCCAAAGGAAATCTTATAAGGGAGATTGAAGTATTTATGAAATCCTGCTCTGACACACAAGAAACAGACAAACCAACCTGATGGAGAAGTAATTTGCTCCTGCTCATCTTCTTTTTCCTTCCATCAGGCTTGTAACAAACCCACAAATGGCAATTATAAAAGAAAAACAAGTCTTAGGCCCAACAACACTTAGAAATAAGGAGGTTAATTATCAAAAATGGAACTTAATAATCTACACATGTAGTTACGCTAGAGTTATACAAACACCCTGTTTACCAAGTCTGGAGCATACTCAAGCCCTAGTTTTTCAAGCAAGGCATGTATAAACATAAAGACAAAGCTTATCTGTTGTCATTTCGGTTCCTCATCAAGTCCAGCAACATTCCAGATAGAAGTCTGAAGCCAGGTTGAAAGCAAGTGTATATATGCACCAAATATATGACACACCTTCAGTTACTAGAGTTCGTTGGTAAACATACACCATGAGCATAAATAGCAATAAAACTCCAGTCACTCTTTCTTGGAAATTGGTCTCCAAACCCTTAAAGCAAAACGCAACCACAAGTCTGCTCTACCAGCAGCACTACGTCTGCTCCAGATACTCCTGCACGTGAGTGCAGCAGCTAGTGTTCCCAGGAATATCCAACCGATGTTAAAAATGGAGACACGGCTATGCAAGATGATAAATGCCACAGCCTATGATGACAGGGAGCTCCACCACAACAGACCTTCACGCAGCCCAAAGACCACAGAATTTACATGGAGACAGTAGCTGCTTTGGTCCCCTTATCAATCACAAACAGCCTGGGAAGCCATCTGAAAACACTGACAGCCAAATCAGGAGCTGTGTCTACAGTGGTAAAGAGGGAATGACACACAGCCCCAATATTTTGTTAGCAAATTTGCAGAGTGAAGTCCTTCTACAACCCTCAACAGCTGTTCTTGATAACAAGACAGCTTCAGTCAGCACTGAGATCATTAATGTTGCCTTTTGGACTGCTGGAATCAGAGGCATCAAAGATGCCCACAACAGCATATACCATCACAAAATAAAGAGCATACCCAGGGTCTCCATCGGACTCCATCCAGTTTGGAAGCAGAAGATCAAACGCTTATGGCGTGCTTTTTTTCTTTTCCAGCACCTGAGGTAAATAGAACTTTCTTGGAACGTTCTGAGTCCTGAAGACTGCCAAAAGTGTAATCGTCAGATGTCTGGCAGCCTCGAATTATAAGGGGGCGAGGCCACTGCAAACAGGTACAGGGAACCTAGATGGCTTCGTATCAATAGGTAGATGTAGTTTTCCATGCACCAGTTTCACACAGATCGATAAAGCTGAAGAACCAAAGGTTTTTGTCCCAACATTTATGTCCTTGTATTAGCACATATCTTGAATCACCACAAATAAACTTTCCCTAAACTCCTGAGACATGAAAGTAAGGCATACTGAAGAGACAAATCAATCCATCTGTAGAACTAGAATTATGGCTACTAACATTAACAGTCTGACTCTGAAGGTGCAGATCAAAGCATTTCAATTGCTATTGTTAATGGGTCATCCTTCTCTCCTCCATGGTACCAGAAAATAACTGCTATAAGCTCCCCCCACCAAATGACACAAAGGACTCAAGGGTTAGGAATTTACAAGGTGGCAGAAAAGAACTATGTTCAATAATACTCAAATACAGTTTCTAATACTCCCAAATCCACAATTAGGAGCAACTGACATCAAAGAAAGCAAAAAACCTTGTCCTCAGGAGAGGAGATAATGGATGCACTTCATAAGAACACTTTAAATGTTCCGCTGTAGGAATGGGACTGTACAACGGGAACAGAAACAGGACGGAAAATGCCGATGCTTTGTTTGTTTCAGAATCTTCAGACAGTTTGAAAGAGAAGTAGGTCTAGCCTATGTAGCAGATGACACTTGCAACTCTCAGAAAATCTGTATGATGCAGTGACAAAGGTAAAACAGACAAAAGCCAGGATGCCAAGGAGAAATGCAGAGTTGTAATGAAGAAGTGCAGAAGTTTTTGGATTAAATAGTGCAGGAACGGCAAAAAGCAAACCTTTTGTAAGGACAGCCTGTCCACTCATAATGCCGTTTGAAGAAAGTTTATCACAAATCATAGTCACACATATGGATAACTGTCAGCTGTTTAGGGAAGTCTGCAGAGAGAATCATCACTCAGAAACCAGAAAGTCTCCTTCTGAAGTCTGTTGAAAAACAGATGGCAGATTTACAGGGTATATGCTGTCTAGTAACATCTCCTGATGTTCTATCTCTATGCTGACCGGCCATACAAATGAACAGAACTGCTCAACATTAAACATTCTTGATCAGAGTATTTTGCACCTGTGATCTCTACTTTCACCTGACATCAACTCCCTATATAGTCTGGGGGCAGCTGCTGCAAAAGCAAACTGTACACTACCACTTACTGAAGTTCTGTACTGTCAAGCTTTCTGAAAACAGACAAACCAGAAACTTCATAGTGACAAAATCATGGTAAGCTGTTAGATCAAAACACTAACTGAAATAAAGATCTTCACTGAAGACAGACAATGGTCAAGATGGTATACACATGTTCTATTTGAAGATAAAAGTGGGAAAAGAGCTAGTTGACTTTGACGTGCTCTCTGATCATCACAGTATGACACACAACACTCCTCTCTTAAAATAACTAACACATCACCCATCTCCAAGCAGTCCTGAAAGGAGGATGTGGAGCAGCAGAAGGTGCAACCGTGCTCTTGAAGCTTCATGGAAAACACACTACCTAGATAATGACAAAAAAGAGGAATCTCTTATACAAATGCCTGAATGATGACAAAATAAAGACTACAGGAAGAGACTGTGACAAGGAAAAGGGAGGTAAGCCCTGGTGATGACATGGAAATGTAAGGAATAGGCATGTTTCTTTATTTCACCCACAACTAATGAGGAAGGCTCTAAGAGGATTACAGACCTTTTCACAGTATGTTTAGTGTCAAGTCAACACTAAGAACAACCTGCAGTTTCACTGCGAGAGCTGCCAATGCTGACACACAAGTAGTTTGTGCTCGAGAAGGCGGCTGAGGCTAACAGTATTCGTCTTTGCTGCTGGCCACCCAAACAGAAACCACTAGATATTACACTGAATGAGAACAAGCAGGGGCTATGCAGAACTTGCCAGGAACCCTGAGAAATCACAAAGAATCGGTCTCTCTGGAACTATCTTTGCACCAGTGCCAGTTTGGGAATAACCCCCAACACACTCCTAATATGTGTCAGCTGATGCAAAACACGGGTTGAGATTGGGAGGTTTCAGGGCAACCTGACCCCAGCCACCACGTGTGGTTCCACAGCCTTACTGTGAGGTGTGCCATCTAATTTTTTCTCCTGCTAGTGGAGAGGGAAATCATTTACCAGTAAATACACCTGGTAGAAAGGTCGGCAACAGAACTAAACTGCCACAAAAACAAGGATGGAAAAATACCTGAAGAGACACTACACGACAGACAATCCTGAAGAATTAAAAGCTACTGCAAAAGCAAAAGAAGGTTGTGAAAAAGTAGGAAACACAAAAAACTAGACTGCTGACTAGTAAGGCAAGAATCAGTTTCAACATGGTACTTGGGAGAAACTGAAATGATATTGGACATACTCTTGTGCCAAACAAAGAAAATGAAGCTCAAACACCCTCTCAAAACTGAAAGGTGAAAATCCATTGGCATTCAGCAACAGCATAAATATCTAACGTAAAAACATGTATGTTGACTGCTACCATGTGTTTTTTTCCATATTTATAAATGCATTTAACTTCAGAATCACAGAATCACCAAGTAGTTGAGGTTGGAAGGAAACTCTAGAGATCACCCACTCCGACCCCCCTGCCCAAACTCAAAAAGGTTGTTCAGGACCTTGTCCAGTCAGTTTTGGTTATCTTCAAGGACGGAGACTCCACAGACCGTCTGGTCAACCAGTTCTAGCATTCAATCACCCTTACAAGTAAAAAAAGCGTTTTCTTATGTTTAAACAGAATTCCCTGTATATCCTGTTGTGACTATTGCCTCTTGTCTTTTCACTGGGCACCACCAAGAAGAGCCTGGCTGTCTTTTTACTCCTCCCCATCAGGTATTTATGCACATTGAGCAGATCCTCCCCGAGCCTTCTCTTTCCCAGGCTAAACAATCCCAGCTCTTCTCAACTTTGCGGCCCTTCACTGGACCCACTACAGTACGTCCACGCCTTTCTCATTACGAATTGTTACCAATTACGAAGTCCAAGGGTATTATTCCTTTAACTCAATACTAAAGGAAGAAAGTAAGTAGTCTTACCTGGCTGGCGAAGCAATGAACTAGGAGTTCGGGAAATCAACTGTCCTCTGGGCATTATGTTTCCAATAGTGTCATCCAGGGATGTAAGAACTGATTAACGAACAAGTTAAGAAACTCTCTCCTAAACACGCCTTCGGCTCTATTCAAAACAATTGTGTATACTTGGAAAGGAAAAATATTTTGCTGTAGCTCAAATATTACGAAGATTACACATCTTGTCTTTCAGACTAAAGGAGAAAGTCCTGTTCATAAGCCTGAGTTAGGTCACAAAACGTTTCATCGCAAGCTTAAAAGCTGGAGGGCTAAAAGGGACGCTGCAAATTAAAGTTCAGAAACCTGAGCACAACAGGTCTGGGACTCCTCATAACTGCTCAGATCAAAGAGAATACTTTCGCCCTACGAGGAGCTGCTTTATGCTACATAAACCATAACAAAAAAATCTGAGACTGAATGCATTTTAAAAAAAGTTCTCTCGGTTTCAGGATGCTGATGTCTTCAGGCTGTTGCTCTACTTTGCCTCTTCCTGTCAGCAACTAGGTTCAGTGCTCTAGGTATGGTTTACGAAGAAGCAGTTGCGTAAAAGTTTCAGTATCCTATGTTGTATCAGTGTCCAACATCATGCTTCTTAGGGACAATATAATCAGGGCCAATATCTCTATAGTTTTATCCTGCTTGCAAAAACCAGAAGGGTGAGCAAGCGCACTGGATTCCTTTGCTATCATAACCAGAAAAATACCATTACATTAGCTGTCAAATTACACAGTATTTTTTTCTTATTGTAAATAAGTGGGGGGAAAAAATTCTGTGGAAATACAAATCTATGTCTGTGCACTCCTCTTGCTACTACTGTGGACGGGAGGTTAAGATACACTGAATAATCACAATACTCTGATAACACAATACACGCAAAGAGCATAAAACCATAAAATTAAGATATAATGGAGTGAATAAAACTTCATTTTTTCAAAAAACTCAGAGATGTCAGCTATGACTCCCACAGTTCTCTGGGCTGACGTCAGCCTGAGTTCTCTAGCCCACAAAAAACTGTAAAACACCACACTACACAAACATGATGGCACAAGTTTAGGAGACAGGCAGTGCAACATATCTGCAATCATATTTAACCCACAATCGAAATAATCAATCTAAATATAGTCAAGAATTGACTATGCAAGCACTTCAACAATCTCTTTCTTTCCCTGAAGCCTACTGAATAATCTGTTCTGAGCTGTCACAACAGCAGCTTTGACATGGTTTGAGACTACACTGTGGGGAAAAGGAAGGGAGAGAGAAAATTCCCTTCAGAGGAAATACTGCTCTGTGAAAAGGCAAAGAATTGCATCTTTTGGCTTACCCCTAAGGCCAAGTAATGTACCACGTTGCTGAAAACGCAGTATTTTTCTAAATGAAACTCATCCGGATTTCCTAGTCACACTTTCAGTCAGTCATTAATATCCTTTCCCACTAGTTTTCAGATATTGCAACCATAGTTTTGTTTTTGAACTTTTCTCCATCTTAATGCATGAAAACACCGCAGAGAAAACAGACTACAGAAGGAGAAAATATGAGACAGTTCAATAACAAAATTTTGACTGCAGAATACCTCAC
Organism: Sagittarius serpentarius; assembly: GCA_034782735.1. Taxonomy (NCBI): domain Eukaryota; kingdom Metazoa; phylum Chordata; class Aves; order Accipitriformes; family Sagittariidae; genus Sagittarius; species Sagittarius serpentarius. Next base: position 2,083,209 of record JAVKLA010000062.1, on the reverse strand, counting down.
AAATAACAATTTCACATTATATTCACACATTCTTCACTTTAAGTGGGTATAAAACAAAGAGTAACTTGCTGTATATTTGAAAACTATTCTCAGCATGCTCAAAATCAAAGCAGTGGTAAAAATACACACATATTGTGAATGCAGTGAGCAACAATTAAAAAGTCTTTACAGAAAAAGGATACTAGAAACTCTTTTCTGAGAGCTTTGCTTCCGTCCAGGTCTGGCCACCTCTCCATCGCGGGGGGATGACATGTCTCCAAAACCATTTCTAGAGAACAGCAACACAGACACAAAGCAAACAAGTGAATACAAGCAGAGCATACGACAAGATTTTTTTGTTGCTTCCAAGTAACTCCACAAGTGGGGAAACTTAAACAAAGCATAAGTCACCTCTAATTCTAGTAACTGGATGTCCAGTTTCCGCTACAGAACATCTAGTATTGCTCATCAGCTGCGGAAAATGGGCTTGTCTAAAAACCCACACTTTGTTCCTCCCACACCACAACAGACATTTTCTTATTTTTAAAAAAAAAAAAAAGCTAGGAAGAGATGCAACAGTACGAAACTGAATTTTAAATTGAAAAATTAAATTGAAAGAATGACACGTCACTATTTTTTTTTTTCTTCAGATACACAAAACCACCACAGAATGAGAAAGTACACGTGTCTTGCAGAAGGGGAAAAAACCGGGCAGCAATCACTAAAATGCGAGGGAGAAGCTACCGGCGGACTGCGAAGGCCGCAGCTGTGACTGCCTACGCAGGCCTTTCTGTAGAGCACCCTGCAAAGACCCGGCTCGATGATTCCTGCGTAATTAACAACTTCAGTTTAACCTATCCACGCCTTCCAGAAGAAACCAAACCGATTTAAAGCTCCCGGGAGACACAAAAGCCTTCGATACCCCTCAGAAACTCTTCCAGCCCGCACTGGGAGCGCACCGCTCCCCCGCGGCCGCTACAGGGGGATGTGTCAGATCACAGCACACCCGCGGCGGGGGCCGCACTCCCCCGGGACGTCCCGCCGACCCCCTGTGTCCCTCCCGCCGCCTCCCACCTCTCCATGACGGCCTGCGGCCCGGTACGGCCCCGGCTCAAGCGTTCCCGCCTCCGCCAGCGCCGGCCCGCGGCCCGGAAGAAGAAGGGCGAACTTCCGCCCGCGAGAGGCGGGGGGTGGGGCGGGGGTGGCTGTGTACAGCCGCGCCGCGCATGCGCCGTTCCGCGCCCCTACCTCCGCCTGAAGCGAAGCTGCCTCCCGGCCTTGGGAAAGACGAGTTTGTTTTCGCCCGTTTACAAAGTTGTGTTTTGTTTCTCTTCCTCTCCCATTTCTCCCAGTGTAACGCGGACTGCTGGCACCAGCTTTAAGAGGTAAAGTAGTAACCACCCTGCAGGATGACTCCGTCCTCCTCGCCCTGGGCGAACCGACAAAGTCACAAAACTACCTCTCCCCTTCCCCTCCAGGATGGATTTTGCACGCTTTTTACCTACAGAAAAATACCGTTACTGCTCTATCAGTACAAATGACTGTGCTACTGCCAGGAGTTCATTGACTTGTGCTCTAGCACAAGGAAAACTCTGAACTGCCCTTTTAGTGCAGACAGGCGAGTGCTGAAACACAGGTGCAAGTACTGCTGCCCGAGAGCCTCACCTCAGAAGGCTTCACAAGAAGGAAGAAAGCCGAGAAGCCTGACGAAGATTGGGTATGCAAGAACGCAAGCAAGCAGAAGACCCTTAGAGAGTAGATCCGTCACTCGGGAAATATAGTTTTGGATTTAAAAAAAAAAATAGAAAATGAAGTTGACCTTCTATCATGTAGACTATCATGAAAGCACCAGTGAAGGCGACAACCTTCATTACAGCAGACAACCAAAAGAACGGTAAAGGAACTATTATATCCTAATTCAGTACTGCATATTTAATAGAATTTACCTTTCAACACATCCTCACGGAGCAGCGCAGCATTATTCTCTGTAGGGCAGCGGGAAGTTCAGACAGAGTAATGCACAAATTAAGACCTGGTTCAATTCTCTGCCAACAGCTCGCGCTCCCAGGTTAGCCCGTTCTCAAGGCACAAAAGTGCAAACAAATGAGATGTCATGAGGACAGAGAAAATGCTTCCTTTGCGTGCTGCCTCAAGTTTCTTCAAAGCAGTAACAGATAAGAACAAAACAAAACAAGGCTGAAGAGAAGAGAGCAGCATTCATGCTTTTAAAAAAAACCCAAACCAACTTGTAAAAGAATATAAAAGATCTGGGGCCCTTGAGAGAACTTGTCTTAGTACGTACAGCCTCTGTAAGTGCAGGCCGGGGAAGCACCTTAGAGGCTTCAGTAAGGGGGCAAGGGGTGGGGGAACAGGGCAAAAACCTGGAGGTGTGTTTTCAGGCAGTATTTTTTGACTAGCATCCCACTTCATATTTATCTACTGAGGGGAAAAGAGGGGAAAAAAAGGAGAAAAAAGAACTGAAAGTCTCATGCAAGCATCTTACACTTCCAAGAAGCAGAAGGGAATGCAAATTTTTCAGTCAGCGATATAAATTGAAATTCAGAGTCCTTTATAATTAAAAGCTGTAAATCCATCTTAAGTTTCACATATTTGCACCAACACTGATCCTAACTGCAGCCACATTGTCAGAGTATCATGAGGGGTAGTAATGCTCCGTACTTAGAGGCAGGACAAGCAAAGACAACTCAGCGGCCAGCATGACTAACACAGAAACGTGGCACGTTTATCGCCAACACCCAAGAAGTTAGTGGAGTTTACAGGATGTACTAGGTTAAAGTTCAGTATATACTAGATTAAAGTTAAACAAGTAAACTAACTCAAAACTCCAATTATCCTTTAAAAAATAGGTTTCAATATGGACAGCTTACAAATCAAACTGCCCTAATGCATTGCTAAGCTGCATACACAACACATCTGCTTATACAAAACTGTAGTCTTAATTCAGAACTATTAAAAGCAAGAGCACGACAAAGTTCTTGTGCAGTGTGTGACAGCAGCACAACTGCGTTCAGTACAAAGAAAACTGTGGAACCTACACTACACCTTGTCTTTTTGTAAGAGAAGAAAGCTCACATTTTAGCCCATCTTTTCTTAGCTGAAACACATTCCTGGAAAGGTGTTATTTGTCACTTTTTAAAAAATTTGTAAGGAAACTTTTTTTTAAAACCCATCTCAAGAATTTAACTAAAGTGTTTATGTACTTGCTTAGTATTAAAATACCCATGTTGACTCTCAAATTAGTGTTTGCTGAGGCTCTTACCCTAAACAAATTTTACTCCCATGCCTACTCCCATTGAGGAAGCTGCACTAAAACCCCTTCCAGGGTAAAAGAAAGAGACAAATTTTGTAACTGTCATTTTATTTGTGTCTGAAAATCATGACAGTAGTGCCAAGGGTCTTTCTTGTATTGGGCACATTACAGGAAGTAAACCCAGTTTACGAGCTGGGATTTCACATGTAGATTTTTGTACTTAGTATGGGAGTGAAGTTACTGACTCCTCCCTGCTAGATTTAGTAGTATAAGGTAGAAATGCCACATAGTATGAAGAGGTAAAGCATACTGTCAAAAGAAGGAATAACTTCTACTGTAATTTCACTCAGTACCCAAGTTCACAGAAATGCCCCTTCCCTCCAAGTTTATGGCAGCCAAAAGACATTACATGAATTAATTAGAAATTACAATGTCTTTCAAATGAAGTAGTTCACCCCAGCCACAACCTCAAAGAGAAAAAATAAATCCTGGTGGCAGTGAAATTTCTGAAAACAATGAAGCTGTAGAGCTTGTTGTTTGGCAGAACTAGTATTTTCTGAGGCTGAAGTGAGTACAGTGGAATTACAAAGACATTTCTTTTTCCATTCACAAACCTCTCCCTAAAGAACATCTCATTGAAAAGAGGAAGCCACTCTTTGCTTGATAATTCAAAATTCTGAAAATAAACGGTTCTGGTGGGTATGTAAAAAAAAAAAAAACAAACACCAAAAAACCCCCAACCAACCACAAAAAAAGCCCAACCAACCAAAAAAACCCAAACACTGAAACCACCCTCAGCAAAATCCACATTTATCTGTTGTTTGAAGCCCAGATATTGCAATGTTGAGAACAGAATCAAGACTACAAAACAACTTTGCTTATAGTCCCAGACAAAGAACGTAAAGTTTGCAACAAATATAAGTATCATTTCAGAGTTTACTTTATAGAACAGAGAAGTTAAATTACGTTTTAAGAATCTTCAAGTTGTTCATACACCTTTCAAAGAAAAGCATAAGGTGCTTGAGACTCAGAAGTAAGAACCTAATTTGATTAAGAGCTCTGCTTCTCTAATGCTACCTTAGAGAATTGCATACAACTGCATTGTTACGTATTTGAGCAACTTTTTCTTTGCTTTTATTCTCCTTCCCATACACAGGCAAAATAAAAGCTGTAAATTGAAGTATAGCCTAATGCTGTTGGGACAGCAGTTTAAAATTGGACAAACAGCTGTCGACGCTGATGCTTGGCTGCATCTTCATATTACAGCTCAGAAAATGCTACAGACAGCTGTATATAGACTACTGGTTTTGACCATTCACACCGAGAAATAACTTTCTGTTGTTGGTATGTCGAAACTGAAGTCTATCTAGAACGAGTACAGTATCGTGGCAAAATTTCTCCCCCTCTAAGTTATTCCCAAAACTGGCAAAGATTAGAAAGCTTTGGAAAAAAACCCATCAAGTCTGATTCACTCAGTTTCTTTAGAGCATTTTAAGAGAAGAAAATCCTTATCATTAGTGTTCACCCATGAGGAAACAGCAACTCTATTTACACCAGAAAAGGAGAAAAACGCAGTTTAATCCAAACTCCTCCTACCTCCCATTTCTAGCATCACAATATCAGTACACATTATGAAACAAACTTAGTATCTAACTCTACAATACGTTTCCAGAAGTTATGTTCTCTTATGCAGAAGAGCAGTAGTTTGAGCTTACAGTTCATTTATTTGGACATCTGGAAACACCTTGCCATGTCTCAAAATATTCTTGTAAATTAGGCAAGTAGACATTCATTTCACAGAATAATTTGAGACTGAAAAGGGGCATTAGGAACAAGGTAAGGTGTAAGAAAAATTTATACTGCAAGGAAAGAGTCCTAATAGGAAGAGTGCAATTCCATTAAATAATACTTCTGTATTTCAGGACATAAACATTACTTTTTCCATAGAAAGCTCAGACATTTAAATACTGACAAATACCAATTTCAGATTAGGGTGGAAATAAAGCAGTCAACCTCTGTGTGCACTGTTAAGCATAAGCTAACTTTACAAGCAGTAATACAGGTGTATTAACACTGAATTTGGAAAAATTACTGCACTAGTTCTCAAAATATGCATTATGCATGTTTTCATCCAAAGCTTTGAGAAGCATTCTGTTTCTGTACAAGTAGTTCAAGCGTGAACTTCTTAAGCGTTGGTATGCAAAGCGGTTATCCTGAAGATATGTAAAAGTTTGTTCAAAAATTTCAGCAGAGAGAATTCTTTTCTAGAATTGGTAACTGCTTACATAGTTCCAATTCCTGTGGGGAACTGGATGTTCACTTCCTCAGTGGGAACAGCTTCTTATGCCACAATTACTTAGATATGAAGAAAATTCTTTCATGTGTTTTTCCTTATGCTTCATGTCCATCACTTCCTCAGCATCATTTTGTCATGCATCTTCCCTTTATCAACCGGGACACTGCTCCCTTGAAGCTTGCCTAAGTTTTCAAGGAGAAAAATACTGGGGCTTAGGTATTACCTAGGTTATGATGTATTGGCTTTACAAATCTGGCCAAAGTTCTAAATAGAGGGGGGTGGGCGGCTGTGCATTTCACATTTTTAGCGCAATCTTTAGATAGTAAAGTCTAGAGTTTCTGAAAATTTTACTTCCCTGGGGTTTGATCAAGCTGACTATCTCTAATGCTGAGGAACGGTACATTTACTATTCCACAGAGCAACGAAGAATGCTTCAGTAGAGGGCTTTCAGGACAAAGCCCAATGTTTCCTGCAACCGGTACTCTCTGGCTGGACACCGAGACCAGACCAGGGCCCCCCCCCACCCCGATGTTATCAAAGAATTTTCTCTCCCTCCCACCCAATGCCATCTGTACAGCTGCCTGGAAAAGAAACACATTAAGAAGAGGACTGATAAAAGGACAACCGGGACATAAAAGTGTTGTAAGACCTGAAGAAGCAGAGGTTGAAAAGGAGGAAAAATACTGATTAACTCATCAAGGAGGAAGGTACCTCATGAAAAAAAGAACTAGAGCATCCAGTGCTCCAGTCTCGTCTACTCTGGGGACCAATCAGGATGCAGGGAGTACCAAAAGAGAGATTTATGGGGATCATCAACCACATGTTCTGGTTTCTAATGATGAATGAAAAGGACTTTCAGTCTTAACTCTGACTCGGCACAGTGAAATAGAGTGTATTGCCTCCATTAAATAGTGGTGACAACTGATGAAATTACCAGCAGGAAGGATCAGCTGGGCTCCTTAATTCACTTTGGGCAACGTAAACGATCTCAAAGCTTACCAGTATTAGCTAACCCAATCTGATTGAATTTGCAGGAATGGATTAGAGCAAGCTCTGATAATTCTGTGCCAGAGAAACAAGAGGTACCAAGTATTTGGGTGTGACATTAATTTTCAGCAGCACAGCCAAGATGAGGAAATCATCCACAGTTCACACATTCCACTTCATAGTCCAACAATGTTAACAGATATTTAAAGTCTGCAAAATTCTACACTTAATACTGCAAGAATGCTCTTCTGCAGACTTCCTTGAAACCAAACAAATACAGTTTAATCATGCAGAAAAATCTTACTTTCTCCCAAGTTGTTTTTTTTTTTGTTTTGTTTTTTTCTTTTTTTTTTTAGCTACACTGTCAATTTTAACAATGAATCCTTCCTGGAAAGAACGAAAATAGCAGACAACATATTTTCAAGTTCTTAAAAGAGCCACTGATAGTCTAACCTTTGAAGATACATTTTTCTGTTACACTCTCCCTTACATTAGGACTTGGAATACTCCAAGTCCAAAACCGTTAAGTGGAATTTCATTCAGTCAGAAATTCATCCACCCTAGCACATGGGATGCTATTAGAAGAAGTATCTATGGCATGTATTTGTCAGAAGACAAAGTCGTAAGGGGTCCTTTTTCATCCTAAGATGTATGAATCTGCACTGTGCAAGAGATTTAAAAAAAATCAATATTTACTAGCACTACTAAAACACAAAACATTCAAGTAGTATATAACTGTAATGCAAGCCCTTGCATGGCAATCCAAATTTATTGAACTACTGATGCTAAGTCATACAAAATTGCACCACTTTAATTAAGGCTTTTAGTTTACATTTGGCCACCTCAAAGCAGTTGTAACATTAGGTTGGTCAATTTAAATACTGTGGCTCCCTGTTGGATATACACACAATCTTTACACCCAAACGTTAATGCATACAAAGCAACAAGGCATTGTTAAATAAATCAGCAAAAGTTAATTACTGCAACTTAGGCCCTGTGACCAATTACACATGATTAAAATTACTTCCCACATTCACATCCACAGTACTCTTCCACCATTTAACATCTCAACCAAAACGTTACACATGTAAAACAATCACTAACAGGCAAAAGTACTAAACCTGTATATTTGGTATTGCAAATACACTTATGCATGAGCAAGCAAGGGAATTCACAGTGAGAATCTACAGCTGCAGAAGCCCGAAAATGATTTACAAAAAATTGTTAAATCATTAAAAAATCGTTTTAAAATATACACTTCTTGTTGTAGACCCCCACTGTACACACAACTATAAACATTGTTCCCTATGTAAACAAGGAAAAGGAAACATACAATAAAAGGTTGAAAAGTCTGGACATTTCCTTCCCAACAGATATTAAAGGCCATGTCTTTAGTCAGACGTTATACTGAAAGGACTCTTAAAGACTAGATCACTGTCTCCACAGGTTTTTTTCCTAAAATTAAAAAACTATATAGCTGTTGTGTTAATCAAAGCGCTTTTGTACAATACGATGATGATGATCCTGTATTTCTTTAAAAAAGTTACAATAAGCTACAAATACCGATGAAGCAAAGTTATCTGGAGTAGTCTATATAGGAGCTCTTTGGACTTTCTTTTATTATGCTAAAATAGTGGTGCTTTTAGGATTTACATTATTGTACTCTCCAATAGAAAGTGGGGATTGTTGAAGTATACAGTACACAGTTTTCATACATGTACAACATTGGTGGATGAACAATGTCTCTTATCAGTAATACTGGATGTAGGCTCTGGTTTTACCAGTTGCATACACTTAGAATATTTATAAGTAAAAATCTCTCATGACACTGGAAAGTGATTAGAATGTGCAAACTGATGTAGTAGCTTTCATCCATTTCTTAAAGGGTACCACCACAGGAAAGTCCATTTAAGATGTTGGTAGGTTTAATAAAGTTGGAATGCTGGCACTGTTGAATTGGACAACAGTTCTTCAGACCTGTAACAACAAAACAAGAGGTTTAGTATTAGTAACAACTATTTGTCCCTGCTCTTTAGTTAGAAGAACTAAAGCAGGTACTAGCAAAGTTCTTAGCAAACAAGACACTTCTCCTCTACTAGTATAATTTCTACTGTACACATACAAGTAACAGACTATCTCGATTATTAAAACTGATTTGGGATATGTATGGTAATCCAAGCTGAACTGTGGATGTAGTATTTGATGGGTGGGACTAGTTTTCCTTACAGTAGGACAGTTCCAATGGCTTTAAAAACAAAAACACATTTGGAGGATCAAAGCTCCTGAATCAAAAGCCCTGGTAAGGAAACGGGGCAGCCATTTCTGCCAACCTCAGCTAATGCTTTTGGAACCCTCTCAGGTTTACTTTGAACTGATTCAAGTTGTTCAAATTAAGTGAGTTTTCATATTGATACCAAGAAGAGTTAAACATGGCACTATCTGAACATTAACAAAAGCCTGCAATTTATGACAGTGAAATGTCCTACCGGGATCCTCCAGTATATCAAATAGGTCTATCGGATGACAAAATAATGGATCATAGCACTGAAGCAACCGAACCACCATATGTCCAGTAAAACTGAAGGGAATCAAGATGAACAGGCAACTTGCACGATGTCAGGTCAATCAAGAGAGACCTCTGCCCATACTAAGGCCTGGAGGTGGAAAGAAGGAAACAACCTGCCCAAGAACAAGTTGCAGAAGAAAATTCATGCCTGCTGACTAACTTCTGAAAAGGCTTGCTTAAAGAGCAGGCTGGAGCTTGCTTGAGCCTTCAGCAGCATTCTTAAAGCATGGATTTAGTCATGTAGAACATTAGCCAACTGCCAATGAGTAAGAAATTGATCTAGTCACCAATAGCTCCAGGTCAAATATTTGGAGTGTTACAATGATCACTTTGCCGTTCTCTTCCAAATATACTAATTACAATATAGCCTATAAAATATCCATACAGTCTAAAGAAAGCAAGCTAAATTCCTATGACATCATGCAAATATATCCAGGAGTTCAAAGCACGAAGTGACACTTTAACATGCAAACTGTAATATTTTACAGTGTGCATTCCTGATAATCGAGTTTTTGCAGGATATTCTTATCAGCCTTTAAAAAAGAAAACCCTGTTTCCAGAAGCTAAGGTTTTGAAGTATCAGAATGAACGTCGTTAATTTCAGCTCTACTAACACCTTAAAGCTTGCAAAAAAAAAAAAAAAAAAAAGAAGAATTTGGTACTAGTGTGAACAGTTTACCTTGCACGTATTTGTAGTTCTGACTTCAGAATGGCAAAATAAAGATCATAAAAATTTCTATGATAATGTAAATCAAGAATTTTCAACGCTGTTCTGCATCAACAGCTACCACAGTTTAGGTTTTTTTTGTCATTGTTGTTTTGTTAAATAGCCATAATACACAGAAAATTTTAAGAGGTTTACCTGGCTCAGAGCTACAGTACAGCTATGTATTAAAGTAGCTGACATGATGACTTTTTGCGTGCTTTTCCAGGCACTGGAGTTTTTCTGTTAATTTGTCGCACAAGGTCATAGAAGATCTGAGAATATAAAAATCAGTTGGTTATTAGAATTAAGAGGCTTCTCTCATAACCTTAAGCCTTGAATCTTCACACATAATGTACTCACATACCAAAGAACCCCTGTAAATATTTAGGTTTCAGAAAGCCAGAAAGTTAAACTATATACTTAATACCTGTGGGGTTCCCCCCCCGCCTCCATTTAAGATTGTCTGCCAATGGTTTTTTCCACTTTCAATGAAGCAAACTGGAAAGGCATCTATAATCTGCAGCTGTTTAACCTCTGGGTCGAATTTATCTGAACACGCATGATATATGCCACAGTGATCAACTACTATATGCTATTACTTTGCAATTTAGCATTGAGGTCAAGAAACAGGCCACGGCTTTCTTCTAACTCAAATCATTCTAAGGACATTCTTTTAAAGAAATTTCTAGTAAGTTTTAACTACAGATTTTCATGGTAACTCAAGTACCCTGCATATTCAGTAACATTCTCTTCTATCTGAATGAGATCATGCTTTTCCAGATACTTTAAAAATACTAAAGTCTAGACAATTAATTCAGCAGCCTCTCTAGGGCTACAGCACGACATAAGCGTAACATTTCCTAGAAAAGTAACTCATGTATGAGGCACTCTCACACTTTTGAGTCTCTTAGAATTCTAATTAGAACATGATTTTGTTGAAAGGCTAATTTAAGACAAGTCCACATACTACAATTAAACAGCATCTGTTTTGTTCATAATTGACACTGCTGCAATTATTTCTGCATCTCCTAAATCAAGGAAGTCCTCGTACTAAAGCCATCCTAGCAGCTTCCTAAGCGCTGGCTGTAAAGCAGCAAACATTCCAACAAGGGCTTTTAGTATTTGATGGAAGTAAGTTCTAGTTTATTAAACATATGACTTTTATATAGTTAAGCAGATTAATTTGTATTTAAGAAAAACTGAATAGTTTCCCAAAAATCCTGACTAATTAAACACACATTACTTATTTTTAAAGTCAGCTGTGCTTAAAGCCACCATATTCTTTTGATTACATGCAAGTCTTGCACAGCGGCCCTTTCAACTTGACTGATGCTGCCAACAATGTTTTCCAGAAGACACAATGAACTGTAGGGTTTATCATAAAATTCACGCTGTTCCAGAAATGTACATACTAACACAGCTTCTTTTTCTAAAATTTTTTGCATCCCTTTCTTTATGCTGCCACCCCCACTGGATAAGAAGGCATGCACTGTGGAAAGACCCAAAAATGCATGTGTTTGATCAGTCACCTAGCTCCTGCCTAAATAAAGAAGTAGCTAGATAGTAAAGAGGCTTTTGCCCCCTTTGTCTTTACAGAACTGCTAATTTTGATAAAACCCTTAAGACTTTTGTTCTTACCATCTCAAATAATTTAATACCAAATAACTTATATCACATAGTTTTAAGGACTTAACAGTCTTTAAAAGAGTCGCCTAGCAGTACATTCTCAGTTGACAGAGACTGTATCAACTACAGAATGTAACGTGGAAAAAGTATTTATCCCAAATCCGTATGAACATAATTTGAAAACTAGTTATACTAAAATTAATATAATTTGAAAAAGTTCCAAGTCAAAGCTAAATACATCCCTTAATAAAAACCTCTCACAAATTCTCACAATAGTAGGGTACAGTTTTGTCCATTATAATCATGTTGTTCATAATTTTGTTATTTTTTCCTTGACAAACAGTAAATGTTTGGTTACCAAAACACAGTGTCCCATCTCTCTTTCCCTGCCAGCCCTCCCCCCATAGTTATGGGTCTTACCTCATTAACATTTATCTTTGATTTTGCAGAAGACTCTAAGAATGCACAGTTATTCCATTGCCTTGCGAGGTTCTGACCTTGTTCCTTTCCCACAACTCTTTCATCTTCCAAGTCACACTTATTGCCAACCAGAATCATAGGCACCTAAAAAACAATTTAATACCAGCAAAGAAATCATTAAAATTTTGGGAAGGCACAACATAAATGCACACCTAAAACCCTATCTGAATCCTCAGAGGATCCTGCCTTACAGAATAATCAAAGCTCTGGTATAACTGAAACTTAAGTTTACAGCTGTGTGATACTTTCATCTTCAAATCAAAGTGACTGCATTTTTTTTGACTGCTGTTTGGCAGGGCCTTGGGAGGAATTGTTTGAGGATTCCGCACACTGCCAATTGAGCAAATTTCACATCTTCTAGATGACCCAATGAGATTTCATTTTTAGATGTTTCAGGCATCAAGAAATCTATGGAAGAATCTGCTACAAGACTCTTACATGTTCAGAAATCCTGGGAAAAGTGGCCTGTAATGGTTAGCATGATGAAGGACACTAAAGCTCGTTTCACTATTCCTCTGCTTCCAGTGTAACTGCACTCCTTTCAAGAGCAGTTTGCTCACACAGTTCTTAGTAACAAGCTGATACATACTGAGGAAAGAAACATGCTACCTTATCAAAATCAGCAATTACAGAAAACCCTGAATTGGCCTTTGTGGCAAAAAAAGGCAATCATACAGAGTTTGGGGTTTTTTGGGTTTCGGGTTCCCCCCCCCCCCCCCTTTTTTCCTTCCTTTTACTAATTTAAGGACATAGCTAAGTTTCTCCCAAATTCAAGTGCTAAAAAAGGTTTATAGCATTTTCACCATTTAATTTCCCCCCACTGAGAAAGCAAGTCACACCTGAGCTTCAGCATAGGAAAAACTATGTAAATTTTGGTGAGAACTAAAGTTGCAACTCTTTAGCTCATTATCTTTCTCCTGATACTATGGAATGGCTTTCAAGACTGAGGGGAGTGTTCTAAAAAGAACTACAATTCCAAGGAAATACTACCAAAGAAAGCTTACGCTTTTAGTGTACAAAACTGATTTGATGCTAAACAAGGTTGTAACTTGGTAGGTTCTGGATGGGAACGGTATGTGCAACTTAAATGCTACCCTTGTGAGATACATTTGTGATAATGGGTAATAAATCACTTGAAGAAATCTGCTGAACATAGGCAAGACCAGCAAATGCTTACGGTTACGAAAGTACAAGGTGGTTTGTATTACAAAAGTCACAACGAGCTTCCCTGAAACTGAAACATTTAATACATTCTGCGTCTGCTGACAGCAGAAGCGTACGTGGATACGTACAGTAAGGAAGGCATCAAAGTTTCCATGAGCACAGTTTAAATGAGAAGAGCACACAAACTATTCATTGCTTACTTTTTTCTTCCTCTCTCAAAGAAGGAAGATTTTCCTGCATGATGGCTACAACCTACACGGTGTTTCTGTTAAACACCTGTTCTTACTGCTGTTTCACATTTGAAATACCTTTCTTCGTTTTATTAACGGACTGAGCATTCACTTCCTACAACCGTAGCAAGTTTTTTTTAATCAATCATGAACTAGAATGGTTTAGCCTCCTTTATAGCTTTAATAATGCTAACAGGTGCATATTGAAATTGTGTGGAAACAGTATGACCACATTTACTTGCAAGCACACAAAATATAAAAGCTACATAACATGCAAGTTTAAAGCTTACAGTACTGTCTCCTGCAAGAACTTAAAATCTTGTGCTTTTAAAATACCATAAACAGTAGGCATACTGAAGAGAAAAATTAAACAGGTTTTTTACACCTTGATTGATAGTAATTGAGGTAAGAACAAAGTTCCTTTAGAAATATTTTCTGCTCTACTAGTGAATAAGGTTAGATTGAGTTTCAAATAGAGTACTTTAAAGGAAGAGGTTAAAAAGACAATTCTCTATATACCACATGACAAGTTACAATTTCTCCAGTTTGCCTTAAGAGTTGCATTTTTGTACTATGCACCTACTGGTTGATTTGTCTCAATTTAAAGCTTAGAAGCTATGTGATCACAGTGTATACATTAAAACCTCTGGAATGAAAACTCTAAATACAAGTATCAAGCATTTTTAGAGATGCTTACATCATCAGTGTCTTTGACTCGAAGAATCTGTTCTCTTAGATCCTGTAAATCATTAAACGTGGACTGTGCTGTGATGGAATATACTAACGCAAAACCTTGTCCATTTTTCATGTATAGGTCTCTCATTGCTGTAAACTGTTCCTGTAATTAAAAAGTACAGATGTTGCATTCAATTTGCATTTTCCTTGCACAAACTGCTATATAGTTCAGGTCACAAATGGATCACAAACTGATGCATTTGTTTCCCCCCCGCCCCTTAAACTGATCAATATTTTACTGTTTGACCATAAGCATTATAGTAAACTGAACTGCTTTTAAAGAAATCTGAAGTTCGGAACATTATCTGGGGTGGCTGAGCAACATCTAGATATTGCCAAGGGCTACACCCTGGGAAAAAGTCACAGAAACTAGAGTAACTTCATAAGAGAAGAGGTACAGTAGAAGGTACGGCATAATCTGTAGATTACAGAAGTTACATTCCTCCCAAATCTCTCCTTACATACCAACTTTTTCCCACCTCCTGATTCTTCTTTAAAACACACTGTAAAGTAAATGCATCCCTTTTCAGCCTCCATTTTGTAGTCTATGTTAAATTCTACTTTAATTTTCAAGGAGATTGACTAGAGGATGGAGACACTCAATAGACTGGTCGCACTTCCAAGGCTTCGGTGACAACTACAATATTGCGTATGCAGACTCACTGGTGTACTGCACAGCGACACTGGGACTTCTCCCCGTTTGAAAACTCTTAACAAGTATGACCGTGGAATACCATTTGCCTTTCTCACATGGGTGACTCCAGCTATCTTGTGCCTGATCACTCATTCACCAAGACCCTTGCTGTATGTCAGATGGAAAGCACAATTTATTTCAAGAGAACAGCCACTCCATCTTTCTGTAGTTTTACACGGCCTTACTCTAATATGGAGTTTCAGTAAGTTATTATTGGACCAGATTACTATTACAGTTCAGAGAACATGTTACACTCCAAGGGTCTTGAGGGTACACTCACTTGAATCAATGAAGGAAGTGACTGGTTTCAGTAATTTTGGAACTAGTCAGAGAAAAACCTGACCAGTATGCAGAAGGTCAGCACAAACCCTGTGCTTTAAGTTCCCATAAGCTGACTAAAGTGATACTATTTTTATCGCAATGTCAGAGTACATCCCACACACAAAAGAAAAAGGAAAGTAGAAGAAAGCACATATTCTCTACCACAAAAGAAATCAAACCTGAATAACCATCGGGCCTAAATTTTCCTCCGGGCAATATAAACGTAAAACAGCAGCACAATCTCTTTTAAAATGCTCAATCTCACATTCCCCCTATTACAGAACACGAACTCACAGGAAACCTGCGACTAATTTTCTGCTGCAATACTCAAGTTTTCTTTAAATACTAGTATGTTAAAGAACATCCTTTAATCCAATGCACTGACCACAGTTACTCTTTAATGAATGAGGAGGGAAACGTCACCATTTACATCCCTACAGCTTTTGATGGTTTTAACACTGTACATCAGTATTTAAGAAAGTTGGTTTTACATACCGTTCCTGCAGTATCTAAGATTTCAAGCATACACTGTTGTGCATCTACTTCAACTTGCTGTCAAGAGAGAAAGACGTGGTTAGAATTTTTCCTCTTGCAACTCTCCCCTCCAAAGACACCAGGAATTGTGTGGTTTTTATAAGCAAATTCATAATGTATAAAGCAACATAATGGCTTAAGAAATTTATATGGATATACACTTTGAAAACAGCAGGAAGAAGCCTTTCAAAGAGCCCTAGTGACATTTTCAAAAGCAGCGTCAGCAGCCAAGTACCACTTTGCAAAGTGATTAGGGATTTTTGATTATTAAAAAGGAGGCTGCTAAATTTGTGGTGATGGTTATC
Organism: Sagittarius serpentarius; assembly: GCA_034782735.1. Taxonomy (NCBI): domain Eukaryota; kingdom Metazoa; phylum Chordata; class Aves; order Accipitriformes; family Sagittariidae; genus Sagittarius; species Sagittarius serpentarius. Next base: position 2,067,315 of record JAVKLA010000062.1, on the reverse strand, counting down.
AGCAACTAGCACAACTAATTTCTGCTTGTTTCAGGGATCATTCACAGACTGAAAGAAAAGTACAGGTGAAAGCTAGAAAGTTGGATTGGCATACTAATGCTCATTTGATAGTAATTTAGATCAACAAGAGCACAAGTAGTACACAGCAAACAATAAACTAAGGAAACCATTAAGAGTGGTGTCCCCAAAACAAGCCTTTAGTGACACTAATCAGGAAACTGATCCAGCTTAGAAAAAATTGCAAAACACAGAAGGTTTAAGAAGCCACATCAATTTCTGTATCTATTCCAGAGTTCCTCTGCCTAGTTTCTACCTCAAAAAAAATGGCAGCGAGGGCAAAGGACATGAAGTGCCTTCAAGCAGGCTACCCACTTTTTTTTTTTCTTTCAAGCTATTGGTACACTTCCCTTGCTTCCATTTGCATGTAAAATTCCTAGTTGGCACAGCAGCACTCCAAGAACTTTGTGTCCCCTGTTCCCAATACATGCATTATCACTAGTTTAACTTTGAGCTTTTCTTTTCTAACTAGATTTGAGCTTGGGGGGTGGGGAAAAGGAGCATTTCCACTCCTCTCACACCTCCCCCATGTCCCCTAGGGATGGCGATTCCTTCAATACCACTATTTTAGCCTGTATTGCTGACAAAGCTATTCAGCTAATTAAGCAGCATCTATTCTCTTTATGAGGAGATATTTGGGAAGTAAACCAAGGCGTCAAGTTTCAAGACTTCATGCTCAATTATTTAGTTCCAGACAAACTTAAAATATTTCAAGCCACATCCTCTCAACTTCAAATATTATAAAATTAGATTTAACATTAATGGTATAGAATTGCAAGTTCCAAACCAATACATTTTGAAGTCACCCAAGTCAAGAAGCAAGTCAGAACTGTAACTAACAGTGAGGGGAAGAAAATGACCGCATAAAGTGTTGTCCAGATTTAAGCAAGACTTCAACAATCTGGCTGATTTGAAAAGAAGAGATATTCCTAGTCATTTCAGGACCAAACCTGAGAGGAACATAATAAGATCTTTGGGGAAAAAAAAAAATTAATTAGCAAAAGGCAATTTTTCAGGCTCCATGGAAACAGTCTTTGGAAAAATTCACTCAGCAAACATCATGAATCTAGTATGACCTGAAGAATGTAAATATATAACAAAGGAAACATTTCACTTTAGTGCAACTTGTGAATATTTCTGGGGTCATTTATTGGGCCTGACCCAGCAAATGCCTGCACCAAACATTGGGATAGGGTCCAAAATTCCTGCTCCTCTAATACAGAAAAAGTAAGTGGCTATATAGAATTTGCTGTTGCTGTTGTCTCTTTAATAAGAGTTCTAGCTTTGGCTGGAAGCCCACACGCTTAAAACAGACTAGGATTTTTCCAGCACACAGATTTCTAGGAGATCAAAGAAAACAAGTATGAAATTATCATTCTGCTCTCACTAATTCCTCTTCTGTTCAGAAGAGATTCTGATGACTAGAGGCTGCAATGGCTGTTAATGCAGGCTCTTTATTCCAATATAAATGTAGTCCAGTGCGGAAAGAGAAGGTCCTGCAGGTTTTGCCGATTCCCAGCTAGGGTTTGTGCATCTTGCCTCCCTTGTATAGACGCTGGCATTTTTGTGGCCACATGTGAGCTACATCAGAGTACCATCCCATCTGAAAAGTAAATCAGCTAAGAAACGAAAGAAAGATTAAGAAACTGACACAGCTGAAAACTAATCTGCTTCACAAACTGGTTAACTGTTCTGGTAGCAGTCCAGATGTAAACTATCCTAGCCTGGAATATTAATCATGGTCTCAGCTGAAACTGAAGAGTGAGCAATATGGAGATTCAAGACTATGCAAGCGAGTCAGACCTTTCAGCCTGTCATGCTGAAGATGGGAAAAGAGAAAGAGGCCACTGTAAGTGTTTGTTCGTTTCTGATAGGTTTGTGTTAACTCATTAATAAAACAACCACCCATCTAATGGAAGCGTATCAAGCTATCAGTTAAACTGTTAGGAATACAGTATGATGCCTCCAGTGTTCTAGAGGTGAACCAAGTTGCTTTTAGCTGATTTTCCTAGTAGCAAAGAAACTTACACCCTCGAAGTCCAAATCTACCTGCAGATACTAACACATACACAAACTAAAAATAAATATTCTAAAAAATAAAAAGTGGTAGTGTATTTTACTGTTTGGGTTTTTTTAATCAATGTTCCCAATTCTGACAATGAAATTACCATTTTTTACTGACTAGCTAGTAAGATTTTTATGCTTAGACATTAAAAAGCTAATCTTGAATTATTCCTTTTAGACAGACTTCAAGAGCACCTTTACATTTCAAACTTAAGTTACCTGGTATTATGTGGCATTACCAGGAATACCCTTTCTCAAGCAATGACTCAAATATTTGACAATACGTACTGCAGTTTTAAGTTTCTGTAACACTAGAGGTCTTTTGCATATACCTTTCTGTAGGAGTCTTCTATCGTAGGATCGTATTTTTCAACAAATATTCCTTGAACAAACTGTACAGTCTGCAACACAGAAGTTCTTGTAAGATTTTTCTTGTATAGTGACATTTTGTAAACATTGTACACAAATTACTGTTCTAGGTGTATAGTCAGTTATCTATTACATTTTTTGAAGGCAAATTAAGTGCTTGACAGAACTATAAATCCTAAGAAACAGGAAGTTAGATGTATATGCCTATTTAACTAAGTACTGTTAGATGAAGCAATGCTACACCTTCCTTTATCCAGTCTCACTTGGAGCGTAAGAATTAAAGCATGCATTGATTTAAGATTTGTCTAATTCTTAGAATCATTATTAGTTTTTAGTTGAATAGGATACTATACAGCTGCATGGCTTTTACATTTGCATTTAAAACTACTGCAACTTCTGCTACTTGTCTGCCAGCACAGGAATTAGTCAAAAAACGACTGCCAGCATTTACTAGTCTTAACTAGACTCAGTAGGATATTCCTGTGTACCTAGCACGTAGGATGTTTTTAGCACAAGTCAAATGGAACTTTAAGACTCAATGGCCAAGTCAGAGCAGACAGGATCAACTCCAGAAATGCTGCAGTAAGATAAAGAATTCAGAGGTGAAGGAAAAAGTTCTTTCACAATCTAACATTTGTCATTTAAGTTTTCCTTTAGGAACTGCTTTGTAAGAGAATAGTTCTTTCTTACCTGATAGAGTGGACCTCTAGACCTTACTTTACGATAAGGTGCACAATTAAACTGAAAGATGTAAAAGTTCTTAGGTGGGCCGAGAACATCATATTCTGTGAACTTTTTCAGTGCTAGTCTAAGTCAGACTAAACTCTTCTGTAATCATTTAACTAAAATGCATAAGCTCTTTGGTTTACAATCATCTACCTGCCCCAGCTATACACCTACTTGCAGGGAAATATGTAGAAAACATGTTAAAGTTCCTACAAACATGCAAATATATATTTGTATTTGCATTTAAAAAAAACCCAAAAACTAGTGCTTTAAAGACTGCTATCAAACATTAAGCAAACAGCACCCTGAAGACCTTTCTAGAGACAGGAGTTACCAAGGCCAGACACAGGCAAACCGGTTCATTGTACAAAGCAGCTTGATTTCCCACAGACCTGTGGCTGGGTTACCCGGTGAAGCCAGAGACCTTCATGATGCTGTGGCTATGCACTTCACTGTGTAAGACAGGCACAAATCTGACCAAGCACCACCAACCAACCCCGTACAAAAAGAGTAGCATGTGAGAGCACACCAACGGGTGTGGGTGCACTCAGTAAAGGATGTACCTATTCTAGCCAGGAACCCTCAGCAGTCATTACTTACATTTATGTTTATTTGTGCACACTTACATAAAAGAAGTATGGGTTAGTAGAGAACATTAGAGAAGAAGAGACATGAGAAGCCTAAGAAAACATACTTGAAGCGCCTCACAGTGTACTTACCAGAGCAGACTTTCCAACACCTCCAGAACCAAGAACCACTAGCTTGTATTCACGCATGATGCAAGAGATAAATCACCCTCAATACCTAAAAACACACAATAAATTATTCATCATTTTGATCAACAGGACAACTATTTTAGCATTACTACAGCCACTGTAAGACTGCATATACAACAAGACATGAACACTTAAATATTGGTATAAACTGATAAATGCAGGAGATATACTATTATAACCAGGCATAGCCTAAGCAGGATGTCACTTTAATTATTACACAATATGGAAACCATAGACTGTTATTCTAGACACAGTAACTGCTGAACAGTGCTACTTTTTCACCTAGCACAAATAAAGTACCTCCAAGGTTTCTTGTTACCAGGATTTTAATGCTTGAAGAATGGTTATTCATGTGTTATCTAACCTAATTTCATAGTCAAGATAGTACAGACTTGGAAAGTTTTTAAAATTGAGGTTTTTATATCCCATGAAACAGTAATTTAGAGAAAAGGCAGGAACAGATTAAGACTCTCTGTAATAAAGACCTCAGTATCATGATCCTGCCACAGTATCCCAGGTGTTTCAAAGAAAGTGCACAAGTATCTGAAGAATTGCTCACACCCATGTGCACGTATCACTTCCTCAGAGGCCTCTGGATGGATTCATCTCCTTTATTTACGGCAAGGGGGAATCAGGCATAGAAATGAATTTACTCCAGTTGACAGGCCAATTACTTGGATTACAGCATACCATCCAGTGAGGTGTGTTCATCTCGTAACATTTTCCAGAAACCTACAGAATCTCTTCTAGTCATGCAGACAAGTCCATAGCACCTCTTAGCTATAGTCACAGCAAGCATTAAAGGTATTTCACAGGTTCCTCAAGATCTGTCATTCACTCAAAAGAAGTTGCCTGCACTATGTATTTTCCAACAACAGACCAAAACCAATATTCCCAAGAGCCACACAGGTGCCTATAGAGCTTGCAGTTTTACAACCATTACATTCACAGTATTGAATAGGTTTATCAGGTAAACAGCTGATAATGTTTGTTGCCTATGGCGCTGATACAGTAATTCTAAAAAAGTTTCTTAAATGTCACAGCCACTACATCCTCTCCTCATCCATCCCTCAAACTTACTTCGTATCACACAAGTTTTTGTAATTTCATATATATACACACACACGTAAATGATTTTGTTCATACGAGCTGACACGCATGAAGTGTCTCCAGTCTCCTCTGAAGAACTGAAAGCATCAGCATGCTGACAAAAAAAAAAACCAAACAAAACAGAATGCGAAACTTCAGGCAACATCATCTCTTTACTTCTGTTGACATTTCCTTGAAATAACATCCAAAGTTTGTATCTACTGACCCGAAGTCTGATCTATACGCAGAAAGTACAACCATGACACCACAATCCAGTTCACTAAGCTGGGTCTGATGAAGGGACTCAGTTCACTTTTTTTTTAATACGCTGGCCATTTTCCAACTATCAACTCTACGCAGCTACAATAAAATGCTGCAAACCATCAGATGTAGTATTTCCTCTACCTCATTACTGTTCTCCCATAAAGAAAAACTGAATAAACCCTACTATAGTAAGCTAACAGTTACTATTGATAGGAAACAATTATCCAAGAGGAGATAGCATGCATTTTCTTATTCTGAAACAATTAAATGCTAAACAACAAATCACAGAGAGAGACTTGTATAAGAAAATTAAACCAACCTCATCCCAGCAAACAAACATTTCTCAAAAAGAACAGCAGGATCCCAGAAGTCAGCTTTCAAAAAAATCCCTTCTTAAGTCTGAAAAATGATTAATGTTTTGCTAGATATCTAACCACAGTTATAATGACTGTAGTTTCATGAATAACTGGAGGAAAGCGAAACATTCTTTTGAGACCATTCCTCTTGTACAAACTGGATCTGTTCCCCTGTTCCATACTAGCTAGTGTGGTTGCCTACAGCAGTCTGACAGATCTGTTTGCTCATCTTTGTTGAAAACCGACCCAGCAAAATTAAAACAAGGCCACAGATTTTGGGACATGTCTTTGGGTCACACTGCTCAAGAAAACACCCCTCTCACAGTCCTGCTAGCAACTGACCTAACAGGACTGTTACTGCTGCCCTGGGAGGAAAGTTTCATTTCCTTTCCTGCAAGGGCTCTAGCACTTACCAGACTGAGTTACCTGTTTTCTCCCCTCTCCACCCCTGCAGAAAGACAAATAATTTGGGGGTTCAGGGAGAGAGGAAGTGCAGGGAATCCAACACAGGTGCTTGTACAAGGTAAGCAGCGGAATTAAGGTAAGAAAGACCCTTCTCATCAGCAGTAATCTCACAGCATCTCTGGAGTCACACCATCTGTTAGGTGTTTAGCACAAAAGGCTAAGATGATTTACATAGAAATTAGAGCACCTCCATGTTAGTGTCCATCTTTGCCATCTCTGATTAACTCCACATTGTCAGAAGAGTGAGAAATCAAGAGGCCAGGTCCTATTTAATTTTATTCTTGCAAATGTAATGAGCAATCTTTCAACTTACAGAAACTGTTCCTTGCACCTTAAGCAAGCAAAAGGAACATAGAGAAAGCTGTAAGGCAATAACTGACCTGATGTCCAGCAAAGCAGGTCTCTCCATAGGCTTCTGTTACCAATAACTTTTCAGACTCTTCAGTGATTTTCACACCTAATAGAACGTCTACTCACTCCTGACTTTAAAAACTATGTTTCCTTCCCTACAGGGAGTTTTTGCAAACACGGACCACCAGAACACAAGTTTAATCTTTTTGGCACCACTGTAAATGTTCAGTTAGATCCACAAACCTGTATGCCGTCCAGCCTTCCTACAAACAGTAAGAATAAAGGATTGTCTCTAACTGTACTACTGAAATGCACCTTTCAAACTCACGACAAGTTAAGCCTATAACTACATTACCTGTCATTTCTTTAAAACAAACATTCAGTTATGCCTTTATTTTTGGAAAGGTGTCACTAGAATGACATAAACATAGTGCGTGTAGGGGAAATCCCAGTACAGTAATCTGGGTGAACTGCAGCAATTTCACTGTTCTTTTAAAACGGTTTAAGCTGAATTTTTCAGTCTTGAGTCTGAAGTTAGCAACTAAGTATGGAGATGTCAATAACAAAGGCTGACAGCAATTTAGAAGTAACAGAACTTAAGTAGCAGGTACCAAATATCTGTTTTACCTAGTGTTCGGTCACTTCTAACTTTTTATCACTGAACAATCTACAGTTCCTTAAAGAAAATTCCAAATCCTGAAATAAGAAGCTAACAATTTGGTTTTAGAGAGACTGGCAATTCCATTTTGGCTCTCAAAGAGGGATTCAGGAATTTAATGCAAGCCAAAACTTCTTTCAGCATCCAGATTTGGAAGTTCAGCCCTAAATATCCAATTGCTGTACAACACTCTGGAGCCAATTTCACTGCTTTAAGTGGCAGTACATAATTAAAGCATATATATGTACACTACTACAGCTTGGTTAGCCAATCTTCTTAATCTCTGAAGCACCTAAGTAAAAAGCTTTTTTAAGGTCTCTGAAGATGTGACAAAGCCAGACTGCAGTACACAAACATTTCTCTGACCTTCCCTCCAAACTTGGGCAGTGAGCAAGGCGAGTACTAACTTCCTCTTTCTCCGTGACAACTTCTTTGTCATTTGTACAGTTACTCCTTAACTCACCGAGAGCATGCAGTAATCCTTTATATATACACACACTTATACAGCACAGAGGCAGCTTGGCATCTCTGCGCTGGTCTATCATCAGGTAGCCTGGCCATGACATCTCGGAATGAAACACAAACCAATGTGTTTTCCAAAACACTTTAAGAAAGCCAACTTGGACATCTCTAACACAGCAAACAGCAAAAGCACCATCTGTCATCTGCTCCCACTCAGATCTACCACCCCACTGGCTTTGAGCAGCAGTCCTGATGTCACTTCACCTTCGTCTTACTGTTTTCTAACAGAAAAGAAAAACTCAATTCCTAGCTAAGAGAACTTTCCTAAGAAAACTTCCCTGGTTACAGGTCTTTGCCTCCTTCTCAGCTAAGAAGCCACCAGCCCACAAAGCTTGGAGCTGCTTTAGGACACTGTGGTCTGCCACACTATTTGGCACAGTAAAAGCCTAGCACACACTTTTTCACTGACCAGTATACCCGTTGGCTGCAGGTGTGCCCCAGACTGAGTTCGAGCTCTGAACTTGACTTTCCAGTGGTTCCAGACCTGACTCTGCTCTAGCTCAAACCCATTTTTCCATATCGCATGTTGTACCGACTGCTTGCATCCTAAACGTCGATCATGCTCTTACTTTACTTTTCAGGTTGACACAACAGTTGACTCTGGAACTAATATTGTATTCGGGTCCATCCAGTGCCAACACAATTTCCTTTTGACTCATTTATGACAAACAACTGGGGGCAGAGGAGGAAGACGACAAAGTGTAAAAGTGGAGGTTTAAGCCATAAAGCACCCTATCTTTCAGTTACCTGATAGTATTTGAAACAACAGAAGCCACTAAGCTGCAAGCAAGACACTAAAGCAAAAAGTTCAACTGCTGAAAGAGATGCAAACTATAAAATCTGAGATGGAAGCTCAAACTTCTGGTAGATTTCCTTTTCTGCCTGAAAAAAAAAAAAAACCAAAAGCATGTCTCTAGCCATTCTAAAACAGATACTGGACTTAGCGCATGCAGTATCTCCTTATAAAAAATCTGTGCCTTGCATTTCACATATTGTCATCCCCTCCTACCCCTGAAAAAAAGAAGTTACTGGAAGAAAAAGTAATTATGAAACCATTTGTACCGTCAAGACAGAGCTCAGTGTAGCACCTTAATAATTTTCAGCAGTCTGCACTAACCAGTCATTTCAACGATACCCTTCAGTTATAAAGCTATCAGAAAGCAATTGTATTAACTGGAAAAGAGGAAAAAGGATTATTAGATCACATGATCTCAGTCATTCAAATAAGGGGACAGTTAGGTTTACATGTTTCTTCATCTACAACTTCCCATTCTAAAGCTAAAGCTGTATTGCAGCATGACCCAGCATTTCTAGAATAGGATAGGGTTAAGTCCAACACCACTATTTGTCTATACTCCCCAGACCACCTAATCTCAGGGCTGTAAAATGGATATACTCAAAGGGGCACAACAGAAATGAAAAGACTATGCTGAGGAACAGATAAGCAACCCCCCCCCCCCGATTTATTGGACAGTTCATGAGAAGTATCCATCGAATCACCCAACAATTAGATACAAATAAGTTTAAACTTATTTCTACCAAGTAACCTGTTTGAATCCCTCTTCATTTAGTGGAGTCTATTTTAAGAGAGAAATTTTGCTTTGAAGGCTGGCTACCTTTAAGGTGACAAACCCGCAAGGAATCAGAGGAATGCCAGCTTGCTTTGCTTTTTCATTTTTCTGCTTCTCAGTCTTTAGGCAGGAAAATACTGTCAACTGTGGTGTCTACGCAGACGCTAAAGAACAAGAAGATAGGAAGCATGCAAAAAGTAAGGACTTTTTTTCCCCTCTTAATTGGAGCAGGTACTGACTGAACAGCTGAGTCAAGTGTTCATATCCACAGGTATTTGACTTAACGGTGAACTCTGGAGATGTCTAATGCAAGATTTAGCTAGAAAAATGAGAGAAGTTACTCTTCAAGAAACAGCATTTTCACATAAACTGCATTCTAATGGTGTCTCAAATATACAATCTCTCGAAAGTACAAAGCTCACTTTCAGACTGCCTCCATTAGTAACTGCCTTGCATACTTCCTGAAACGTAACAGTCCATAAAACCACCACGTCTGTGCAGCCTTTCTCGCTAGTCTGTTCGTATTACTTTTTCTAATTAATGCATGTATTAATGCATTAGCATAGTGTGTTAATGTAACTGCTTATTTCTGTTTCTTCATGGCACACTTCTTAAAGTACTTGATAAACTAAAGGAGCAAGAGCTTTATATGCACATGAACACTTTTTCCAATAAAGATTCTTTTTGAAGGATGAGCAGATCTTTGAATAAACCCATTTGAACAGAAGGAAGAAAGGTTAACCAGGACAAGTCACTGTAAGTGAAGTATTCTAAAAGCTTCACATCTGTCAAGGACCATGAACATGGAACTTGCTTTCCGCTTCTGCCCTTATCAGACAAACTGGGAAAAAGTGCCTCCTGGACATCATCTTCAACAATTTCTTGAAGTACATCTCCAGAAAAAGGCAAACCAAAAAGTGATGATGCCAAGAAAGCTGAGGAATAAGAAACCCTACTTTAGCGGTGAATGAAGAAACTGCACACTTACTGCTTGTACAGCTTTCCTAAAAAGCAGCCATGCAATGAAGAATTTGGGAAAGTTCAAATGCCATTGGTAATTGGGCTTCTTATGATAGTTATGAAAGTGTTTTGGGTGTTGTGGGGTTTTTTTGTTGGTTTTTTGGTTTTGGGTTTTTTTTGGTTGGGGTTTTTTTTTTAGAATTTAGTTTTCTCCCAATTTATTTAGCTTCAAATTCTGGTTTCTGATTCAACTTTGTTACCTGTCTGAGCAATGGGAAAGCTAATAATCCAATTTTTCCAAGTGATATTAAACCAAATGAAGGTGTAACTGGAGCTCAGCCCCAGGCCAAAGACATGAACTAAATGCAGTCAGTACTTGAAGGTATCCCCGAGACTTGCTTATGTGAACTAGTTGTTCAGGTATGGAATTAAACAAATAGTCCCTCCCAGAAGCATTATCATTTTCAGAAGGGATCATGATTATTCAGCACTTTACAGACACCAGGATTCTTGTTCAGACCCCGACATTCTGGTTGTATTGTGAAGTTGCAGTGTATTCACTATAATTTTCATAATGCTTCTGCCCCAGCACATTTACCTCTCTGGAAGAGATGCTTTGTTAGAACCACCTTGGGAACAGCACTCCTAAATTAATCTCAACCCTTTGCATGAGCAAAAAAAGGTTTCAAACATTACAATGACAGATGAAGCACATGAACCGACCGGTTTACCTGCTTACAATTAGCAGTGGAGGGAAATAGAGACAAGGAAAAAAACCCTGCTTCTCAGAGAGGGGATACTAGCCCTGAGATGGAACAAGACAACAACGGTCAGACATTTGGAAAAATAGCTCTAGTTCAGTCACAGGACTAACCAGGGTCAAAGGATTAAGTCTTTCCACACAAGATGTTTCTCACTTCTGGTACTAGAGCAATCTCAGACAGCCAAATCTAAATCTTTCTAATTGTCTGTACCATCCAGATTCCACTAAGTTTTGAGTCTCTTGGTTTAGAACCCCTTCTTCAGGAAGCAACTACTTAGAGAAGAGAGGAAGTGTGCTGTTCTTAATATTCCCCGAATACTTAACATGTAAGGGGAAGTCCTAAATTCTTATCCTTCAACTCCAAGGAGGTTTATTTTCCAGAATAATTTCGGTGCCTAAGCAGCACCTTGACAACATAACAAGAAGTACAAGACTTCTTCATTTTCAGCAACTGTTAGATACTTTAGGAATTAAAACAACTCAGATAATCCTTAGTCAACAGGGTAAGCGGTATCTCTTTTATAAGAGAAAATACTCCAGAGCTGACTTTCACACTTATTTATAAAAAACATTATTCAGAAATCAATTCTGAAGACAAGATACACCGAAAAGCTGATCAGGTCTAATTAAAGACTTTTATACTCAGGACTCCTGGAAGTAGAGTTATTTCATTACTAATGCAGACTCTTCGGAAGCAAGTCAACTGTTCGGTAAACAAAACTAGCAGCAATTTTTATTTCTAGTTTTTACCTGGTTTTGATAGCTTCTTGTCTTTACAAACAAGTATTTTGTCAGTTGGACAGCTAGTTCTTCTGGGCACTAATACAGTAATTTTTCCTGGACAAAAATATTTCTTCAATTATGTTCAAATATTTTAACTGATGCCAGAGAATCTTCAGAGGATTTTCAAAAAGCTGTCCAAGTGATTAAGCTTATCCAGTGACATGAAATCATACTAACCACCTGAGAAAAAGGCAGAGACATGAGAGCAAATTACTGCAGCACAAACACGGCACCGAGGTTTAAGTTGTTCCTTGAACTGCCCATGGGGACACCTGCCCGCAGAGATAGCTTAACCAAGTTTTCCTCCTTTCATTCAAGAGAGCTACGATTAATGCCGCACACAGGGACAATTTCCACCAACCAGCTAACATGAGCTTACCTTGGGAGACTAGTTCCACTGTCTCTAATTAGTATAGCTGAATAAAATTGGTTTTTCTTTTTACCTTAAGTCCAAGTTAACTCCCAGCTACATCTTAAATCTGAACACAAACTTAGTGCATGTTGTAAGGATGAAAACTGGCCTGCTTGAAGCTACTGATATCTCAAGATGAAAGCTTCCTAATGCAAGAGACTAACAAGCATGTGCAACTTGCAGTGGTTTCATACAAAGCGTAAAAAGTCATTTCAAAGCAAGTGATGTAATGAACATTCTTAAGCTACAAAAAAAATACACCATGCTTCAACACTTACTGAACTCAAGTTTCAACTTTGTGCAAAAATTCAAATATGTCAATTCAAATTTGGAGTCCCTTATAAAACCTAAGCTGTAGAGTCTAAGCCTCAACTGGATTTTGTAACTTTTATCAGATTTATTCTTATTTTTGTTGACTGTTTGCCATGGTTTTACATCTTCTCCTTATTTCTGTAAAATAGTCACCATCCCCCATGACAGTTGTTTGTGCGTGTTCTACCAGTCAGACTTCCAGCTAAAATGATGATCTCAGAATTCCTGAAGAGACTGAATTGCAAATGTTTTTTATGCTTGCAAAGAAAATCCAGGCAGACAATAAATAGAAAGAACACAATTTTTAAAAATACAAGTATATTAAATTCAGAGAACGCATAATTACCACGTTACAATACCTCGCTATGCATAAGCTAAGTATTCATCCATACAGCAAGTTCTGAGAACTGAGACAGCAATTTACTCCTGTGAATTTGGTTCTACTGTCATTGCAGAGAAGGATCAGTATTTAGCTCTAAAACTTCTATCAATCAATGGATTGCCATATCATGGTATACCCAACATGCTTTACCTGATATGTATCCTTCTGATTAAAAGCAGATATAAGCATTTGTTTCTCCCCATAATTGTTACAGTATATTTTATCTTTCAAGCTACAAAAACAGTTAAAAACAGCAGGACTACAAGTAAGGCATGGAAATTTTCAGAGCTAAGATACTTCTCTTGTAAAAATGCACTTACGCAGTTTGAAAGTTACTTCAAGAATAAACTTGCCAGTTGGCTTAAGATCCTCTTTTTTGGAAAAAGGCAGCTTAACTTCTGTTGCAGAAACAAGACCTAGCATCAAATTCCACGTGGTATCTGCTCAACATCTGGCAATCCTAGCTCTACTCTGATTGTGACACTGGCGGCTGAACCAGTAAAGCCTTATATCAGGTTTCCTTCTACTGACATAAGGCAATGCTCAGTTCAACTGCAATTCCAATACCACCTGAATTTTTGTCCCTCCTGTCTGTTTTTCCCCTCTAACCCACACATCGTATATACCCCTGGCAATGCCAGTACTTGCATACCAAGGTATCATTACTTGCACTGTCTTCATTATTAAAAGTTTGGTTCCAATTTGGGTTTGTTTAGATTACTTACACATTGTTAAGGCACAGATATATAAATATTTCCTTGATTATATGGCCTTCTGTTACTGGCCATTTAAGACTGGCTGCTGTAGGCCCTTTACATACAAAGTATCCTTCCACAGTATGATTTACAGTAATTCTATCACAAATCAGGTTGGTAGCCTGAGAGCAGTCTTACAAATTCCCATACATCATTTTAATTAAGATTAGAAGGTTTATCTGTTGAAAGAACACTGATTCTATGCAAATTGAGAATACTAGCTACTGGCATTCATTAACAGGAATAAAATTAGTTCTTCCATGATAAATGAACCATACCAGCAAAGTCCTAAGTAATTGTAACTCATGTCTGTTCTGACCTCTCAATCGATACTTCCCTAATAGAAATATGGTATTTGAACATGAGCAGCAAATGGCACTCGAAGTCACCCAAATTATACTTAATTTCACAAACCGTTCTTTTGTTAAAGCTTGAGGCATCTGTCCTGAGGTTAAGTTGAAAAAAGCATACACCAACACCCAGCAATAACTACCATCTTCTGCCACATGGTTTTGCTACTTTTGCAATAATGGCCGTGCAACCTTAACTGCTTCTTTTCACAGTTAACTTTGAGCTGAATCCACTGATGAAGGTGGGTTTATACAAGGTCTGAAATGCTTAACTGAAGTGGCTCAAACCTGGGCAGAATATCCTGTTCTGTTTCTGGCAGCAAGGCAGTAGCATCTCAAACCTAGGGATGGTAGCTCCTCAGTGAACATCCAACTCACAAACATACCTTGACTAAAAGATGACAACTGTAGAAGTTGACCTCCATACCTCCGCCCATATGCAGATACACAGACAGCTTGGTTGTTTCTGAGGCAACTGCGAAGTTGTCAAAGGCTTCAGATGAGGGTATTTAAAAAAAAAAAAAAACAAAACAAAAAAAAAACACCCCACAAAACGAACAAAAAAACCCCACCAAAACCCCCAAAACAAACAATAAAACCCAGCACATGACACCCCCCCACCCCGGAACAAATGCTGGCTTATCTTGACATGCCAAGCTGCGAACTGCCATAGTTCTGCATCTGCTTTGTGAGCAGCTCATGCATCTTAGCCCCAAAAAAGTCTCATTTAATGGGTCAGGAGTTTCCAAGAAGTAAAAATCTGACAGTTACGAGGAGGAACCCAAAGGTAAGCAATTCACACTTGCATGCCTGAGCTCATAAACACAATGACCACTTACACAAATGCTGAATAATTTTAACCAAATGAATTTAAATTACACGCATCGCCACACCACTTTCTATTCCATGGACTAGATCTTTAGTAGAAGAGTTACCAAACTAACGAGGGTTAAATTTGTCTAATCAAGTCTCCACAAGAGTCTATTTGGATCGTCTTAAGATCACTCTAGTTCTTGTTTAGACCATATTTTTTGGTACCTCTGCATCTTCAAAGCTTGCCATTTTCTGGAGAAACCTGTCATACCTTAAGCCTCACTTTGCTTTAAGTCAAATCAAACATGTACTTTGATAAGGTAGCAGATGTCCAAAGCATACTGGAATTTAAAATCAGCTCCAGAGGTTTGGATGGAAAGACCATTCTAAACACAAATCAGCATGTCTGGTCTTCTAAGAGTCATCTATTATTTAGACTCCACCAATCACCACAGCATTTGAACAAGTGTTACTACTACATCCTAAATCTGTTACTGAAGAGGAGTTTTACTTCCAGCAAGTTAAATATATGCATCTCGAAACAATCTGTATTTTGGGGAACGCCCGAGAGGAAGAATGACTTCTCAGTCCACTCTGACTGTTCCAGTGAAGCAAGTTCATCCTTCATGAAACCACAATCTTGTATTTCCACATTGCTTAGGGTGCTCCTAGTTTACTCAGTGCATACTCTGTTTAGGTTCTTGGGATCTATGACTTCAGCCTTCTGTAGATAAGGCTGTGAATGGCTCCTTATTTTCACTTTTGCTACCACAGCATTCAGCTTGGAAAAGCAGCTTCAGCTTTCCTCGGTGAAACTCACAGCACCAAATTTCATTTAAAAAGTAGTCCACAATAAGATTAAGTAATGTAAGAATTACATTACCTGAAAATACAAATATTTTCAAGTTGATATATTTGTCTTTGAAAAAAATATTTGCAAACCGCATCTTAAGATCTTGCCTCTGGCTAGAAGCAGGATGTACCTTCAGTTAGCAAGACTGCACATTATTCAAAATATTGGTTACTGAAGCTAAATTAAGTCCAAACTAATGTGCACTTAATGTGGCTTCTTCATCAGTTTCCTGGCTAGATTTCTAACAGAAAAGGAAGAGGTAGCATCAGGACTTCTTTGTTTCTTTCTTTGCTCAAGAATAAAACTGTACAACCTAATTGATCTGTTCATTGCAGGCTTCACATGAAATATTCTTATTTTCTCACTCTCATTCCTACTCACATAGATACAGCACTTTTCTTCTGAGATTCCTCTTAAGAGTTTGATAAAAAGCAACACAGATCAAAAGGATGCCAAACACCAGCACGTACAGTGGTCTAAAGCACTTAATTGTAAAACCCTGTTTTCAGCTACTCAGTTTTTGCTGAACTTCAGCTACCACACTTAAGTTTTCTATGCGAGATCTCTGGCTGAACCTCAATTTAGCTTAAGGCGTTTTCTGAAATAAAATGGTTAGGGAGATGAGGAAAAAAAACCAAGAGTATCATTAAAAAAAAAGAAATGGACTTGCTCAAATATAAAGAAAGGCCAAAAGGTAACAACAAACTGTAAGAACATACAATGAACAGAAATAGCTGTCATTCAGAAATGCTTGCTTCTCTCTAGTATTCAGATATAAAAAGCAAGTAGAAAACTGTACACCAAAATTAAGAACATTTGAAGACCAAGCATCCGGTTAAAAACACGAGTTATGAATGCCTGGTTATTATAGTATCATAGACTTCTCTCTACTGGCCTCCAAACTCACTCAATGGCCAGGATGATCTATATCAAGTAACAGGGTGTCTCTTCTTTGGCGCGATTCCACCTAATCTGCTACTTAAGTCAAAAAAGATGTCTCAGAAAAACGGAAGAGTGGTTCTCCAGCATGACTGTCTGCTGTTCTTGCCTCTTCCAGTGCTCCTTCTTGATGCCAAAGGACTACCACACACTCTTTTAGGTTCCACCAAGTGCTAAGGCGACAATTTGGCATCAGTTTCTAGAGGCATGGCATATTCTCAAATAACTAATGTCAGGAGAAGTTCCATTTTGAAGACAGCATTTTGCAGCCCACTAAGAACACAAGTCCAAGGCATCTCAAATTGTATACTTATATTCAGTGAGTACTGTTGATACAGAACTATCTTGGAAATTCATCTATGGACTGGTATAATACATGCAAGAACTCTGAAGGTCAATCCACACCTGCCAAGAACTCATTTCTGATGCTGATCATAAAACCCATGAAAACACACAGCATTTTCTGTACACTTGCACCAATATAAATAGACAGTCAGTAACAAAAGGACCATTCCCTGAATGGGACTAAAACCACCACACTCACAGAATGCCTACTGCCCACCAATTCTCCATTTTAAACAAGTCAGAAGGGTCACAGGAAGACAGCATGATATATCCCTATACATACTAACTATATAAACATAACACCAGTAGTATAGAAGTCAAGATTTTGCATGCAGTATTAATTTATACACTTTCCCAACCCCAAGAAATTCCTTCAGCAATATTGTATGCAGACAGAAATCACATGAAGCCAAGTAGCAATCACATGAAGACAGGGGACATCTTGTACAGCAGGCTTTCAGAATGTTATCTTGTAAGTAGCTTCACAATGAAAGATCAGAGGAGGGTTACTGACTGCATCCTACGACGTCTAACAATTCACCTTAACCACTTCACATTTGCAAGATTAACAAAAAGAGGTTCCTGCGCAGTATGTCATTGGGCTGCCCCCACACTTAACTCACCACATAAGCCTGGACACACAGCCATGCACAGCTCACTCTCAACTGAAAATGTCACATTGTAAACAAGTAAATCCAGTCCTAAATACTGTCCTGCAGAGAGTAAGATTCTTAGGTAACTTCTACTTAATAGATTACTTCCACTCCACGTTCCAGTTTACCCTTCTCCACATTCGGGAAAGAATGAAACATGTTGCAACTTTCCACTAGTCTTCTAATGAATCACTTTTGGGGGAAGTATCAGACCAGATGTTATGGAAGTCTGATTAACTGCAAGCAAGGATTGTACAAGTGCACAACTTAACTATCAGCATTGCCTGGGTTCTGATGCAGTCCAAGCACTGTTCAGCATACTAGCTTCATCTCAAATAAAAAATATTGACTGTACATGAAACCTTTAGAAAAAACCAGAAGTAGCTGGTCTGGCCCTGCAACTACAGAAAACACTTTGATTGCAGTAGCACTGAAGTGCCACACCCAGCACCGAACAGGTCTTCCTTCTGTCTCCTGTGCCCCCCCCCTTGAACTCCACACAGGTAACTCACACGTATCTGCAGTTCGTCTTTGACACGGATGTGGTGGTACTCTTTTTGCTTCTTCCTGATATATGCAGAATGCTTTTAAGAAATTTCCCATCATTGCAGGCATAAAAAAAAGTGAAGGCACAACTGGTTAAGTTGCAGAAACAGAGACTATGAGTGGAAAAAACAGGACAAGACTTCAAAAACTAAAGACAACTAAGAGAAACAACAAGAAACAAGTTTCAGGGACTGTGTTCACAAGTTATTTTAGATTAACTGAAGAGGGGGCTAGTCAACACACATTATTTGGGCAATAGAAAATTCATTTAAGAAAAAACTTTCACCATCTAATTTCACATAAAGTTATGAAGTAAGCCACACTAAAGGAAATATTGTTAAATTACATCTTTTCCTTTAATCCAGATTACCTACTGAAATGAGGACTTAGTAGTAACTGTTATAATTAAAGCAAGTAAAAGTAAGATTCACCTCAATGTCAACAAACTTCAATGCAAAGAGCACATTCTCCTCAGTTTTATGAAAAAAAGACAAGAATTATAACTACAGATCCTTGCTTTAAGTTTGTAAAACTGTTCTCCTCTTCCAGTTCTTCAGTACTGTCCAAAAATGTAATCATATGAAGTTTCTCACAGCTCTACGATTAGAGTTCTATTGAAAATTATTTCATGAATAAGTGGTGCACAATATCCTTTTTGCAGAAGACCTGGTCAAGTCATTCAGATTTAGGACACCTTCCTGTGTTGCAACAGCTGCAGGAATGATACGAAGTGATCTAAGAAACTAGGGGTTCCCTGAAGAGAATCTCAGGCTGGAGAGAAACACGAGATGCTGCCCCTTTGCCACAGGATGCAAACACCAGTCCATTAGAAGGGCCCACTCCTGCACTATGGTCTGGCCTTCCTCCCTTGGCCAGGAATGAACTAACCAGGTGTACTGTAACTGGCAGTCTCTTTTCATAGTTGCATAGCAGGGATTTACTTCAAATCACATCAAGTCCTTAGATTAATAACTAGAAAGCTGAGTGAGACAGCATACAAGATATTGTTGAACGCCTTTTCTTCCTAGTTCAAATCTAAAGAGTTCCTTTAGCACACACTCCCGTTTGGTCTTACAGTAATGTTCACTCTACTGCTTCAGTAGTAAAAATTACTATTAAAACACTGCTCTTGAAAAAAGAGCATCCTGGATAGCTAGAGGGCCCCCAAATCATTTTATATTTCAAAAGTTGCCTAACAGGCAGATTTCCAGCCTGGCGTTTACAGCATTCCTCCCTTTCCTTGCTGCTAGAGGAGAACACCACATAGTATGTCAGGAGCTCACAACAGCATACATAAAGAGGCACGCACAATAATAAAAAAAACCCCAACAAACCAAACCTTTCCACTTTTAGTTGTCCCATGCTTCTTTAGGCATTCTACAGCTCAAGAGATGAGAGCTTCAAGCCAGAACCTACTGCAGCTTTTGAAGGCAGCCTTATTCAGCTGCTCCATGGAGAAAGAGTTTGTGCCAGCAGACAAGGTCTTTGACTTTCTCCAAATAGTGCTTGCCTACTACAAGCAAACTGCCATAGCTTCATCAGAATATTGCTTCTACTAAGCCTGTCCCACTCAGTTTTCTCATGGCTGACAGGCCCTAAGGAGAAAGTGATACATTAGATGCCTTAAGGGAGATACTAAAGCTCTACTGCAGTCAACTGCTGAACAACTTTGAGAACTCAGTCAGCTTGAAAACCAGCCCCCTATAAACAGCATTCAAGTAACAAAAAACCTTCCTTTTCCCCTGCCTTATGCAAGACGACTAGAAACAGACCATCTCAACCATGTCTGAGCAGGAAAACAAAGTCTGCCTTCAAATACGAAGGTGTAGTTACTGCAGATACTCCTTTAATCTCTCTGAACAAGGAGGCTGTCTAAAATATCCCTCTACCTGACCTAGATGCAACAGAACACAGCAGAAGCCTGCCCCAACTCAGCAGGGATTCAACACACTGACATTAACACAGTGCACTTTGGTCTGATTTTTTATTTGTCCGAGGCAAAAGAGCGGCCGTGCTTGCAACCAAAAGCTAAACATGAACTTCTGTTGCACACTGTATGCTTAGTAATTTGTTTACTAAGAGAACAATTTTGATTAAAACTCACAACAAATTGAGCTTACCCTGAACAACGCTCTCAAATGTCAGTTAGGTATCTGAAAGCCATCTGAGTGTTACTTTGACGGGCTAATTCTTAAAGAAGGACCTGCCTACCTTCCTACCATACACCCAAGGACAAGAGTGCCTGTTTTTATCTGTAAGATTTTCTTAACCTTAAGAGCACCTCTCTGTACCTAACTCTGAGCAGCTAGCAGAGCTCTGCGGATGACAGGATCGGCACTGTAGCAGTAAGCATCTAGTACTTCTGTGACTCCTGCACTTCCCACATCCCAGATGATAGGTGGACGACTGTTTATTTCAGTTCCCAGTCACATTTACTAACTGTTAGATCACAAGGTACAGCGTAAGCTTCAGCACACTTCCTTCCTCAGCCATACAAGTGATCTCTTTCTCCTTTTGTAGGCCCTCACCTAGATTCCCATCTGTTTGCCTCTGCTCCAGAAAGGCTCTCGATTAAAAAGACAGTCAGTTTTACTCCGCAAAACTGGCACAGCACAAAGAGAACTGTCATGGCTCTCTTCAGATTTATTTTTGATGAACTGTCCTACAGCAGAACTTTGGAACAAAATAGCACAATTTTAATTCCACTCAGAAAACCTATCTGGTGCACGTATGTAGTAACAGAAGCAAGACACACAGTTACAGACAGTAAAAAGACTACTGGTCATAAAAGTTCTGGTTTTACACTTATAATCTTTCAATTCTGTTTTGCAGATTATTTTACCCCCAGGCAGACAGGTGCTCCCAAGTATGATCAGCTTTGCTACAAAAAAGATACGCGACATTTGTACAGTGCAACTCAAAACTCAAGTTCTTTGGCTACAGGTAATCATGAAGCTTTACACTATAGTCGCAAGTTGAAGTAGTTCATACCACTACAAGAAGCATCCCTGGAAGTATCCAGGTACCAAGGAATAAAGCACTGCATCTAATTAGTTAGAAAGTTTACCTACAAAGCCTTTGATGTGAATAGCCAAGGTAACCTCTGCTATTCACTCAGCTCATTTTTAGCTAGAATGAAGTCTACAGTACAGATTTTGAGCAAGAGTAAAATAAGATGTAATGAATAAAGAGAGTGAAAACACTTGACTGTAGCAAGATGTTGTATGGTTGGGTTTGTTTGTTTGTTGTTTTTTTTTTTCCCCAAAAGCTTGTGATTTTAACAGAGGCAAGTCGTCTAAAAGATGATCATTTGATTAATTTCTCAAGTTTTCAAAAGAGGAGAAAAGAGACTTTTCCCAAAGGGAAACACATTTGGTTTTGAACGGTTACTATGTAAGATAATGCGATTGCTTCTTTGCCTTTTAATTATAATTTATGAAAAAGAAGAGTGGTTTGCGTCTTCTTTTTTGTTACAGTAATTTCAATGTATATTTTACCATGAAAGAGTACTGGAAAGTCTTTGTCATACACTGTCTACACATTTCACATTGGGGTAAGATGTTCCTGTTATATGCTGGAAATAGCAGATTACACTAATCAAAACATCTAAATGCAAGGACACACACACGACCTGGGCAATTTTCAAGCTAGGCGTCTCTGAAGCACCCTATCTCTTGGAACCGTACTACCTTGCTGTCACACCCCACAGCAGTACAGAAAAAGACTTTTTTTTTCTTTTACCCTGCACGGCACAACCCATCCCTTTAAGACAGGGAGCAAAAGCACACTAATCTTTTTTGCAGGAAACCTTGGTTTATTATCCTCTTTTTGTAATCCGAGGGCCAGCACGAAAACACTTGGAATTAGGTTTTATTTTCCCCTCTGCAAACTTCGCTTTCCTTCCACTGCTTCTTCACCAACACAGGCAGAAGGGTAGCAGGTCTCTCAGGCTTAGACGGGTTTGGCGCACGAAATGTCAGTCAAATTCTTCCATTTGCTTTGACACGGGGCGGGGGGGGGGGGGAATATAGTCAGACGAGATGAACATCCCTGTCACCCCCTTTTCCTTTTTATTTTGTGATAAGCAGGGAGGGGAACTCGCTGGCCACGGCGCTGCCTGCTTGTCCCGCTCCGTGGCCACCCCAGTCACAAGCTCCGGCGCTCGGCGGGCCGCCCGCCCGGCCGCACCGGGGCTGTGTCCCGTCCGTCTGCCCGTC
>JAVKLA010000062.1:1958497-2043899 GCA_034782735.1 Sagittarius serpentarius | reverse complement strand
GTTGGCGGGCGGGAAGGGGTGGCCGCTGCTCCCTGCGGCGCTGCCCTGACTGGAAACCCCGCTGGGGCGGGCCGGGCCGCCCGCCCTGTGGCTCTGCGGCCTCCCCCGGCCTGCCCCCGGCCCGCCGCCACCGCCTGTGGTGGCAGCGAGCGAGCGAGGGAGGGAGCGAGGGAGGGCGGGAGGCGTCCCCCGGGCCTCAGGGGAGGGCGGGAGGTGCGGGCTCTCGTCCACACGCTGCTGCTGCTTTGGATTTGGGAGATTTTTCCTGAGGGATGGAGCACGAGGAAAATGTGCTATTTCAAGGGCTGGAAAAACGTGTGAAAGGTGGAGTCCAGAGCCCAGGGTTGTCTTGCAGTACCAGGCCTGTGACCTGTACCCCGTCTCCAGCCCTGTTAGATGTTCCCAAAGATGCCTCGTGCTCCACAGCGGCGCGTCCGTTGGGATAACGCAAATCCCTCTCTCCCTAAGTTCCTGTTGGGGGTAACACAGTCCCTTGCTCCCCAAGTTCTCGTTGGGGTAATGCAGTCCCTCTCCACAAGTTCTCCTTGGGAGCCCCAGGTAGGAGCTGTAGGTTAGTTACAGCCCGAAGGCGGGTCAAAAGCACATGATGGTTGATCAGTTATTTTAGAATATCGAGACCTGGAAACATAAATGCCAGGGCAGCATTTCTTACATTTCTAAAAGGGGCTTGAGATCCATTGGCAAAGGGTGTTCTAGAAATGCAACATGCTACTGTTTTCAGGTGGATTATTACACCTTTGGATGTGAACAGCCTATTGTTAGCAATAAAAGTTAGCAGTAAAATTTAATTAAATTGTTAGCAGTAAAAGCAGGATGCCCATTGCCTGCAAATAATTACGGTATATCTTAGCCTTTCTCTTATTTCAGTCCTAAATAATGTAAGTCACTTTTTTTCTGACTGTCACTAATATTTTCCAGTTACAAAGGGTTTAACTGATAAAGGTTAAAATAAATGAACATTTGTGTTTATAGGAAACACTTAGTAAGCAAATAGTTAACGTGGTACGTTCAGATAAAACTCTGCTCAGAGGAAGTCCACAGCAGAGTGTGTAAAACTGACAGGAAGTTGCAGTGAGGCTTCTGGCAAGGAGAGTGGGTGTGGAGGAAGCACAGGCTTTCTGTTTGTAGCACAGAGACAGAAAAGGGATTTTAAAAAAAAGAGAGAGATATTACATTTCCCCACGTTGCATGATGGAGCATTCCTTGCTATAAATGTTTGGAGAACGTACAGCTTCAAATGAATGCGTGGGAGACACTAGAGCTCAGGGCAAACGGAGTCAAAGTATGACCAGTGAAATGAACTTGGTAAGAGAAGCTTCATCTAGATTCAAGGCATCCAGAAAGTGACGCATTTAAAAAATATTTTTCTTTTAGAGTGTTGCTCCCAAATCCCAAACGTCATAAAATCTCTTCCAAAGTCCAGACAAATCTCTTGGTGTTTTACAGCTTAAACCCTTGTGCAGTACTTTGATAATGAATCCCTATAAATGACGGATAATGCAAGAGAGCTCAGGTTGTGAGAAATCAAGTATATAGAAACCAGTCCTTTCTCAGCAGGGCATCCTATGCGGGGCAAAAATCATTAATAAGAGATGTCAAAATAGATAAAATACATCCTCCCAAGTAAAAATCATAAGAGCATCTTATGCAATTATTAGCTGTATAGCATGTTTACTCACCAGATAGAAAAACATTCCTGTTTCTTTAGTCTTTTCTGTCAGTAGATATTATTATCAGCACCCAGAAATATTCAGAGGAGAAGAATAAACAGAAAGATGTATCCTCTGCCCTCACAACTTTCTTCAGTGAACTAGATTAATCACAAATAGCAAGCAGTGTTCCGGGAACAGATGTGTGCCATTACCGTAATAATATTTTACAGTGTGCCTTTAATTGCCCTGTGTTTCATAGGCAGTGGGGCAAATACTGCTCTTTGCTATACAGCGAGAAAACAGGAAGGGGCCTTTGGGAGTCTGAGTGAATCTCCTGTGAGCAGATCTTGGTGTTTTGAGTTTCACACAGGGGAATCTGAAACTCAGTATTTTAGAAGAAGTGTATATATGCGTATATACACATATGGTTTACTTAATATAGACATGCTTGGAGATTGATTGCTGTAACTAGAAGAAATAGGCAATTAGGATCCATTCTGAGCAAGAGACGGAGTGTTCCCTTTTCCCAACTCTCTCAGCCACATACTTTGAATGTAAATCGGGCCTTTAAGTTTGGATTTTCCTGTGAATCATCTAGCTAATCCTCAGCGCAATTCTTAAACCAGCTTTACTCATATCAGTGTGACTGGTGAATAGAAACCGGTGTGCTTGTTAAGCATACTCATCTGGTACTCCACTGGGCTTGTTCTGCTAAGCTTGCCAAGCGTTTCACATGTGCCTGAGCCACTTGCTGATGGTCACTCAAGCAACTGTGCCAGTGCAGAGGTGTCCCTATGGTAGAGCAGCTCCCCAGAGAACCGGGAACACGGAAGAAATGGGGGAGATAGGGCCAAAGCGCTGTTGTGTTGAATAGGAACAACACAGATGCATCAGCTTTCCTTAGCGGGTCTGCCTGTGCCCAGCATCGACCTGGAGTTTTTAAAAGGAAGAGGTCAAATACCTGACTGCCTGCTCACCAAATGAAAAAACAGAAGAGACCTGCTTATGCCCGTAAACCTTAATGACAAATACACCTTCCCAAAGCACTGTACCACTTGTCCGATGGGCTGTAACTTCTGTCTCCTAATTTACTAGTTGCCTGCCTGTATTTCAAAACCCTCTTATTTCAGTGACCAGTGCTTAGCTGGAGCTAATTTAGCCTGCTCATCACTAACGCAGCGAGCTGTCTGATAATGTCATGGCTGTGGTGAGGAGCAGCTCCAACGGAACATAGAAGATCCCCTCTGATGGAAGAAGAGGAGGAAAATACTGACACATCTTGTTAAAAAGTTCTGTGGAATTAGTGGGGGGCAAGGAGGAGTTAATAGATTATTTGGGGAAAACAAAGGAATATTTTTTTTAAATGATGCTTTAATAAAAGCTTGACAGGGTGGCCTTTGGTCACCTCCATATAATTTTTCTAACTTTGCCTGCATTGTTTTCACTGGGGCTGCACGGGTGTTGGAGCGAAGAATGTGGCTCTGTGTGTATTGCAGTTTCATTGCTGCTGAAATACAGCCATCTCCGGGACAGAATGCAGAGCTGGCTTGTGCCAGCAAACTGAAGTTTAATGGGCATGTGGTGCCAGGGAATGTTGTGCTGGCTGCGTGCCAGCTAGCTGTGAACTTTTCTAGAAATTTGTCCTGAAGGGAAAAGAAATGTCATTTGGTTAATCTAGGAGGTTGCTTTGCTTTCCGAGAGGAAGCAAAGTTCTCGTCTTTTCTGGTGAACGGACTGAAAGGGGTCGATTCTTAGCTCGGAGACTCGGTGGTTCCAGCAAGAGAGAGTTTACTAGATTTGAATGTGCTTTGGATCACGAGAGCAATAAGGAGACAACATCTCCAATGCTAAAGAAAAATGTCTGTTATTTCTGAGACGTAGATGTGTGAGATGTCTTTATCGTTCTTTATCCTTCAACATGATTTTCGTTTGCTATTTCTCCATACTCAGAAGATTTAGTCACGTAGAATGGGAATACCTGCCTGCCTGAATAGCTCCCTGAGACGTTTCAGAGACATGTCTTCCCCTGCAAACTCGATGCAATTTCTCTGTGTCTTCATATCTGTTGATGCAGCTTCAGCCTGAGATTTTTACAGATAATTATCAGTTCTACTAGTTCATCATCTTCACTTCTGACATAGCTTCCATTATGCAGTTCTGCATCTTAGCCTCTGCTCCTTGCATCTTCCTGATGTATTGGCGTTTACTCATCTAAGTTGTTTAAACAGGGGTTTAATCACAAGCTTGACTGAAACTTAACTCCAAGATTTTTTTTCCCCAAGTCCTTTTCACTCTCCATATGTTTACCTCATTGTTGAGGAAAATCCTCAGTCACTTCTCTGCTCCTCTTCCTCCTCCAAACTATCTTGAATTAATGCTTTTTCCTGTCTCTTAGGGCTGTTCCATGACTCTTCCAATTTATCTGCCAATATCTCTTACTGGGCTAACCCTTTTCCCTGCCGTTGGCCCAAATCCTACTGTTTGTTCATACAATGTAGCCCTCCCTTTATCTTGCCATTTCTCTCCTTCCCTACCCCATGATAACTGCTTCGAGGAGCAAAATTTGCCTTTGTTTTTCTAAGCTGGGGAAGAACAGGCAATGGACACTACTGCAATTTAAATTGTAAATGTCAGCATTTATTTACAGGGTCTCATTTTTTAATCTATTTTCCCCTGTCTTTGAGAGGCTACTTCTATGTCACCGCAGTTACGTCAGATAAAGCAAGGAATAGCTGTTTCACAACATCGTTGTTGAGAAAGCACAGTACTCTAAATTGCAGAGAGATTCAAGAAAATGCCCTGAGCTCTAGAATTTAAACACTTAAAACTAAGGATTAATTTGCTAAAAGGAAAAACCTACTTTATTTTATCCTGTGTTGAAAAGATCTTTCAAATTGCATTGGACAACCAGCTGATCAGATAAGGAACAAGATTGTCACAGCAATGTAAGTGTTTTAAAAGAGTAAATGAAGAATAATGTATCCAATTGGAACTACAGAGGGAATGTAATTACCTGGAGCAGGATCTGTCCAGGATATGGGCGAACACTTCTCTCAAAAAAAAAGTCACACGTTTTAACCATTTCAAAGCTTCAGAAGTTTTACTTCCCTGCTTTTCCAGGAGAACACTTTTGGCAGCACATGACACAGAAAGAAAGTTACTACCTTCTGAATCACCAGCTCCTGGGATACCTGGATAGTTTCTTCAAAGTCTTCCATGAAAGGACTGGGTGCAACGGCAGTTAGCTGATGATGATGACTGATAACATTCACAATGTAGATAACATGGCAGTATAAAGTTCTAAACTAAAGCTTCGTTTCCCCCACTTATAATTCTGCGCTCTTCCTGAGAATGTCCTTCTTCGCCCTGTTACCAGATATTTTAGAGTAAGGCACTGAGCAGAATAGAACAGCCTGAGCAAAGATAGCACTGGGACCATAGCAGTAGTCCCAGTCAAGTACATGGGAAGTGGATACTTTTGACTCTGCTTTGCCAGAACATGAAAGTGCGGAGTTTTGACTTGGGAAAAGAGCATTTATAATTATAACTGAGTATCAGTACCAGCATTTTAACTATTGTACCTTTCTTTTGTTCTTTGATTTTTTCTTTTGCATTTTTACTCTTTTTTAGAATACTCATTTATATCCAGATTCAGACTCTGCTGGAGACAGAGGAAAAGTTACTGTTGATTTTAATAAGCTTTATACCAGAACTTAAATTCAGCCCTTGAGGGATGTGCAACGTTTAGCAATACTTGCATTTACAATATATATTCACTTCTGGTTTATGTCAATATTAAGACAGGAGCAAGTATATTTAATGATGACAGGTCTAAAAATACTTAGTGTTTTTTGCCCTGCTTCCCCCAGCAGCAGAATTATATCCCAATTAACATAGCAATTGACACTGAAATATAGGTATAGATACGAATTTCCTTTGCTTCCTTTCGTTTCTGTCCACTTCAGAATCAAGCCTTAACACAATGGGCCAAAAGCATTCACAGGGAAATCATTAGTTACATTAGCAGTTCATTAGTTTTGGTGCTCAGTTTGGTTAGAAGAACAAAATGTACAGCACAGAAAGGAGAATTTATTTCATAACTTTGATAGATCATTTTCTCCTTAGCTTTCTTTGTAGATACGGCCTTGTTCTGCCGTATCTTTCCTCCAGCCATGGAAGCTGTTGCTGAAAGTACAATCAGGAGAGAGGCCTTAATGAGGATTGTTAAAGTCTACACCAAGGAATACACATATTCCTTGCCTTTTAAAGCTATTCAAAAAGCAGGACTTTTTTTCATTAATCTTTTTTGCAAAAAGAATGCATAGTGGGATTTTTAGCTAATAAAAATTTCTTTGTTTTACTTCTTTCTTAACTCATCAATAAATGGCAAACCCCTCAAACAGCCATTTCATTAAAGTGTTTGCCACTAATCCAACTGTGTATTTTAGTTGGAAGATATTATTTTAGTGAAAGTGTATCCCCCAAATAACCAGTGTAAAACCAGGAAAATGTTGACAATTGCGCTGACTTTGGATGAGTGCATATATTCAAACCATCTCCAAGTGAGTTGCTACGTCTGCCACAGGCCATGGCTCACAGTCTGATCTGGAAAAGTTTTGATGGTTTTTTGTGTCAGAGGGGTGCTATGATAATCAGTGGCATCGGAGCTGCGCAGAGACGTGTTGATGCCCCACTCTGCCTCCTCTCGCTCCTCTCACCATACTCTTTGCAGCTTGCTTGGTTCATTTTAGGCCGTCTTTCAGGGTGGTTTATCGGCTGGTAGGCCTACAACCTCTTTGCCCCTTTCTGCTCTCACTTTTGGAAGGACTCGGGTCAAATCCCTTCTTGTTCCTTAACTGGCCTGAGGTTCTGAATAGATTATTTGTGTAATAGATTTATTTTATGAATCCTTTCATTTTACTACTGCTATACTATGCAGTTCTGCTGAACTTCAGATTGAAGATTTCATAATACCCTATTCCCGTGAGATGTCTGTGTTGTTATATTCATTTTTTATCAATAAAAACATGCATTTGAAATGAAAATGCTGTCCTCTCCAAACCTTTCTCACAAATTCAGAATCACTTCCAGGTCCCAAGCCTTTTAACTACCTCTGCACTACACAGAATCTTCTATTACAACCTCGAGCAGCGTAAAATTTATTCTAATTTGAGCTCTAGACAGTATTTTAACATTCAGAGGAGGCCGGGTGAAGAGGAGCCCTGTGAATCACTACCGAAGACAGGGACGGAATGGAAGCTGTTGCCCTGGCGTTGCGTTTCCTTGCGTGAAGGTGATACTCCTGCTGCCCGGGTGCTGTGTTTCACACGCTAAGGTGATACTCCACGAGCTGTGCCAGCCGTGCAGCCTGTTTGTGTGCACCATGTGGCATTTCCAAATTCGCTTCAAGTGAAAGAAGACACAGGGCCATGATTTTAATGATGTAACATAAAATAAAAATTCCAATATTTTTAAAACGATATTGTCACTTGCTTTGTTAGTTTTGCTCCCTGCTTTTCCTAACTTGTTTTTTTTCTACATTTTTCCTTTTACTTCCGTTCTTCCTTTTCCTTAAAAAATGAACAAATTATGGGAGTTTCAGACTCCAGTGAGGACACAATGAATTGCAGTAATGGATTTCATGCTGTCTTTCTCTAACTCATAGGTTTCATCCAAGCTTTATTATATATCACTCCATTATTTTATAAAGCAGCAACTTTAACCCTCCCTCCTTCTTCTTTATCTTTTCTCTTGTCTCCCTTTTTGCTTTAGCACAGCACTTTAAAGATTGCAAGTTAGTTCTGGGGTGGGGTTGTGTGATACAATCAACTTCAAGATAGTCTTTCCATCTCCTTTCTTCCACTGCAGTACTGAAATGTATGCTCAGAGATCAGCATTTACTCTTACTTTATTTCTTTATGCTCCTTCAGTGATATAAAAAGGGAGGACTGCAGCTTTTTTTTCCTGAAAACACTCTTAGATTAGCACCATGTTATTTAACAGTTTTGGTACGTTAACAGTGGATTCAGTGAAAGAGCAGTGCCTTGGAGATAACGGTCATTTTATAGCCAGTTCTTGTGAATAGCTTTTTATCCTTTAAGTGAATTTTTTTGTCTGTCTTTGGGCATTCAGTAATAGAGGAAAAGCCCTCAGGAGGGAATCCTTCCTTTTATAGAAGAAGTTCTGAGGCGTTTCAGGCTTTCCTAGGTTGGCCCATGTCCTGCTCTCTCTGCCTCTGCCCTGTTCCAGGCATAACATCGTATTTTAGCTCCCAGCAACATTCTGTGCATGGTTTAGGCTGTTTGTGAAGGCAGCACGTGTGGGGATTGCAGTATACGGGCACATGGACTCCAGCAAGTGAACAGAGCTGCCCACATTATTTAATGTACAGAGAACACCGAGTGTCATCAATTCACTGGGCCAGTAATTCTCAGCACTTTCCATACTCAGGATTTCTGCTCCTCTAGCCGGAGCGTGATTAGAGGGCTCTCTCAGACTGCAGAGTAGGGAGGACAGTCAGCCATGACTCCTTGCCACACACATACGTTCATGACACCCATGTTGAAAAGCTTTGTGTGTACTTGTCCAAATTACACCCTGGAGAGGGATTTTTTAAATGCTCTGTAATAAGCTAGATATTCACGACAGAGTCATGAACCATTCTGTCATATAGATACCTGTCAGCTCATTACAGCTCATTTCAGGTTTGTTAGCAGATTTCCAAGGTGGCTTGGCCCATTATTAGGAATCCTAAACACCACTAATAAGTTTCAACCCCATTTTCTTTCAGAGTATATCAGTGGCGAAAAGCTTGCCAGCTGAACCTATATGGAAACTGTCATTTCCCTGAAGGACAGTTAAAAACGTATCATATACCCAGTGTCCCGTGGTTTGGTACCAGTATCACATAAAATAGATTCCATGTAGTTACACGGAATTTGCAAGATGGACAGATCAACCCTAGTTCTACCCTCCTATATATGCAATCACGTAATATATAAACAAATGACAAAATTCAGCAAAGAATATTGTTAAATACATCTCCAAAGTGAAATTGAACTAATTGGTTATTTGCTTACCCACACACTTCATAGACACATACATGGAGGCAAACAAACAAATATGCAACTTTTGAGACATCAGTTTCCTAATAATTTGTCCACATTTCTAATAGGTTTTGAGTGACAACAGTAATAATATTTGGGAAAATGCACCATACCTATATACATGTAAACATACCATTAGGGTTGCTTTGGGAATCCTATTTTTGAATTTCCACACTTCTTTGCAATGAAATGTTTGACCTTCATGATGTATTAACATACAGATTTTTTTTTTTAATTTAATATACCGATGAAATTGGGGCAGAGAACACAGATGACTGCCTCTGAGCCCTCAGGCTCCTGATTATCTCAGGATAACTGTGCCTTCCTGGAGTTGCTCAACTGCTGCATTAACAGTCTTTACTGTGAAGAAAGCAGTGTTAGATAAACATCATTCAGAAGGCTATCTCTAATTGTTCGAGCCTACAGAAATAATTTGCCCCAAGCATCAGCAGTTGATAGGTGTGGTTTTCAGATCATCAAGAAATATCTTTGGCTAGTATCAACTCAGTGCTGTGTCATCCTCTTGTTTTAATTGACACCGAGTGTATCGCTTACTCATTCCAACGTATTTACAAATCCTGATTAAATCACAATAGTTAAATGTCAATATATTCATAGTGGTTTTATAGGCTAGGGGGTTACCTGCCTTTTTCTGTGTTTGAATACCCCATGCAGAGACAGAAAAGGACATTTATTTGTGCCTGGGTGTTGGCTAGTGCCAGCAACAGCTGCCCACAGCTGAGGGTGGCACAGGGAAGATGCTGCACTCAACAGAGGCATCCCAGTAGGTATCTTCGCTTTTCGAAACAAGCGGCCATCCTCGTGCTTGCAGTCGTGACAGAGAGCAGATCTAGGGAGTGAGGAGCTTCTACACTTCACAGGGCCACCACATAGATTCAAGACTGGCCAATAACTCCACTGGCGCAGGAGAGCTTGCCGTCATCCTCTCTGTGTGTTGATGACAAGGGGTGTTCTGAAGATGACCCTCTTTGCCTTTCAGCTTCACACCTTCAGTGTGTGTTTGCTCCTTTTTACACATCCACCATGTTGTCCTCCTGCATACGCCACCCAAATCTTCATGTAAATGTCCTGCAGTTTTCCCCCTGCTCAGCTGCGGAGGCTGTGCACCCTGTGTCACTACACCTGGAGCTCATAGCTCGTGTAACTGCCACCACAGAAAATGGGTATATGCCCTACAGGAAGCCTGGCAAAGTAGAAGTGTTGGGGTGCTTGGAAACTCCAACTGGAAGCTCTGTCCCACATAAGTGAGGCCACTATTCCAGTAAATGACATCTATTTCTGCTGCGTAAAACTAGGGAAAGATTGGTTTCCTGGGACCTTACCGTACTTCCAGATTAATTGCATCGAAATGAAATAGAAGGTGCTGATGTTATACTGGCAATATCAGATGTTCCTGGTTCATTTACTGAAAGACAAGTCCTGTTTTATTTCCCCATGAATAACAAGTGGCCTGGTGGCTGTTCCTGGATGTTAGGATCTATTTGAATACAGTAAAAAACAAAGTCATTCTATGAGGGAAAGAAAAGAAAATACAGTTTGATTGTTGATTACTTTTTTCTTTTTTTGGATAGTTTTACGTTAATCTGTCCTCAAAAATACTTCATCACTAACAGTTTGGATATGGATAGAATATCTGTAGCACTGACTTGCCATCAGAATCTATGTCTAAGCTATGTTTTATACACTGCTTTTATTTTGATCTTCTCTCTTGTTTTGTCTCCAGGGAATTTAGTTTGAACTAACATAGCTGCTTTTATTTCTCAAATTTTTATTCGTATGTGACTCAAAGTATCATACCCTATGTCAAAGTATCCATCACTCCCTTGTGCATGTATCAAAGCACATATGTATACACT
Source organism: Sagittarius serpentarius (assembly GCA_034782735.1). Lineage (NCBI taxonomy): Eukaryota > Metazoa > Chordata > Aves > Accipitriformes > Sagittariidae > Sagittarius > Sagittarius serpentarius. The sequence goes on along the minus strand of JAVKLA010000062.1, from coordinate 2,033,243 downwards.
AATATTTGCCATTTATTTATACAGCACACATTATTTTAATGACATAATACATATACTTACACATGCTTATAACATATATAATTATTATATAGGGCTATGTAATAATAATAATTACGATTGCGTATAAATGTACATGATGAGAAAGATCATAAGAGGATTGTAACAACACGCTAGCTATTACTAGTGGTACTTATTTGCAGAGAGAAAGTTAACTAAAATAACTGTAGTGGATTACATGTGCCTGAAAAAGTAGCTGTCCTGGAATTGTCATTATAATTAAAATTCAAACCGTACTTTAATCTAGGGAAATGTTACGAGGTACAGAAACCCCATTGTTATTACTAATAGATTCCCCACAAGTTGAGAGATGCACGTTGTAAGTGTTAATCTGTAGGCAGAAGTTACTGTACTTTTTACAAAGACAACGCGTTGCCACAGAAAGGCGTTAACGCTTCCACTCTCACGGTGTGGTTTGTGAACACTGACGGCTTCTGAAGCCTCTCCTCTTCCCAGAGCGAACACTCACAAATCTGCTGTAGGAAGAGATAAATAGCTAGACTTCAATCCCAGCCTGCTTCCACTCCTCTGAACGGCTCATTCAGAAGCACTCAGCTTTACAGACATTTTATCCTGAGGCTTGTATCGCTGAAAGGAAGCGGGGACATGACTTCCCTCTTCCCACTACCGACTCCCCAGGTTGCGCGTAGGTCTGCTGCCACAATGGGCTGTAGTCGTGTTTCAGCAGCAAACACGAAAGAGACCATAGCTACAACAAACGGAGACAGAGGAATAATAATAATAACCTCAGCTGTTCTCAAGCTGAGATAGATCCGTGAAGTGCCACTGGTATTTTGGTTGCAAGATGAGGATATGTGAACTTGTTTAAATGATACAAAGTAATCCATTATAATTATACTGATTAAAATGAGAGGGATGGCAGACCAAGCACTTTTGCATCATAGATATTGGCTGTGAGGTTTTAAGGTCTGAAAATCATTTGTTCAGTCTTTAAAAAAACGTTTCTGTCAGTGCAAAGTTTAGCAGTTTAACGATACCTGCATTCTACGCAACACATATTCCTCCATTTAAACAAGTCGAGGGTCTGATCTCATATTTACGACCAAGCTAAAACTTACAGAGCTCTGAGTGCACAAGGAATGCATAATCAGATTTTTAAGGGACTCAAATCTTCAGCTCACAGCTGCCTTGAATATCCCTTAACAACATCTATTCCTAAGGCTTCCTCCCTGCTCCAAGGGAGAGGAAAAGATATTAATTAAGGGTGCTATGCCAATTCATACCAGCCAGAGATCCAACCTAATAGTTACGGCCCACAATAGAAAGAAGAGTCTTGATGGAGATCTCCAGGATACATATGCTAATTATCCCAAAGATAATTACTGGGTGCAATGGTAGGAGATGATGAGTACTCTTTACTCACACTGGAACCTGTGGGCCCAGTGTAAAATGGTGCCGACTCCTTTCCTACTGACTGGTAAAGTATTAACACGAGAATTAAAGATACTCAGCAATGCTAAGGAAAAAGCCCTATATGAAAACTGCGTATATATTAACCAGTAGCTCTTTTGAGCAGATCAGGAATTTTTAGACATATATTGATGGCCAAAAGGGGTGCAAGAAACTGGTTGGTGGATTTCAAGTAATGAAAACTTTATCCCTTTCTCATGTCCTGTCACAGTAATCTAATATTTCTTCTGGGTTTCTCCAGTCCACATCTGTATTGTGCCCACAAGGTTTTCCCTACAATCAGTCCGAGATGTTGATCTGCTGAAAGGATTCCTCTGGACCAGAAGACAACTTGGCAATGTGGCCCGTTGTGGCCATCCTGCAAATCTTTTGCCCGATTGTGACAGAAGCTTTCCTGAGTGCCCTCAGTACATTTATAGCACAGGACACTACAGCAGGCCGGGGGGGGGGGAGCTTAAATTGGTGTTTACTCTGTCTTCTAATACAGCATTTCTGAAAGGATTTAAGAGCACAAGCACGTGAGAAACGCCCTACGAGGTCAGACCAACGTTCTGTCTGGTCCTGTATTCTGCCTTGGACACAGGTGGGAGACACTGTTCAGGTAGAAGAGCAAGTGAGCCCTGACGCTCTCTGTCCCCCCAGCACCCAGAACTGTTGCATTGGGGGTGTTGGAGGGTACCTGGTGCTTTTGATACTCGTTTATGGACCTGTTGTCTATGCACGTGTTGGAAGTTGTTCAACTGTTGTTCAGCTGAAATCTGGCTACACGTCTGAAAATACTTGAAAGCTCAGAGTAAGGTTTGCCACTAACGCTATGCACTAAATAGTTGCAGTTTTATCAGCATGAATTCCAGTCATAGGAAAACACAAAGAAATCAGTTTCTCTCTCTTGCTTCTTGGACTGTATCTTTGCCCTTTAAATTCCTCAGTTCCATCTCTTATTTGTAGCACGTCATCATATTACCGTTGCTGTTTGAGTCCTGCAGGATTCCCAGTCTACCTCTTTGTACGTGTTTCCTTCTTTCCAGTTCCTGAATGTTTTTTGCATATTAGATTTTCACTATTTCTTTTCTATTCTTTTCTGGTTCTTGTACTCATGTTTCCTTTCATACCGCACATCCATCTTGCAGCAAACAGCTTAGTGTCATCTACCTCATTGCGTTATACTGCATTTATTTCACAAAGATTTTTCAGAGTAGTTTGCAGAAAAAAAATCTGTGACCCTTCGTGTTTATACTGGATATCATATGTGGCTTCTCATGTGGGTTTCTCAACTCGAAGGCGGGGGAAAGCGTTTGTGAACAAACAGTGGTGGCTCCTAATACATGGGAGAGCTGAGACAGGTGCCTGCGTTTCTGTTACAGTTGTCAGTAGAAACACCGTGTAAGATGCAGAGTTATGGGGAGGGGCAAAGCCAAAATTTGGAGGCGATCCACTGATCCCCATCTGGCACTCTAGTTTCTTTTGGACCTTTAGATGTTAGTAAGTCTCAGTGGCCAAGTGAGGAGGCACCAGATGAGTTGCCTGAAGCGGTCCCAGGATTTAGTGCCACACGTCCGTCCCTCGCTTGCAGACAAGTTGTGCTCACGGGGAGATGAGGCTGGCGGGGGCCAGGCCCCTGCTAGAGGTGATACCAGGACCTCTCCAGGGAGGACCAGGGCAATGTGCGGGGTGTGCGTCCAGAGATGTTGCTGTGAGGGCCACAAGGCCGCGGAGGTCCGTCTGCTTGCCTTCCTCAGCACCCAGGAAAGCGCAAGGCACAGCGGGGACTTTCCCAGGCTGGGACCCCAAAGGCAGGCGCGCGGGCAGGAGCCAGCTGGGCTGGCCCAGCCAGAGCAGAGCCAGCGCTACGCAGCGTGCCCTGCAACAGCGTTTCCTTCTGCCTGGCCTTACGGTTGTGCCGCTCTGCTGCTGAGATACAGTCAGAAGTTTTAAAGCTGGTTTAAAGCAGGCTGTTAGTGTTCGCGAGGAGTGGGGGACGCAGAGCTCTAACTTCAGTCCCCGTCAGGTTTGCCACTAAGAAGAGTCGGGTCGTATCTACAGGTTAACAGTCCTTCGTAATGAATGTCATGTAAATCAGAACCTTAATTTATTAACTGAGCTGCAGAAAACATACCTCCTTCTCTACCGTGCACATTTAAAGAGTTCTGCCAATAAATTAAAAATCACCTCCAAAATACTTTTCATTCCCCAAGGATCATACAGCACCTCCAAAGTCTCTCTTACTGTCATTCTCCCAATCTGTTTCACACTGCTGTTGAACAGAGCTCATACCTAGCAGCAGTGCTTCCAGAGCGCTACATGTCAACTATAGGTCCTCCTAGGCCTCGTGCCTGTTCTTCTGTTTGTCTTGAACTTAGTCCTCCAGGGACCTAAGCAGATTTGTCATTAAGCAATAGATGGAGTATAAGGTGGTATCAGTACAACTGCAGGAAATTTTAAAAATAAATACGTCTGCATTGTAAGAGAAACAAAGATCTTAATTATTCAAAATTCATCACCTGCTTGGGACAGGATAGCTTTGTGATTTATTAAAAGCTTCATTTTATTTTGAATTTTTTTCCAACTTTGTACAGTTATATCAACATTCCCTCTAGGCCTTTCAACCCCACAGTCTGCAAGCAGCTCCGCCCTGCAGACACAGTTTTAAGGAAAGCCACAGTCCTTTTATAAGCTAGATATTATTGAAAGCTAAGGCTAAACCTTAGGCATTATTCTTCCCTAGCTTTGCTACGTCGGGGAAATATGCAGAGGGCCTCAACTTTTCAGTAGCCCCTCCAGTGCAGAGGGAAGTTAGACCTGAGTCCTTGTTCCCTTCTCAGTGAGGGAGCAGACCCGCTGCTTCATGCGGTAGAAAGAAGTACTCCCTGTACAAGACCTTCCTTTAATTTTTTACTAGGGTATCATGGGAAGGTCAGATGAAATCTGGCCCTAGAGCATTTAATCTGACTCATTTTTTTGTGCAGCTTCTTTCAGGTAAACAGTACAGTAAAGCACTTTGCAGAACAAAGGAGTATTTGAGAAGCCTGCTAAAGATGCTGTGTTCATTAGATTCACATACGGCCAAATGCTGTCCTTCAGGACACACCTTTCATTAGGAGTTAGATCATGCATCTGGGGAATGGAAATTATCCTTTAATGCAGTTGTATCAAAGAGATTCCACTTGACAGTTTTCTCATTTCTTTCCACAATTAGAAATGCTAGCAAAAGCCCTAGAACAATAGTTAGTTTTTCCTTTGATTTATTCCATGTCTCAGGCTTGTTGCTTAATTGTTTTAGAATTCTGTATGACCGTAGGAGAGCCCTGTTTTTGTTGGCAACTTGCAAATGGCTAACTTGCCTCTCCTGCCTTTGCTCTCCCACAGAAACCAGCTCTTCAAACTATTTCTTGGCCTCTGCAGGATGAGAAGGAAGACGTTGTTCCACGAAGGAACCCATATGTTGGCGTTCATGGCCCAAGGTCTGTCTCTCTGCATCAGCTGGGCCTTCCTTGCGAAGACGTGGCTGGAGAGTAGAAAGGCTTTGTTGTGTTACACAAGGGATATGGGAGGTTGGGGAGGCAGATGGTATCAGCAGGACAAAAAGAGATGAGGCAAATTTGCAAATAAAACATCAGTAAACGTGCTAACAGCACTAGGCAGCAACGCACCATCTAACATCTCTCAAACGGCAATTCTGCTTGTTGGGAGATGGAGAGGAATGGATGACAGAAAGTGCCGAGACTCACATGCTCTCCATGAACAACATCTTCCACTGCCCGCATTGAAGGCAGAATACCGGACGAGATGGATCGATAGTTTGACTTAGTGGGACATTTCTGCTGCTCTTAATTAGGACCTGATATTTGAAATTATTATTGTTTTTCAGTGAAATTTTCATAGCACTTGGATTGTAATAGCAATCATGAATCAAATTAAATAAGGAGAAGTCATCTTTGTCCTACTTTTTATTGCCATAGGATGCATTTCTGTCTTGTAGGTGTTCTTCTTCACTGTCCACTTGCAGGACGTTGTATAACTATTGGTGTCTCAGTCTGTATTTCTGAGGGGGTGCATCTAAAAGCCACTGCCTGAAGGGAGAGAGGAAGGGAGAGCGAGCGAGCTGGAAACAGATAATGTATCAGATGTGGGCTCGTTCTTTTAAAATCCAACATTTCTGTTCCAATTTTTAAAAAATCTAGGTTTTATTCAAGGTAGATGGGTGATCAAGTCTGACACAGTGAGTTTTTTCAGACTCATATTCTGTTATCAATCTGATTTACCTCACTTAATCCCTTTGGAAATTGTATCTGACCTAATTTTTTCAGCAGTGACTCTTACGGCAAGAACAAATAATAGGGGTGACCCTGTGCATTCCTGCCTTATCTCTTTCTCTGTAATGTGGATTATTCTAGCTTCAGTCCCCATTCGTCTGTGAAGAGACAAAGTCAAAGATCAGTTCAAAACAGCGAATACATTCTTGCAAATTCACATTTGGCAGTACTGTAAGTGGGTAAATATTGCCAACATGTATTGATTGCTTTTTCTGCTTCAGCCAACAGACCCAAAGCTATCTGCCAAATATTAGGTTTTTTGTAAATGACACCTCACATGTTGCCTGAGCTGGATCAATTCACTGCGAACCTCACCTGCTCTGAAGGTGTTACTGGCTCTATAGGAGATTCTGCTCTTTTCCACAGCAGATTTTGTGATTTCCCCTTTAATCCAAATTTAGTAGAGAAACAGCCTGCCAATACTGAGACTTCCAGTTATGGCCATTTGCCACCTTTTAAGGAGTTGTCTGTCTCCTAACTTGCTGCGGCACTGCAAGGTGGATACCTTATAAATTGCTTTTATCTCTCTTGGGCCATTATTATTTCTCTGTGCGTGCGTGCGTGTACTTGTGTGTGAGCGTTTGTGTAACCTGATAAGATGCCTTATGGTCTAGTCTGTTAATACGCCTTCTGTGTGGCTCCTGCTGCAGCCAGCAGCCGAGCTGCCCTCACCACTTGGGGCGGGTGATGGAGAATGCTCAGAATTCAACAAGTGTCTGCTGGCTTAGCGGCTTTTTTTATCCCCTGCAAAGGCAGGCCTGCAGTGCAGAGGAAGGCGCGCTCTGCCCCGAGCAGCAATATTCTGGGTTGCTGGTGGTTTTGAGGGAGGGGCTGTTTTGGTTTCAACAACAGATGGGAAAAAAAAAAAATGTTTCCCCAAAGAAGTTCTTTCCCTTTGCCAGAAACAGGCCTGTTTTATGAAAGACCTACGGAGCTGGATGCTGTGGCGTCATCCAGATATGGAAGCTGAGAAAAGGAAATATTTTATTGAGTTATATTCTTCTTACAAGGATTATAAGATAATAACTCTGTCTACTATGAAGAGGTCTAATAGGTCCAATATCAATGTCCTAGGCATTACAGAAACGTGGCAGAGACATATCCTGCTTTAACAAAGATACAGGCTATTTCAAGTAGATGTGGAAATCTGTTATTGCTGCTTTTGACATGACATTGGTGGTTATTGTGAATGTATGAATAAACAGAATCAATAATGCAAGATGAATGCCTCCCTTTAACAGCAACTGCTGCACGAAGTAGTTCATTTAAGAATCCTTTGCCGGACTGGAAGGTATACAGTGACTTATAAATGCTTCCACTACTGCTTCTTTTTCTGCCATAGTCATTAATCAGCTCAAACTTTCATTTAGCTTACTGTTATGAAGCAAATCGTGCAATTGTATTGCATAGCTGCAGTGTGATGAGGAAACTTCAGACCCTTCCTCCGCTCACCTAACTCTTCCTCAGTGCATCTGTGTAGTGGCAGCAAAGGAAATAAGCGTAATAGCTCCTGGCCTAGCGAGTATTACCTCCATTAGCTGTTGGTACTGGGAATAGCCTGTATGGGAGAGCAGCTGGAAAAGGCCTGAACACCATCCCTTCATCTCACCTCACCGGTTTTCTGCTCCCCATTCCCCAAAACGGGCTTGAACTAGGAGTGATTTAACTCTGTAAGAGGTTCCTATTGATTGGATCAGTCCCTCAAATAGAAGAAATATCATCCTCAGTTTCAAAGTATTTGTGGTGCTAAAAGCTTCTGGTTTTTTGAATTTTTTTTTTAAATGAAGGGAAACTGAGGCAGAAAGGAACAGTAGCATGAGGGACAGAACTTCAAGCGGAGTGGTCTTCCTCCCTCTTTATGCAGGAGGGTGTGGAGGTCCTCATGTGGGGTCCTTGTGATAGGGTGGGTGGTGCCAGCTGCTGATTAACTGTTTCGAACGAACTTACAGCTCTGCAGTTGGAGGGCTAATGGGTAAGGAATTATTACCTGCTCTTGGATCTCAATTATGCAATCTTTGTCTCTGGTCTTCTGTGAAGCAAGAAAATTGAAGCAGAGATGAAATTTATTAGCAGGACAAGCTGCATTATGAATGTGGTAAATGCTGGTGTCTTATTGCAAATGAGGTATTTGCTAAATAGAAATGCTTTTAAAACAGTATAATCTTTCACTGTCCCTCCAGGACAAACAACTGGAGAGCAGTGATTGCGAAAATCATTTAGGTCATGCAAATCAAGCTCCAGCAGCAGTGTTTCATGCAGTGAGAAAGGAAGGCTAGACTGTCCTATTAAGAAGCCTTGTAATGATAAAACATGATTAAAATGACTTAGAAGAAATTACCAAGTGGGGGTCAAGAAGGGCTAAGAAGGGCAAGCTGATCATGGAAATGTGTTTTTAAATGGACTAATTCCAAGGGAGTATGTTTATCATAGTCACACATAAATGGCTGAACAATAATCACACCAAAATTATAGCCCTTACAGGGTCTGAGGGTAGTTTAGTAGCTTTTTATATGCAGAGCCGATTTACATCACGTGACATCGGGGTCTAAAATGCTCACGTAATGTTTTCACAAAAGATGACCATCAGCTTTCTTCTGGACTTAAATTTAAATGTCACTTGGAGAAATATCAAGTTACCCAATATTGTACAGTGTAAGCAGAATGTAACAAAAGGTACCGCAGCTAATGCTGCTGCAGTAAGCTTTGTTGTACCAGGGAGCCAGCGCTGTCATTTGCGGATCCTGGAGATTAATTTCCTTTACAGTGGCGCTGGCCTGCCAGTCCAGCTGAATGAAGACAGTGTAATCGCTTTCTTTAATGGAGCTAAACAATCTGGGGTATTTTTTACGTGGGGCAATACCTGGAGGAAACGTATCAGATGCACTGTTTGGTTACAACAGGCTGTGCATAGGCCCTTCACAACTTGGAGAGCACTGACTCTTTGGCGTTACTGCACAGCAGAGCTGAGAAGTACCTCTTTGTAAGCTAATGGTTATAAACCAGATTGAAGAGCAAGCTGTCTCTTGGCAAACACCGAGGAGCATGTCTGTTCCTCCTCCCCCCTCCTTCCCAGCCCCCCCCGCCTTGCTTCCGTGCTCCGAATTATTTCTGCTTCCATCTTTCGGAGGTCGTGGTGCTGAGGGCCCAAGGGAGGTTCTGGTGCGTGCAACTCCCCAACGTTGGTGAGACCAGCCTGAAACCACGTGCTCACACGACTGCTGGAGCTCGGCTTTGGGCTCGCCAGCTCTAAATTAGGTTTTGAGGAATGCAGATTTTTGATGAGCTACCAAAGCGGGAAGCTGGCTGGCTCTGGGGCTACATCAGCTGCTTCCCAGCCTTCCTCACCAAGGGCATGTGGATGGTGAGGGTGAAGAGAGGTTCGGGAGAGCAATGGTGACAGCTGGCACGAAGAGGAAGGGACAACCAAGGCTGTCTTTGGCCTGGCCACGGAGTTGTAGCAGGGAGACTGAGAGGCCAATTAGATCTCTACCCGACAGTACGACAAAGAGCACAGGAGCTAATTACGTACGAGGTGTTACTGTGACAACCCACGAGGCAGCAGCGCACTGAAAACAAAGTACGGAAACGTAAAGCTGAAACCAGAGGAGAAAAAAAAAAAGAGAAGATTAAAAAACATGAAAGAAAGGGGAAAAGAAGTACAACAGAAGCAAGAGCAAATGAAAAGGTCAAAATACAATTTGAACGGATGGGGAGAAAAAAAGAGTAGGTAGTGGGGGGGCACCAAGACAGATGCATGATCAGAAATGTAGCTTTTGATAGCTGGGTTAGCAAACAGGATACCAGGATGTGGTGCTTTCGCACCGAAGACCCAGAGATGTTTTGGGTGGGGTTTTTTAATCTTTAACCCTCTCAAAGTGAGGTGTTCAGCCTGAGGAGGTCTCCTAGGCTTTGTCAGCAGGTAGCGGAGAGAGACAAGTACCGGGGGAGGCTCAGTCGTTCTGCAGTCGGTGTGGACGTGGTGGCTCCACAGATGTTTCCTTTGCTGTCGGTGACGGCTTTAATTAAATTGCAGCTTTTTTTGTCTCCTTGCCTTCTTGCTCCTCCACACTGTCCTATGCCTGGTGCTGCTGAAGCTGTTGTTGGGGGGGGGCCACAGTGACTTGTCTTGGGAAATCCAGGAGAACTCTTGTTAGTCCACACTGGTCATTTGATCTGGTGGTCACAGAGCGGCCACACAGAGTTTTGCTGACCCGCTGAGGGGGTCTTGTGAAGGCACAAATGAGTGGCTAAAAGAAATGGTGAGGCCTGGTTAAGCTGTCACTGCCAGCGGAAAAGCTGCCCATTTGCTATGCTGGCGGGTGGCAGCTTGTCCATTGGAGGTGTCTCGGTAGTCCCTCCGATGGCTAGGCTAGCCTGGCAGCCTCACTGCCTCATGGCCGTACTCTTTGCAACTAGCATTTCGTGTCAACTACTCGTTGCAACCTATGGAATACCTGCGCTGCTAAATGCATGGCAGCAGAGTTAGCTTCGTGACAGGGGGGTCCAGGAGAGCACCAGGGAGCTGCTCCTGAGGAGCACTGGTTGGTTGTAGCGGGCCGCGGCTTTACACAGCTGGGGGGGGCGTTGCATGCTGCGCGATTGCCGTGCGATTGCTGCGCGATTGCTGCGCGGCTCTGAGGCCTTTCACTACATCAAATGACATTTCCTATGGCAGAAATTCACTTCTCTAAGGTCTCCCGTATTCTCCCTGCTGCACTCATTTTCCCACTGGGCTAATTGCTTTGGCTGTGCAAACAGCACCAGTGTCAGCTACCTTTTGTATTTAAAATCTGTTCATATATACAAATTTGCAATAACTAATTACAGAAAAGAAACTCTGATGCAGCAGCTGTCAGAGGACACTGAAAATTAATAGCAACCAATTCAATGAAAACAGTCTTCCTCTGAAACAGCTAAAATTTAAGTATCTGGCCAGCTTGGATTAAGTAATCTACGCTGGGCACAGACCTCCAGCAGTCACTGCACTGCTAATGAGTGAAACAATTCTCTTATTATAAAATCATTATCAGTCAATAAAATGAGCTCAAACCACAAAATAGGAGCAAAGTTCAGGGATCTGAGAATTTATAGTTTAGCCCCATCACTGAAAATGTCAGGAAATTAAAAGAAGCTCTATGTAAGTTGCCACACAGCGGAACCCAACGCACAAAAACAATCCCCAAGTGCCATGGCAACACTCATGGGCTCTTCTGAAACAAAATGCTGTTTCTAAGGTGAAAGAATGGGGCCTTAATCTTTGCCTCCAGCTCTCCATGCCCACCTCTGTCCCATAAGTACGGTTCACACGGCTGCTAATTATCTGGCAAAATGCACGCAGGGAAGACAGAGGTGAACACTTGACTTGAACTAAAAAAATGGGCAATACAAAATACATCTAAATTAGACTATAAAGGCATGCAATAAGAAACAGTGAGCTAGCATTATGCCTACCAGGCAGGCACGGTTCCCCGTGAAGGGCCCATACTGTTTCTAGACCGGACCTGGGCTTGCACAGAGCTGTCTTAGGAGTTGCCAAGAGCAGGATGGAGAATCAGTGATGGCTAATTGACAGCTGACTGTCACTGAAGTTGACAGTGAAACTAACTGGTGATTTTTCTCAACAAAGCTTTTATCAGACGAAGAGTTTATTACATTACACGTCTCATTTGGCTAGGCTCTGCTCCTTGGGTCTTGGCTTGGCTGATGTTTATTCAGCACCTTCTTTCCCTTCCATTTGTTTGAAGGGAAGAGGTCGCTTTTAGGCGGCTTCAGCAGCTCCGCACTGGGACTCGGCTGGTCCCAGCTTCCCAGCTGGTCCTTGGGCTGCCCAGTTCTGCCTCCTGCATGCATGGCTTTCTGCCTGAGGAGCTGCAGACGGGATCTCTAACACCCTACTTCCTTTCGTGGTGGTTGAAGGAGGAGTCGCTTAATCCAATTAATTTGCTCCTGGAGGGCTGAAAAAAGGGAAGATTCAGAGAGGTCCTGGTAGGGCAGAAAAAGAGGAAACAAAGTGTTGGAGAGAAGAGGTTGGAGAAGGTGAAGTATTTTATGTAAAAAGGCACCGCCTGTATTTTCTTAGACAAATTTTATATCCACGGCACATGTGTGGTCACCTGGAATATGAACAGGCAGTTTATTGTGCTAAATTCAGACTGTTTGCAGCCTCAGTAAGACATCACTGCACCGGTTGATGATGCTGTCACAGTTTCAAGGTTACTTTTGCGACTATACAGGAGAGGAGCAGATACCATGGCAATTCAGGTTCTAGACCAGAGTCCTGAAGAAAGTGAATCCTTGCAAATTCTAGAGCATGACATCAGAAAATATTGAAAATAATTAAAACCCCACAAAAACTGTATAGACTACTACTAAAAAGAGAGCAAATCTGTGAATCATAGGTTACAGACACAGAAGTAGTGTTACTTAGGATAATAATACTTAGCTCTGTTGTACAACTCTTTTATTTGTAGATCTTAAAATTCATTATAGAAATGAAGGAAATATACTTTTGTTTTGCATATTACAGATATCAAGAGCACTGAATCACAAAGAAGCCGAATGACTAACCCATGGAGAAACACTGGGTCATTGTCCGTCTGGGTCTAGCCTGGACCTCTCTGTATGCGAAAAATTATCTTAATCTGCAGGTTTTGTTGGAAACTGATGCATATCAGAGTCTCCTGTAAGAAACCTTTGGGTCTCTGGTATATTGCCAAGGCTATAGTTTCAGGCCTAACATATTTAGGATACCTCACAATAGGGCTAACCTTGTAACATATGCTTGCAAACTCTGTAACTAGGCAACTAAAAAAGGAAAAAACCTCTATGGTAGTTATCAAATACGTCTTAGGAAACCCTTGTCCTGCTGCAACTTAAACCAAGAGATGGTGTTGCAACAGAATTATATTTTATCTTAAATTATATTGTCTCATAATTCATGCAACTGTATTATTCTAGTTTTACCCTGAACCACCATTCTGCATTGTATCTTCCACATCAGAGAGGCAAAACCGCCAATTTTTATAGGATTTGACTTCTTGTTATTAAATAATTATGTTATCTAAATAGTAAAGCATTCTGGTCTAAGCACACACATTTTATTTCACTGCATCTGGCTTCTCTATTGTTAATGAATAAAAACTAAAGGAGGAAGCATAGCTCTGGGCTTTTTCTGTTCCTCTTTATCTATTCCAGTCTGTAGATCCCAAGAGCCACTTGGACTTACTGTTTTGAATATCTATGGAAATACACAGATCACTTGTAGTGACCACAGCGCTTGTCAGAAAGGTTCTGCAGATGAACCTTCTCTTGCCTCCACCAGCCAAACTAACCCCTAGTTGCTACTCATTATGCTGAGTCCCAGTGAACTTCAAGGAGCTCACATGAAGCAGATGTTGCAATGCAATGCAGTGGATGAGCTTTCGCAGAAGAGTCAAGAAATCCAAAGCCAGATTTCTTACAGATCTTTGTAAACAAGCCACAGCAAGACACAAAATAGTAAGGTATCCTAATTAACACTAGGCATCCTGATATTAAGAAATAGTAACTTATTTGAGGAGGTGGGTGTATGTTGCTGTCGGAAGGATGACTTTGAAGATTGTACAGAAAAGTAAGTTATACCCGGAGTATAATTAAATACTTTGAACTGAGCTGAAGGTGATAAAGGCCATAAATACCATGATTATCTGACATAGTAGATTATCAGCTTTTGATGATACCTATAAAGCTTCTAAAAAAAAAAAAAAAGGTGCCAAATATAGGGCAAAAGCACCCTTCCCAAATATTGTCGGGAAGTGCGGCAGCTTTTATATAGACTCATCTGTTTCTGCAGAGGGTTTAAATGCCTCCTCAGGGAACAGCAATTCCCAAGCAGAAGTGCCAGTGTGAAAAGCTCTGTGCGACTGCAGCCAGGAAGAAAAATCAGGCCTTTCATTCCGGATGTATCTGAAGTCATCTGTGAACAGTTCGGGAATCTATATGTCTTTCCAGAAGGAGATTAATGATTGCCCATTTTCCAATCATCTGTTCGTAGCAGCCGGGCTGTGTGGAACAACTCCCATGCACCGCATCCTGAAAAGTTTGTTATTTGCAAAACATTTTACCATTTTCCACTTCAGAAGCGTCTAAATTTAGTAATGGTACATAGCTCTGCCTCCCCAGGGGCCTGCAGTTCAAAAGTCCAGCTCTGTTCTGAATGTAAGTTTACAGCAAACAGCACAGCATGACATAGTAGTGGCTGAAGAACAACCTACATCCGTTCCTCAGGGCAAAATCTTTATCCACTCAATCTGAGGGTGCAAAAGCCCAGGTGAGATGCTTGGGGGTGCGGCAGTTGAAGGTATTGTCTCTCCTCCTTTCAGTGTGGACTTCACAGAGACAGGGGATGTCCTGGTTCTCCCACCGCACGGCTGTGGCCCCGTGGCTGCTTGCGGCTCCCGACTCGCATTGCCTCACTGACCAGCAGTCAGTCAGCTGAACGACAGCCCTGTGGTCTTGTTGCCCACTTTTCTTCTGCAAAATCATGCTTGCTGGACCATAGTAACCTATTGGAGCCACACTGTCACCTCTCCTGCTTACACCACTGCTGTTCACCGTCCCACTACTTCTAGGCCCTTGGTGTCCTCAGAGGGAAGCAGAAAGCAGATCTTGCCCTCCATGAAATGCAGAAGCAGAATTTATTCACAACTGCAACAAACAGCAATACACTGGAAAGACAGACTTCTGTGTAGGGGAAGATACTTGCACATATTAGCGTCAAAAGTGTGAGTCTTTGACCCTTTCATTTATTATTATATTTCTTGACCCACATCTTCAGAGAAGGCATTTTGGAGTTTATAAATGATTTGGGGTTTTCTAGTTAGTCCCATGCTGGGTCACATCATACTGAATGTCTCCCATCATACTAATTTCTCTTTCTGCTCCTCCTAGCTCCTCTTCTAGCATTTTTATTGAAGGTCTCCCTTTCCCTCTTCCAGATCTGTACAGATCCTATGGGCAATTTCTCCCTGGTCTTCCCTTCTCCCTGTCCACCTTTGGCCCAACATAATCTCATCCACCTACACAAAATCAGGGGACATATGCTTGTGGGTATCTTGGACTTCCTCCTCTTTGCCAGAGCTTTCTGTCCGAATCTCAGCACCTCGCTCTGTGGCAATTCCCAGCTGATGTCAGGTCAAACTGGGTATGCCGGCAAGGTGCAGCGGCTATTGCCAGCCGGGCTGTCCAAAGGTCATCTTACTGCTTTAGTGTTTCC
This sequence comes from Sagittarius serpentarius, assembly GCA_034782735.1. NCBI lineage: Eukaryota > Metazoa > Chordata > Aves > Accipitriformes > Sagittariidae > Sagittarius > Sagittarius serpentarius. Next base: position 2,018,189 of record JAVKLA010000062.1, on the reverse strand, counting down.
CCTCTTTCTGTCTGTATTAATATAATACAGAATCCTAAATGCTTTAGTAAAACTTTTTTTTTCTTCTTCTCAGTAGGACTAGTAACAACAATAAAACAATTTATCTAAGAACAAATTCTTAAGTTATGAACTCTAGATTTGAACAAGGAGCATTTATATTGTGTGGAAAAGAGAAGGCCTTTGTTTGAACACAACAGCCAGGCGTGAAGAAAATACAGAAGTATGCTTGGCCAAATTTTTCAGCTTCATTTTCTGTCAATAAACTAGTGGCAACAGAACAGAATTTTTCTTGCTGAGCTTAATGCTTGTGCTGTATTATTTTAGATATGCTCCATTACCTTACACCACAAAGGATCTGTTTTTTCTCAGTATGCAACAGAATTCGCGCTTCTGTTGTGAATTCCTTTGACCGTTATGAGGAATTGCACAGGGAACTGTCGTCTTTGGCAAGAAGGAATGGTGGAAAACAGAAGATGCTGCGTATGAAACTCCATGGGAGTGAGTCTGTCTAGCCACACTGCAGCACAAATTCAGTTCAATACTTATCAAAAAGCAATACATCTGCACAGTTCCACTATGCAGCCAAGTTTAGATTACTTCTTGAGAACTTTTCTACTGGATTCAACTGTGCATGACGAAAGGCTTGCACCTGAAGCCAGACTCAAGTACTTTCACTGTGTGAAAACATAGGCTACTGTTGTGCTCAGCTGTGGTTTTGGTTTTTTTTGTTTAAAAGTAGAGGTACATTTGTCTGATCTTCTGAAGGAGAATCACATCTCCTCTCTTCATCTCAGCCCTCCATTCATCAACCCCAGTCTGTCAATTCTTGAAATATTTCCTGAAATATCTCCTTCAAATATCAAACCCAAGAACCTTAAGCAACAACATGGAGGACAGAATGCTGAAGATATGACCCCCCACCCCCACCACAAAATGTTGTAGATGAGTAAAATTAGCATGGATTCCAGAGTGACTAGACAACTTAATGAAAGATGAATCCATTGGGGCCTATTACATGCAAAATCACCATGTCTGGTTCAGGAATCCTCTGAACCACAAATTGCTGTGTGCTCGATAGATATTCTGGGAACAATATCATGCACTTGCTCTGTTCCCAAGTTCTTTTCTAGGCATTTACTGCTGCCCACTGTTAGAGATGGGATGCTGGGCTGTGCTGATGTTCCCTGACTTGGTGTCCCTGTTTCTATGTTTTGAAAGATTTCTGTGGGTTATTTCACATTTCTTCATAGGAAAAGTTGGAGGAAGAAAGGAATCAAATGATAACTCATGGAGGAACGTGAATAGAGGTCACCAAGAAGAAAACTGAAAGAGAGGAAAGTTCCAAATACTGTCATTTCTCTGTGTATTTCCCCACTCTCCTTCCATAACGTATTTATGACGTGAGGAGAGGCTAAGCCACTTTTGGATGCAGTGTGTGTAACCTGATGAATCTTAGCAGAGTAAAGAGCTTGTTGCAAGTTCTGATCCTCTTCCAGTCCAAACAGTCTGCCTCAGAATCAAAAGAAAACAATGTGGTCGGTCTCTCTTGCTCTCTTCACATCCCTAGTGCTGCTAAATGGGTAATTTTAAAAGGCATATGTATTTCTAGTCAGTCATGCCTTAGCTAATCTGTTTGGGTATAGAGTACCTGTCCCCTGCTTTCCAACTTCCAAATAGCTTTGTTTTCTTGATTGTTTTTGTGGTATCCCTGTGTGGTCATGAAAGCTGAATATTTCAGTCCCCGTTAACTCAGTCCTGTTCTCTCCGCTCTCTGTCTGCTGAATGATCAGTTCTGCAGTTTCCATTTGACAAGTTAGGAGTTCCTCACCCTGCCATTCCCTGCGGTTGGGGAAGGTAAGGACAGAGACTCCAGCCTTGTTTTCACAGAGTAGCCTGGACTAAGACCTACATTTTGGGAAATGGTTGAGATGATAGATAGTTAGCAGCTGTGGACTTCTTACTGACATGCAACAAGCCTTTGAGTAAATATCTTATCTCTTGTGTGTCTCAGATGACCTGTCTTTAAAGCAGTCCATTCTCGGTGATCTGTGGTTTCAGGGTAAATTCTATTATGATTACAGAGGCAGTTTTGATCTGGCCAGACTCGGTAGTTTAGACAGTGTTGCATAGACAGCCATACCATATCTAGAGTAAGTTAGTCTCTGAGGAAGCTCAGCCAATTTTGTACATTTTGTACGCTGAACTATTTAATCCCGCTCGACTGAAGCTTGCTCTGCACAGAGGCAACTTGGGTGTCCAAGCACCCGGTGGATCAAGGTGGCTTTGCACGAAGCCAGCCTCAGTTTAGCAAGTCTGGCACTAAGCTTGAAGTATTATGTCCAGCTGGACCTGAGCTAACTCCTGCAGAGCCCTAAATACAACTGCACTGTGCTCCTCAGCCAGCTCTGAGCACCCCTGCAACGTGGAGCGTGGACAAAAGGCCACAATTGTGTGGTCCTGAAGGAATCGACACGCTCCAGAAGGGCGTATTAGCACTAATGTGGCACCAGTCATCCTGGCTGACTTCACAGCAAACCATTCAAATGCCTTGGCACCAAGATGCTCAGTACCATATTGCCTGCAATTTTCCATTAGCTAGGTTATTTCAGGCCTTTATTCCTCTCCTCCTCTCCCATAGCTCTGGATAATGGCAAGTTGGCCACAGCATGAAAGCAATGATTTTGCCATAACTGTGTGTATTATCAGACCCTGTAACTTTTATGGTTATTTAATGCAGCCTTTCAGTTTTTGTCCACCCTTTTTTGGCTAGGCAGCCTGCATTTCAGGATCCTAGCCACGGAGCACAATGAAATTACCGGTTAACTCGTCCCTGTAATAAGCTGCACTTAAGAGTCCTGTCTGTGGGATATGTGGAAGGGATGGGCCAGAGTGCTGGAAATAGGACTTCATTGCATACAAAGAACCACAATAACAAGTACAATGTCACTGCTTAGACAGTTAAACTCGGTAGCATGCACACAAAAGAAAAAACAGAAGTCACCAGCCTGGATACAGCTGGTTCCCACCAAAACATGCAGTGAATTATCTGTGGTTTTTTCCAAAAAGGAATACCAAGGCTAAACATGAAAGATAAAAGATGTAACTGTAAAGTATTACATTAAAAATAAAATCAGTGAAATGAGTAAAGAGGACTTTGAAAATTTGTCTTCCTTTGTCTACTCTTTGAAAAGTTTCCAGTACTGTGTTCTTCCTTTTAGATGGTGCAGTACCTTGGCAGCATTTCCTGAAGGCTTTTCATGACCTCCTGCCGTAATTGCTTTGAAACCTACAGCAATCTCTGTAGAGTCTTTTAAAAAGAATATTACAAAACTTAGTAATGCAACTGTTTTTCCATAGATTTAAAAATGGAAGGATCACACTTTCTGATGTTTTTGAGTGTCAGAGATCTGCTTTTTAGATCTACCATCATTTTCCTCTTCTTTGTTTTTTTTTTAATTCTTGCTTAAAAACATAATAGGTGCACTGAATTGCACAACTATATCAATATTTCAAAAGCTACCAAATCTTACACATGCAAAAAAGGAAGCTTAACAATCTTTGCTAATCTCTAATGCAAGATGTATCCATTATTTATGAAGGCAGCAGACAAAGGGGAACTGCTCTTGAATGGAATCCTAAATACTACACGAGAGAAGCCCTGGGCAGCTGCACAGCACAAGGTTCCTTGTTATTAAAGCTACTGACCAGCCTCTCGGGAGATTGACTCTGAAAGTCAGTCACCAGCAAACCTTACACTAATTGAGTGTGAACCGGATTGAGTTTTGTGAAAGAAGGAAAGAATGAAGATATGATCCTGCTATCCCAGCATCATTTTGTAGCAATGCTGATCGAGTTACAGCAGGTCAGCACTTTCTCCCTCTCATCTCGGATTTTCTGCATCTCTTTTTTTCGTGTGTGAGAAAGGCAAATGCCCTTTAGTGGCAGGACACTGTGGTGGAGCCCTTACAGGGCAGTTAGGGGAACTCCACGTCTGGATCCAACAACACCTATAACTTTCCTTCCCTCTGGATGTGTATTCACTTACCCTAGTGTATGTGGTACTAGCCTTAATGCCTATTAATGCTTGCAAATGACACAATGAGGGCTAATTGCAATTTCCTGAAAGCTGAGCTTAGTAGACCCTTAAATACTATTTGTTTCTACTGTGGCCAACAAAGCTTTTCCATACTGATATTTTGTACTGAGTTGGAGAGGCAGGGTCTGACAAGGGCGGGATCTTTTTCTCATCTGTACAGAATCCATTTCTGGATATCCCACTTCAGAAAAGGGAGGGGAACTAATGGCAGAGTTTCCTAAGAAAAGCAACAAGAATGATCAGAGCTCAAGAAATAATCATGAGGGCACAGACTCTGAGGAAAGGCAGGAGGAACTGAGGTTATTTTCTGCGGAAAAATGAAGACAGAGGAGTGACACGATGTCGGCCTTCAAATGTGTTTTTTCAGACACATCGAGGCCTGCCAGGGAGAGGACAGGAAATTGTCTGACCTCTGTGTTCATGTTGGATAAGACCAGAAAACATGCGCTAAGGGGGACAGGGCAAGTGCAACATGCAGTCTGAGTATTAGTGAAGATTTTTAGTGACAAGGATAGTGAAGAGCTAGAGTCTATGTCCTAGGAAGCAGATCTCTAAGTTCTAGAGATCTTGAAGAGGAAGCTGGAGAAGCATCTGTGAGAAGTGGCATAGGTGTGGTCCATCCTACTGCGGGTAATGGGATGGACTAGAGGACCTGCTGAGGTCCCTTCCTGCCTCCTATTTGTGAGTCTATTGCTATATATAAAGATTTCCAGGGTATTTCAGATAGAAATGTATTTAAAAAAAATCTGGGACAATACTGAAACTACTCTTCTTGGCTCTTTTTTGTGCTGAATTTTCTTCCGCAATCAACACACCAGGCACAAAACACCTACAAAGCCCTGAAACAGCTGAATGGGGCCCAGTGTGAGGACAGCCACACCACTGAAAATGGGGGGAAACCTTTCAAAACGTTGTGAGAAGGAAGAGACTGGTGTCAGCCAAACCAAGAGCTCATTTATGGATCTGAATGATCTGTTCCTTTCTTTCTCGCTGTTCTGTAAAAATAATTTTAAAAAACCAAGAAGAAAAGCACAAATGTAATGAAAAATGTTTTCACCTCCCTAAGGTTTTGATATGTTCAAACTTTTTAAGAACTGGGGAATAGTTTTCCTCAGGGAAACTGTTTTCACCATTTCCCTCTGTCTCATTTACTAAAAAACCCAGTGCTTTGAACTTAAAAGGAATCACACAGAAATGATGGGTTTATGAACATGACAAGGAGAACGGTGTCCGACATTTTTTTCCTTTAGAAGTATGTTCAGGTTTTCTCGTCATGGATTTAGGCATGCTAAATTCTCCATTCTTTGTTTTAACCACATACAGAAAATGTTGCCTTTATAGTTCACATCAACATAAAATATAAGCCTGTTCCTTGTGACCCGAGCAGAATGATTCTGTATGTCAGAGTTTTACAAGGAGTTTAACTTCAGGAGAGCAAGGTCTTAAAGGTGAACTACAAAGCACAGAGAAACTACTCTTTTGTGCCCTGTAGTGAGCTAAAGGGGGAACAGTGGGATGTAGACTGTATTCTGAGGGGCATCGAAGAAGACACAGGATAATTGTGCAAGCCTTTGTTTCTTCCTTCCTCATCCTCTGCTCTTTTCTCCTCCTTCTCCTCTGTGCTTTCTCCCCATTCTGTAACCCCCACGGAGGGTGCAACACTGGCTGTGTGCAAGCACTGCGTGGTTGGGCTAGGGTTTTTACCCTGACAGAGCAGTTCACCTTCAAACAATTCTTGAAAGCGAGTTTCAAATGGCCTTGGGCATTTTGGCTTGAAATTTAGAACACCTTTTGAAAAAAAGCGAATATATTAGCTTCATTGCTAAACTCAATTATGTTTTCAAATACACTGGACTTTCCTTCAGGGTTATTTTTAGTGTTGTTTGTAATTTGCATATCTTTGTCCTTACCTTTAGATTAGAAGACCAAAAATGCCATGAAGGCTTAGAATCATAAAGAAACTGAAGATGTTGTTTGGTACAGTCTTTTTTTTTTCTTTTTTTGCACCTTGGATTGATAGCACTACATCAACTTCTTGTCTTACTTATTATTGCATGAAAAAATCAAACTAAAGAAATCAGACAGTTGTAAATTGCTGGCATATGTAGTAGTACATTAAAGAGCAGGCATCAACAGAAATAAAAGCCTGAAATGAACTGGAGTTCTGAGGATGAACTGGGAAACTGAAGACAGACATCAAAGCCAGCAGAAAAAAAATTAACAACTTAGCAAGGAAAACTGGCTTTTAAGAAAAGACATTGGATTCAGCAAAGTGGTGCATGGTCCATAGAGGATAAAAATAATGAAGAAGAACAGCAGGGACCGCAATAAAAATGAATACACCCTGGAAAGTAGTTGGTACAGTCTTCGCCAGCAAAACTAATAGCAATTAAGCAACAATAAATGCTCAGGAGTTGTCTGAAGATGAGATGATTTGCTGTTTACTGTTGTTATAACTTTGCTTACATGTCGGGGAACAACTGGCCTTTTAAGCTAGTCAGATCACAAGATTCATGAACGAGCTTTTAGAGCTAAATGGCAAGGGATCCCCTGGTAGTTTTTAATACTTAGTTATAGGACAGCCGAGAGGGTTGGAAAAAAATGAGTGTAAGGCATAAGTAAAATTACGTCAGGGATTATCTTGTAACTCTTACTTATGCTTTAACTCCCATTACCATTATGGGATGCAAGTATCAAGTGTGTGTTTGAAAGACTCTCATACATCATATGCTAAAGCAAAACCTGTTTCCCAGGCTGTAGATCATTTTGCCCTATTCTCTTCCGTGTGGATTTGGACTCCTGTTCATTTCCAAGAACTGTTCTTGTCACTGTGATGGTGATGCGTTAGGTGAGAGTTAACTCCAAAATACATGTATCACCAGCAGCACCTAGAACACCCTTGCACAAGTTTGTGAGCCCAATTCTGATCCCGCTTAGCCTAGTTTTATTCCAGTGAACTTCAGCAGAGTGACTCCTGGTTTGCTGCCATGTAAGGGAGATCAAACCCAATATGACTCAGCCTGTCGCTTGCCAGTCTATTCTAAGTAAGACTATAATAAGAACTTCCACAAAGGAAGCTTATTTTGCTAATATGCAAAAAAGAAAAAAGAGTAGGAAAAGTGCGTCTTCATAGACATTTGTTCCACTTTTTTGGCTTTTGAACTGGATGTGTCTACACAGACTATAAATATTTTCACAAGGCAGATTTGGCATACCTATGAGCTACCTGTGTTAATTTTAATATACTTCATGCTGTTAACAGCAGCAGTAAGGATATGACAGCACAGGCTAGCAACTGGAGTACAAGCAGCCTGAGCACACATAGCAGTCGCTTGCCCCCGCCACCACTTTTTGTTACGCTTGCTAACTATCTTAGCACTAGTCTCGATGTTCTTACCCGTCATAAAATCATTTGCCTGAAGAGGAATGTGACACATAGAAACACACCTGAAGAGGAATGTGGTACATAGAAACACACTTAAAGAGGAATATGGCACATAGAAACACACCTGAAGAGTATGTTCTGGTACGAGGGATGCAACTCTCTGGTTGTTGGAGTCACTGAAAACCAGGTGTTTCTGAACAGGCCCCTTATCAGGAGAAAGAATGACTTTGTGCTTGAGGAAAGCACTCCCAGCACATGAGTATACTCACGTTGTGCCTCAGAGAAGCGCTGTTCTGTTACCCCAAATTTGATAGCAAAGACACAGTGTTTGTAGTATTTCATTCTTGGAAAAGCTTATTAATTCTGTTGGAAAGACAGGCTATGAAACAACTTCCACAGTGGCTGCAGCTAGGGGGCTATACCCAGCAAATGCCTCAGGCATACAACTTCATGCATATGGGACAGATTTGCTCATGTGACTGTTGATATTGCATGCATTTCACAGCAGTACACCCTGTAACTGGCGTGTGCTCTACAAGGTCGTGCTATTTGCCTCACACGCTGCTTTTAACACAAAACCACTTTGAAAGTTAGAGGATGCTCAGCTATTCACGTAAGAAGTCATTCTGAAAGTAATACATTATCCTGTAGAGTATTAATCAAGTTATATGTATGTATATTTTCCTCATCTGAGAAGATTATTGCAGCTATTGCCTTAAGGAGTCACTAAGGCCACTGTTCCCTTTGCTCAAATTCCACATTGAAACGTATGTCTTTTAGGAGGCCAGTAAGAAGCCAGTCTATGCATAATAGGCAAGTAAAAGAGATTTGGGGAATACATAGAGGACCAGCCATCTACATAAATCATAATCTTATACTTCTTTGCTCTTCCTCTATTGCTTCCCTTTTTTGAGCTAAGGGACTATGTATGAGTAAAACCTTGGCTTCGCTGAATAAAGAATTTAAAACAATTTAAAAAAGATGTGGGCAGTTTTAACTGGATCTTTTTGGTCAGCCATAGGAAAAATGGCAAATGCACCATGATGATTAGTTAAAACTTGGAGAAGAATGCCATGCACTTCTAGCCCCAGGCTGCCCAAACTCTGAGCCATGGGTCAGATGAAGGGTACAGTTTTATAATGTTGCCTTTAGAGACCTTTTTTCTGCTGTGCTTCTGTGGCTTTTTAATACGCTTTGTGGACAAGCAAAAATTTCAGAATTATTTCCTCGTCATTCGGCATTTGCAGTCTCTGGTCTGGTTTTGCTTAAGTTCTTCTTTTGGGCGTTTCACCAGACTCCTGGGGTGAAAGTGTAAAAGCTTACTCCATTCTTAATTTCTTCTCCAGGACTTCCAGGTTTGTCCCTAGACAAAATGTAGGACTGAGAACTTGCCTGAGTTCCCTGACCTGGTGCCGCAGGGTCTTCTGTGTGTGGCTCTGCCATCTGGTAGCTGCTCCTTGGAGTGGCACTGGCAATAACTATCCTCCTGTTGTTGTGATGGCTCTGGCAGGGATGTGATGGATGGGAGAATGTGTGGAATGCAGCAAAAGCGTGAGGAGTTTGTGAGGAAGTGGGGAGTGACCCTGAAGGTTGGCAATGACCCTTTATTTAAGTCACCTTCCCGGACCGACAGTGAAATTATTGGGGACCCTGAATGTGATACAAGTCATGATTAGGCAAGTTTATTGTCTAACCAGGTCTGGAAAGTGCTAATTGATAGTTCACCAACAGACCATACAGAGGTATGCAGTAGGGTTGGACAGGGGCCTCTGTGGGTCTGGTACTATTCAATTTGTTCGTTAACAACTCCGATGATGAAACAGCTTAGTAAATTTGAAGACAACATCATTTGAGGATGGACTGTTAGTACACTGGGGAAGAGGATGAAAATTCAAAAATAATTTTGAGAAACTGGAGATACAGACAAAAAAATAAATCCTTTTAAGAATGTAAGTGTAAAGTATGTCAGTTAGACAGTAAGAAGTGGGCTTTGATCACAGCAAGATGGAATTTTTTCTCAGACAGATATTTGAAAACACTCCTAATGGTGACACCCCATCACATATGGCATAAAGGGGTTCTGCTAGCCAAAGGACTAAAGAAACAGAGAAGAAGACTTGAGGAGCAGCATTCAAGTAGCTGGCTTAGCCCTTTTGTTTCTCAGGCTCTTCCTCTTTCCTCCATACTCTCTTTGAGGATGCAGCCAGGCAGTGTCACAGCTGGTGTTGGCCACCAACGCCCCAGAGAGCCCTGCCCTGAGCCACCTCAGCTTTGCTACATCCTAGAGAAAGGCTCAAAGAGGGAGAGAAACTCTTCTCTGTAATTCCTGGTGTGAATTTGCCAGACACAGAGGTTTTGACATCTAAGCAAAATTTTGGAACTATGCTTTGGGATTTTGTCCCTTCTTCCTGTCCTTCAGTTTAGCGGGTTTGGGAGTGACTGAGCTGTAGCTGATCCTGCTCAGCACAAACATTCCTATAAGGAAGGTCTTTGCAGACCTTGGGCTGTCTCCAAGGCCAGCTACCCAACAGACTCAGTTCTGTGATGGCTGCGAGACTGCTGGAGGCTGGGCACAGAGTTACAGGCCATGGGAAGAGGTTCAGATGATAGTTCCTTTTCCCCCAAGCTTTCCCATTAAAAGGTGGATTGCCATGTATTATACTAACCAAGTGTGTTGTCTGAGTAGCCTCAGCAAGTGGACCTACATCTTGATTTGGGGGCTTACCTGAGAAGAGGGAGTGGGGATTATATCTTTTGATGAGGGTCAATAGTTTTAGGGTCTAATGCTCTTGGCACAGTGGCTAAAAAAAAAAAAAATAATTATTTAGAGGTCCAGGCCTGAGTGAAGAGAGGAAAATAGGGACAATAATGTTTTTGGACTCTTCATGGCTGTAACATGACTCATTTGATGACATGGTCCCCTGGTAAAAGTCTTGCTCCAGATTCCTCTTCCTGGATGTGACCACACGTGTATACACACACACACACACACACGCGCGCGCGCACACCCAGAGTGCATAGTGCAAGAAAGGTCTCTCTCATCCCGTCCGGCTTTTGCTGTGTCTTTGGATGCCCTGACTCCGTTGTTCCTGGTTTAGCCCTGAGCACACACAGGATGGGAAGATGGGGGGGAGCCCACAGGACCTGCCAGGGTGCCCTGGCCCCTGGCAGACCCTGGGGAGGAGAGGCATTGGGCTTGTCTCCAGCTGTTCCTGAGCTAAATAAAAACAGCGTTTTTGCCATCTAACATCCTGATATTTATATTTCAGGAGGCAGAGCTTAATTTCTTCATTAACCTGAGTAAATAATTAAAATTGTCCCCAACACTTAAAGGGAAAAAGCATTAAAATATTAACTTAGTGTACGGGAACAAGATTAAGTTAAAAAATATGAAGCTACTTCTGTGCATCACCGTTAGTTGCTGTTGCTGTGTTGTCTGTCCCTTGTTAACTGAAAGGAACATTTTCCCTTCTTCTAAGTCTACATTGTTTTATGTTTATTACATCTTGTCACCTTGTGGCACATCCAGCTAGATTTGCTCGAATTGGATGTTGATATTAATAATTACTTGTCTGAGCTAAATGAAAGTGCTAATGAAGTCAAGGCCCCTCTGGGGGTAGGGTTTGGGCTTCCATTCCTATGCAGGCGTTAGCTGAATTTTTGGGAAGAAAGCTAACACTATCTCCACAAAAGCACTTCTCTCGAGTGATAATACACTGTATCATCTCCCTTAGCAAATAGTAACAAGTGCTACAGAGCAGCAAGCAATTTGTGAAACGCTGAAGAAGAAAAATAAAATTGCTGCAAACTACCCAAAGGCTATGGAGCTTAACTCAGCATGTGGCTGAACTGAAGGCAGAGCTATTTTAAATAATTGATAGTGCTGTAAATGTACATGATGCGGTACAGGAAGAGGTCAGCGCCTAACACGTAATAAGCCCTTTCCCTAAAGGGTTTATGGTCTGATAGTGCAAATGGAGGAAACCCCTGGTACCTCATCAGAGGAAGGGGCCACAGACGGTTGCATGGCCTTTGGAGCATAGATGTCTCAAGGATCATGCGGTGCAAATTCAGAGATGAGGCCAGTAGCTAGAAATGCGCGAGCAGGATTGGCAGAAGGTCAGATGCAGTTTGGAGGAGGCAACCAGACAATTCAGAGCTGTGCCATTTTAAGCAGGCTGACTAAGACACGTGGGTGATTCAGCGGCGATGCTGGCGTGCCAGCAGAGCTTCGGGAGCTCATGTGAAACAAGATCAGACGCTCTGAACCCAAGGTTTGGCGTGATTGGTGCAGACGGGGAATCCTGCAGCTGAGACTTCCTCAGCTCAGATGCAGGGAGGTTCAGGCAGTGGGTGGAAGGCTCTGAAGATGACACTACTTATCTGAAGTATTAGGATGTAGGGAGTATTACGCCACGGGAGCAAGCAGCTTTGTTAGTATTCCCTACCACATTACCCCCAGACGTGGTTCAGCACGACCTGCGCGACCTAGTCCAGAGGGAAGTGGCGACACCCAGAAATCTTCTGTAAAATAGCCTCATCCTTCTGGAGCTGTGTAGATGCAGCCCCTGTTATTGCCGTTGCCCTACACATGGATCGCCCTTGGGCAGCATCACAGGTCTGGAGAGCCGCCTTCCGTACCCTGAGGGCAAGCATTTGGCCCAAAGTGTGCCGAATCTGAACCAAAGAGACATTTTTCCTCCTAATTCTCTCTCCTGCCTATGATCTCTCTTCCGCTGGCTCTCACAGCATGGGACACCTACGGACGGTACCGAAGCCTCAGGGGGCAGGGAGAGCGGTGCCAGTGAGACAGCTGGTTGCTGTTACATTATTTACTCTTTGCCCTGGAACATAAAAATAATAATGAAATGAATGTTGCTTGAAAGAAGGAGAAAACAGCAAGCAAAGAAGAATTTTTTTTAGACCTGACAGGTTCAGCTCTAACGTATTTGCATCTTAAACATCTGTCTATGTGTAAAGAATTTTCATGCATTTGGATGCACAGAATCAAATCTTCAGTGCAATACTCAACAACTGCCATAAGCATTTTCTGATACCACTAACTCATAGTACGTTAAGTAATTTATCAATATTTTAAGAAGAGGTACTTTTGGTAAAAAAAAAACCTTCTCCTTTTCCCCATTTAGCAGAGATTTTTTGAGGATAGCTCTTAACACCAATTTTTAAACAGAATTCCCCATTACTCTCCATAGCATCCCAGTTCTGAAAAGTGGCGTGGTACCGCCATATGTTAGCTTCTTAAAAATGTTGTATTTAACCAAGCAACAAGAAGTCAATTTTGTGATACAGAACAAATGTAAAGACATATGGTGAGTAGACCTGCCTGGGAAACACCAAACTTTCTGGTTTACAGAACAAAAATGTCTCAGTATTTTCACTGCCTACTCCAGAGTCTGCTTCCAAGAGAGCTTGTAAAACCAAGAAGACATATGGGGCAGAATTCATCTTACCTAACTTGAGTCATCTACAATTCAAACATCTACATCTGAGCTAGGCACCTGGGGCTATCTTTACCGTCAACAGGTAGAAAGGCACTTTACAAGGGCTTGATTTATTAGGTCTATTTTGGATGTCTAGCTTGGGGAAAGATTAACTGCTTTTTTTAGAAGGGTCTGCTTCTCCCATTGGGATTGGCTATGCAGAAAGCTTAGATGATTAATCCAGATGAAAACATCCCCAATGTAGACATGAATGTACAGAAGAACCCCACCTACGGGTAGGATTTCTGGACTTCGAGATGCTGAGAATGTCCAAAAGTGCAGATGTATGGTATGAATTCCACAGAGGGTTTGGGTTTCATTCTTGTGGAGAAAAAGATGCCCTGATCATCCAAAATATTTTCTGAAAACCGAATGTTGACTGAAATATTTCATTGAACATTTGTTTTATCAGATTTTTCTCTCTCTTTTAAAAAAAAAACCAAGAAATAGGCGAAGTTGATGCAGTTTCGCAGTGTTTGGTAGAATGTGGTCCTCTGTTGGAATGTAGTCCCCTGCAGGTTTCTCTAACACTCCGTTCTTTGTAATGTCAGGCCTCACTGTTTCAGAAACGTTCATATTACTTCTTGAACTTCGCAAGATACCCTAATGACAAGATGACATATGTGTAGCATGAGCTGACTTTGGGAAAGCTTGGAAAATGTATTTACAAAGTATGTTATATCTTTGCCTGTATATTATTTTATGACATAAGCTCAGTTGCTAAATTAGAAACCCTCTTTATTCTGTTAAAATGTCACAACAATTTCTATCCTTGAGCTTCATTCTTTGGAGCACACCCAGACATGCACATTGTTTCGCTGCTGTTGTTATGGTGGTGACGGAAGTCTAGCATTCTTGGTAAAGAGGAACGACGGACTTGTCTGGAGCCAAAAATAACTAATGAGGAAGCAAGGAGGAGGCTGATGATACCTTCCCCTGCAGGGAACCAGAACAGGCACAACGGCAGCTTACGCTGATGTCCTTTGCTTTATAAAACTGCTTAGCTCTACCAGCTCCCCTTGGCCTCTCTTCTTTAAGGTCCAGCAACTTAGATTTTACTTTTTTGGGCAGCGAGGGAAGGTTAGGTACTCTGCGCCTTCCTCCCCCCCGAGCAGCAATGTGCTCTGCGTTTCTGAAATTGTATTTCAGCAGATCAGGGAGGAAGAGGCCACAATATTGATTTGGAAAACTGCATTACATTAATGGCAGCTCCTCTCTTTTTGGTTTAATTATAAAAAGCAGTCATGAATGCAGATCTGTTCTTGTGTCTGTTGAAAACTGAAACTTCACTGAAAGCAAAATTAAAGTCCTGATTGCTTAGGCAGTCAAGGGAATATCCATTTGAAACTTTATTTCTTGTACCAAGAGAAGGAATTTTATAAAACAGATGTAAATACAAAATGTTACACTTTCAAATAGGTTATGTATCAACAAATATTAAGAGTTTAATACAAAAGTTTCAGGGAGGCAAAAGCATCTCCAACTGGGAAAACAGAGTTAACGTGCTGAAGGCGCAAAGATAAGGCCCACAGCTGCTAGATTTCTTTGCACAGGAGTTTCCCGCTGCCTCAGCAGGATTTCGGCACGAGGGCTGTGGGTGAGGTGTCTAGATTGTGTGTGTTCCCTAAACTGCACTTTCTTGTAGATAACTTTATACAAATGGATTATGCAATTTACTTTTCTGCTTTCATGGGATCCCTGTGAGCATCAAGAAACAACAGTAAGAGTAACTTGTCTAACGATTTTTTGCATTCACTTGGAGTCAGAAGCACGAAAGCCCATGCTGTTCAATATCAGCAGAATCTCTTTCCCATTTAAGGTAACTTTAATATTCCCTTTTAAATTCTAGGTGAAACTTCAGAGTTTTGAAGTCAGGAAAAGAGTCCACAATCTATCTACACACTGCGTATACTAACATAGAAACTAAACAAACATAAGGAAATGACAAAGCAGCAGCCCTTCAACATATGGGCAGAATGATTATCTAGGAGGTTATTTTTAAGTGCAAAACCCCTTTATCTATCCTTAAAGTTCCCAGTTATTTAGAGGAACATTTTCTGATGCTGCTGGCTTTCTTCTGATGCTGTTTGTGCTCTCTTCTGCACGATCCATGTGACACTCAGAAATGTAAACTCATGACTAATTAAGTTGCCTGCTGACTATTTCTGACACACATGATTCTTCAACATAACAAATTCAGCAATAAAAATATAGCAAAGCAAGTAAAAATCGCACAATGAACTCTTTAGCCCCAAATATGAATCATTCAGATTTAGTTGGGAAAAGAACCCATTTATTTGTTTCCCACAGAATCAACCACAAATAAAGCACAAACATAAATATTTATTCGAAAAACGGTGGCTCTGCTAGCAGCTAAGTCAAGGCACTCCCAAATGCAGGGCAAATTTTGATCTCAGTTTGCAGTGAGATTATTGCTGAAGTCAGTGGGAATACTGCGGGGAAAAAACCGGGCCTTTCACTCTATTAAACAAATGATGTGTGTAAGGCTGCACCCCACTGAAGCTGGAGGGCATAACAGAGAATTTAAAAAACAGGAGCTTCTACAAATGAAAAAAAAGTCAGGAGACCATCACCTACAAGAAGGGCCCATATAAAGCTGGTGTGAGGCTACTGGATAGCACTTCTGGAAGTGAAATATGTTTGACAGAAGGAAGTAATGGTAACCCTCTCCAAGCCCAGCAACAAAGGGAAAGAGATGGGGAGAAAAAAACCCCAAAGGGCAAGGCTTGAACAAGCCCTGAGAAGAGCCTAGCACAAGGAGCTGTTCTTTGACCCACGGGCAGCGAAATGGTAACTTGTTTGGTAAATCTCTAGGCATGAAAATGTGTCTTTTTAAGGTGTTTGGAAGTAAAGAGAGGCTCTCTCCAAGGCTTCTTGTCAAATCAGCAAAGAAGACATCTAACTCTGGGTAATGGCTCAGTTCAAGAAGTCGGAAGAAGAATCAATCTGATCATTGCTTAATACTGCAGTGAAGATAGCCTCAGACCATGTGGGCCAGTAATAATGCAATGCATGCTCAGAGCTCCTGTCATCCAAGTATCTAAATTACTTTCTTAGAAATGATATAAGCTTCTCAGCAGATGAGTATTATTATTTAAAAGATGGACATGACAATGTGCATGTATGTGAGGAGAATTATGCACTTAAACGGCCCTTTTAAAGACAGAGCCAGGACATAACCCAGCCTTCCTGACTCCCAGTCCCGTGTTGATACCAGCTGGACCATTTTCTTTCTCAACCTTTTTAACAAATAATTCAGCTGTTCGGCAATATTGTATAGCAGCGTTTTCCAAAATTTGCAGTTAAAATTCTGTGCGGCATCTCCAGGAGATGCAATATAAATGTCGTAGCCCTGGGGGCACTCTCCGCCTTGTCCAGCATCCGTGGCATGTACTGGACTTTTCAAAGGCATTGTAACTTAAACCCAATGACCAAAACACAACCGAAAGCCACCCTTGCGCCTGGTGTTTTTCATCTCCTTGCCAGCCCCCTTCCTAGCATTCCCCTGCGGCAGTAATGGCACAAGCGTCCAGGTTTTACTACTGTCTTCAGCAGTGCTTTAACCAAATGAATATTTGCTGCTGTCAGTTTTGCGCATCTCTTTTGTTGTGCTGTCAATACTGTATTTGGCATAAAGGGACTGAAATGTGGTAAAGGATCTTGCCGTCACCTACTTTTGAATGCTGGGCTTTCCCCTTTTGCATGTTTGTAGATTATACATAAAGTATAATCAATAAGTCAAAAAAACATGCAGTGACTAAGCTGTTTTTAAATACTACCCTTTGAAACGTTCTCCCTCCTGTAGTTAAAGCAATGTTAGCTAAATATAAGTGCCTAGACACAGAACGGTGAGAGTGGGCTCCTTTTTGAGCCTTTGGATGTATACTTCCCAGTGAGTTCATACAAACCGCTTACAGTGAACTAATGGGACAGAGCTTGTAGTGGCCAACCTTCTGACCTACCACACTGCCCCTGCCTTCTGATGGTCACGTCACCATAATTATAGAATAGGAAATTTTAAAAAAGGGAACTGTGGTACTTTAATCTGCATAATATGATTTTTAGTAGAGGACAAATACACTGTTGATGTAGGTGACTTATTACAAATACTCACATTGCACGCAGTTGGCTCAAATGGCACCATTTCAGATTCTAACTGAAATGTGCTAAGCTGCATGTTTCTGGCCCATCACTATAGTTTACAATTGCTAAAAATATCTGTGCGCTGCACAGATGGTAGAGATCAGTTAGTCCAAAAGAGTCACGAAGGAACAAGTTTAACGATAATTTGGGATTTTTTGCCTACATGTTCCAATAGTCTTTTAAGGTGACTGTAACAAACAGAAGAATGAAGAGGAAAAAGGGCTGTCAGTCTTTGTGCGGAAGGTAACAATGCTGGAGTCAGGACAGTTGTCAATTTTTTTTTTAGATCCATCTGTGCCTGAACTTCAGCACAACTTTTTTCAGGATAGCATCCTGCCTGAGTCTCACCCCTACACAGCACCTCCTCAGCGCCAGCACAGACCTAGGCAATGTCAGGTAGAAGATTACTTCTGTTTCTGCAAGAGGGGTGGAAATACGTACTGAACGTGGTGTGCCTAGTGTAACGAGGTAAGGTTGTCTCTTCCTTGCAACTCTAGTCCCCTCCTACTTGCACTTCTAATGGTCTGGGCTATGCTTTAACTTGGACACCTGGCAAAGACATCAATACCCAGGCTAGCAGGGCCAAATCCAGGCATCTGTTGGGTCTGACTTTAGAGTTGTTTCTGGAGCTAGAAGAATGCGGAATAGTGATGACTCTGGCACAAGTTTTCCTTTATAAAGGACAACAGCGATAATAATCAGAACAATTATGCAAAACTCACTAAAACTTTCAGGAATTTACAAGTAGGTACTAGTAAATATTCAAGTAGCAATTGGTGGGATTGCAAATGCAAGTCCTTTTTTAATCCAAACAAAGCAGAGAACAAACACCAAGAGACCATGAGAAAAGTGGTTACACTGATACAAAAAAGTGCAGCTGAAGGAAGAAGTGGTTGCTGAATGTTAGCAAATACAAACAGTGCGGTAAGGAAGATCTATAAAAATAAGTACAAACAAGGTGGATAAGTGGGGGAATAAGACTTTACCCTCAAGTTGCACATAACTCTTTAGTAACGTCAGAAGGTACTTCCAGTATCTTCTTATTGAATCGTAACCAGAGAAAAAGCTATTTGAAAAACACTGCGTGCATGTTTATAGTGCTTTTACAAAGTCTTTTTCCTCAGAAGTTATCCATCCGTTTCCATTTCAGCTTTATAGTTGTATTTGACTCACGGCAGGTCAAAAAGAAGGGGGGCTTTCTGGCTGTTGACAGACAATGTTTGTAATGCTCTAAGGGAGTGTCTCTGTGGGTACCTTCCCTCTGTGCCTGACTGGGGATGGGAGGAGAAGCATGGCTTATCCTCATCCTACCTATCATCTCCTTCTGGGCTGAGAAGCCAAGTCCTGTCTTTGACCAGCCCCCTGTACCAGTGCCCATCGCCTCCTGCTAGCTTTTCAAACACATGCCTCCATGCTCTGTCTCATGCTGTCCCCAACGCTCCGGAGGAGCTCTCTGTAAACCTCTGCAGAGCTGCCTCATAATCTTTCTTCAGTTCTCCCTTAAAACTCTCCTTTTGCCACATTGCTTTCACGAGTTTGCATGAGACCTACCAGATTGACAAATATTTGTTTCACCACTTCCTTAGGCTTGTTCTCCTCTCTGCTTTTCTGCCTATCTATCTGCTGCATCTTTTCCTAACTTTAAACTGTAAGTTTTTGGGGGCCAGGACTGCTATTTAAATAAGGCCTTGTACAAAGACTACCCTTCCTGACATGGACACCTCTTGGCTCTCCAGCGCAATACAAATCAGCTGTGCCAGTTGTTAATATATTAAATTCAGTTTTTGCTGGATTTAGGTCTACCCCAAGAAACATCCTTACGATCAGGATCAAAGCCTTAACAAGTGCTACTGAGGTCCAGAGAGGTGAACCATGGTTTGATGTACTTGTAACAGCCCGGATCATGCAGGAGGAATGTGCGTCTTGCACAGAATCCAGCTCATCACCTTCATACCCAGCTTCAGGATTAATGAATTTAGTGGCAAACCCATGCCATGCATCCCTATGGGAAGGCCATCATCTGAGAAGCAGCAGCTAAGGACTAGACCCTAAATGGCATTTAGGCTCCTAACTGCTATTTAAGTGACCAATATACCCCAATTCTAATAGGAAGGGAGGCTCCCCAATATGCGTTATTTTTTAAAAAACAGTACTCGCTGGTCACTCAGGCATAGTACAGTCAGACAGTAACGTGAGGATTTGTATCACTTTCATTAATGGATGATATACAGCTTTCCTAAAAGACCAAGTTACATTACAGCCCTT
The DNA here is from genome assembly GCA_034782735.1 of Sagittarius serpentarius. Lineage (NCBI taxonomy): Eukaryota > Metazoa > Chordata > Aves > Accipitriformes > Sagittariidae > Sagittarius > Sagittarius serpentarius. Next base: position 1,998,778 of record JAVKLA010000062.1, on the reverse strand, counting down.
GTGCTAAAAGTGTACACCTCCCCTGCTTCTCAGGGTTGCATTAGCAGATGTCTCTGGAAAAAAACAAAACATTGGCAGTGGTTGCCTCACCAGTTCTTCTGCAACCTGGCTTTGCATTCGGAAAAGCATTTGAGTATAAAAGCCAATAGTTACAGAAACTGTGGTGCCTTATGGGAAGGAGAGAACAGCGAAACAGAACGGTGGGTGAGGGTGGGTGGGAGGTAGAAGCAGGATACGATCACTGGGGAATGCACTCTGACTCCTCACTAAGCACTGTGCAGGTTTTGGTGGACAGACCGTGCTCCTGTCAACACCACAGGCTCTAATCCTGTTGTCCATCCTGCTTACCAGATCCTGCATGCTAATGCAATGTAACTGTCCTTAGATCAAACACACACAGATGAGTGGCTTTGCTAAAAAGAAAAAGGTCCAGCTGGGGCAGTTTCCTTCTGAGTTATGGCAGTGGTGGCGAGCAGCTTCAGACATTTTTAGTAAGAAAAGTTGTGAATCTCTACCCTCGCAATCCATCTATGAGCAAGGACATAACCAGTCCGTGAAAATACTCAATTAAAATATATCAGCCATATTTATTGACCTGCCTGATCAGGTCACTGGGCATCGCTTGAGAGGCACTGAGCCCACTGCTGCAGCTCTCAGCAGCACCTGCAGCCCAGCCCTGCCGAGTACGGAGCTGGGAGGTCAGATTTCCCAGGTAGAAACAAAGACGTTCCAGATTACCAGACCCCTTGCAGAGCTAATATCCTTCTTTTTATGTGCACAAACTCACCACTGAAACCTGACCCTTCCAATGTGGTGATTTATTAGAACCTGAGGGGCTTAGTGTTAAGTGAATAGAACTAAGTACCTGAGACTGCCTGGTCCCTGTGAATATTTTTCTGGATTGGGTTAAACTTTGTGAGCGTGTCAGCTGCTTTCCTTTTAGGATAAATATAAAAAAGCCACCAGGTCATCTGGAATGGGAGGGACCTCCATCCCTACCAAAGTCACCGTGGAGCTGGAGTGGGAATGCCCAAGGGGATGCTGATGCAAGACAACAGCGCAGGAGAGAACCTCGGTTGTGTCACAGCGTGCCTACAGGGAACACAGCAAGAAAGATAAGAGAAACCCTGGAAAGAGAGGAAAGGCATGAAGACCACAGGAAAAGCCCTGGATCCCTAAAAACAGCTGAGTAAGCAAGGTGTACTGACTGAGTGTCTCAGGGTCGTGGGTGCACTAAAAGCCTCACTGGCCCTGCCCAGCCTCACCAGGGACCAAACCTCTGCCCAAGCCCAGGCCTTTAGACCTCCATCTGAGCGGTGATGCTGGGGTGCTGGTCTCCAGTGCCACCACAGCTGTGCCCAGCCAGGGACCCTGCCTTGATCCTGGCCTGTGGATGGACTTTCTGGCTTGACCTTGGACCCACCTCACCGCCACGGAGGTGCCCAATGATCTGGGCTCTTAGTTGAACCCAGCTGTCCCCAGCTGCCCTGCTCCTTCACTGGGGTAAAGTCCTGCTCTGCCCATCCCTCTGGTGAGCCCCTGCACCTCCTGGCCCCCAGGGAGGTCCTGGCCCAGGCAGCACCCTGGCAAAGCCCTGGCCAGAAGCATGGGACTGCAACTCCCCTGCTTGATTGCATCTGCAGATGTCTGGGTTTGCCAGTAATTTTTCAGACAATGCACAGGATCCTGAATTTTGTGTAATTCAGAGTCAAGAAAGCAATGCAGAGCACGTGGTTCTGCTTTCACTGAGGTGCCGTTACGTGTATGCCGACAAGAACACAAGAAGTGCCTATTTTGATGGAAGCCCTTATTCTCTGGCTCACAATGCCCTTGCTTTGTACAGGCTCTCTCCCCGAAGTGATTTTCTCTTTTGCAATCTGATCCTTAGCTAGGAGCTTGGCGTCTAAACCGCTCCATCACACAACACAGGACTACTAGGCAGCAGCACAATGAAGCTTTGTTATCGGTCTGTCCTCACTGAAGAAACAGAGAACCTCAGCTCTTCTGCCTAACATGGCTAATAGCTGGTTAACAGCTCCTGACATAATGAAGTGGCTCCTGTTGCTCAGCAGGGCCTTACACAGCATGAAACACAGGCAGTGGCCAATCTTGAGGCTGGTCCCTCACCACCCCTTCTCACAATCTGGGTAAATTAGCAAGGACTCCTACCTCCTTCTCTTCATGTTTTCCTATGGAAGTTCATGACATTTTGCCAAACTTCGGTAATGTTTTGTATTACTTTGTAGAAAAAGGTAGGGTTTTTTTGACAAATCAGCTCCTCTTTTTCTTTTTTCCAGTTGGAAGTGACTTTTAGATTTTCATGTTCATTACAAACTCCCACAGTACTGAGGGTCTTCTCAGAGGTATTTGCTGGTGCTGATAATTATAGGTGCCAATTGCATTGGCTCCTTGATGTCTTTGCCTACTACTTTATGTTTAGTAAATGAACTTTTTAAAAACCACATTATGGGTGTTTTTAAGAGCTCCTTGGAGCTGGGAAAACAGAGTGGGTCAGCAGTAAGAAGGAGCGGTGGAATTGACAATGCTCGTCCATTGTATTGTCAGGTAATTCTCAGATACAAACCAGAAGATGTTAACAGCTGTCCCCAGGATACTTGGAGCCAAAGAAGTTGAGAGGAGGAGGGACAGGCAGGTAGAGGGTGAAAGAGATGGTCAGAGCTGTTGCTGTTCAGTCAGCCCATAACAGGAGAGCAGAAGAGGGATGTTACTGCTTCACTGCTGGTGTTTGGAGCATCTCATACCCACTAACGTGGTGGGTACAAGCGTGAGGGAGCCTGCTGGACCCTGAGCTGCTGCTGGGCAATTCTCGGTAATTATTTAGCGTGCAATGTCTTAGCTGGATTAAGGCATTTGGACAGAGATTGGCATGGTGCGTTGTGTCAGAAGGCCTTTTAAAAAATTGGCTGAAATATGTTGATACTAACTCCAGAGGAACTGGTTTCTGCAATTTTTGTCAGGGCAAATGGCCATAACTCTAAGTGGGAATTTTACTTACTGCCTTAGGCTGGATTTTGAAAGGTATTTAGGTGCTGAAAGATAGTTAGACTTCTACTAAGACTTTCAGAAATATTGTCTGCTTCATAAAGTCTTACTTGGCACATGTCTGATTTGTTTGGCACTCAAATATCTTGGAAATCTGGCACTGTGAGGGTAATAAATACAGGAAAATAATGGGAGTTCAGATTAAAAAATAGCAATGTTGTTTTTTACAGTATCAGGATTGGCATACTGTTAAACTGTTATTACAACAAAGTCAGGATCTCTCACAAGGTGCATGGAACTACAAAGCAGAAACAAAAAAATGGCCACCTAAAAAAAAAAAGAAAATTAAGAAAATGAAGAAAGTCTACTTTATAAAGCCCCCATCACACAGATTCAGATGATTTATTTTTGGCTTGAGTTTGGTTTTTTTTTTAAATCTTTTATCTAGAGAATTATTAGGTGAATGTAGAATTGTAAATTGAGTATATAGATCTTTCTACACATTTGCAGAATGAGAGATCTGAAATAACATAACTGATATTCTTAAAACTGGTAGGGACAGTCACTTGTTCAGGAAAGTTAAATGTAACCTGAAATGCTGAGCAAATCAAACTGCACAAAGAGGGGTGTCAGGAGATTTTAGTGTGTCCTAATCCTGAGTATAAGCCTCCAGTTTGGTTTTAATTTTTTTTTTTTTTTCCAAGGGTGAGAAATAGAATAGTTCTTGAATATGTAGATCAGTATAATTTAATTAGCTTTTATGACCAGGACTCCTCAGAGATAACCATAAAAGTCAATTAGACTGTATTAAAATGCAGCCATTTCCCTGAAGCTTCTGTGAAACAGCCCTTACTTATTCAGGAAAATGGTAAAAATCTAGATATCTAATCTAATAAAAATAATAGCCACGTAGAAAGAATGCTGTTGTGGTTTTTTATCGTAACAGATTTCCTTCTGCACTTTCCCAGTGCCTGAAATGCATTGTAACATACAGGTCGTACCTTGAGTTTATGCATTTATATGCTCTACTGGCCAGCCAGTGTTACAGTATGATCTTGCAGTCCATTTAAAATTGGATTTGAAGAAGATGGTTAGCAAAGTGTAGTGCCTTAGGGCAAAAGCTGATTATCTGCAGGAATCAGGAAAGGACTGTGTCCCAGCTGTACTCCCCCTCCTAACTCCAGATGTTACACACACACAGCTGGCTGAGCACATAGGAAGATGTGCAAATACCTAACCATGCAGCCAGATGATCACATCTCAAATGATGCCTTCTCTCCTCACCCTTGCCTCTCTGTATTGTAATCAGGTCTTCATCTACTCTATGTTTAAGAGCAGCTCTGAGGCGACACTCAGTGACCATCCAGCATTTATCTTCTTGGTCTGTCTCCACCTGCCCTAGCACATGGCCACAGCTAGTCCACACACGATGGCTCTCTGCCTCGAGACGAGGTTGCCTGTTTCTCCTATGGGCTCGGTCTCCAGCGTACCCTGAACTTCAGGTTGCTGCTAAAGTGCAAGCTTTTGAGGGCAGGAATCACAATTACCGTTTTGGTATCTCTAATGAACATTACAGACATATACGTCTATATTACAGAATAGTCAACATTTAATTTTTATGTCTGCTCTTTTTCCTCCGAACAACATGTTCTGGCTATTACAAGATTCTACTTTTAATTGGCCTGATCAAGTATGCACTCTCTTAAATATTAGTATGCCTATTAATGCCAGGAATGGCTTATATTATTCCTGCAGGCATGGATTACCCAGAGCAGAGGTGGGGAGGGGTCAGCAGCCTAAAGCTATCGTATCTTGCCCACCAGCAGTTTGGTCTTATGGAGTGGCAGAGCAGCTGGGCAGCTTCCCCATCACCGCCGCACGCAGCTGGCCCTGAATTCCAGCAGAGCCTTATTTATTTCAGTTAGCTCATTAGACCTTTCAAGCCTCCATGTTTATCTCAAAAATAAATATTTGCTGTACAGCACGTCACACTGCCCGGTATTATATTCTCTGCGTAAAGAAAGTCCTTGCAAAATACCACAAAGAGCTTGTTGTAAATTTATTGTGAGAATCTTCATTCTGGCTTTACCTGATTGTTACAGGATTAAAGTCTCAGAGTTGATGCTGCATTAGTGTGTCATTTCTGTGGAAATTATTGCATTTCATAATAATGTACTCAGGTTCTAAAGGAGAGAGGCAAGTGTGAAGCAAACAGAACTCATATCAAACTTGTGGCAGATAAGAACAAGCATTGTCTTGAAACCTCAAGTTCTTCTTTTCTTTTTTATGGGATAAGGAGAAATATTTGAGAGTTAGCAACCGTTGCACTGAGGTGATGTCCCTTGCATCGACGCAGTTAATCTGTCAGCAATTCCATCAGCAAACCTGTTTTTCAGACCTGTTAAGTGTGGTCTGAAAATCAATTCCAGACTTAATCATGGACAAAGGGGTGTATTCCACCATTCTGCATGCCGGTGATACACATATATCATTGGGAGAATAGATTCCAAGGTCTCAGACCATGAGAAATTTTATGCTTACAATATTTATGACAGAATATCACCCTTGTGCTACAGAGTGCAGAAACCTAGACAGAATAGGTGATTCAAATGCAAAACAGTTTGATCCTCTGATGAAAATTCCGTGGCCTTTAGGCTTACTATACAATCCAAGGCATGTAAAAATTGTGCTGGAGTTTGCCACTTGTCATATCTCATTGCTTAATTATTAAACATGTTTAGTATGGTACAGTTGCTCTATAATGAAGTCTGTCATTACTTGAGCAAGCAAAATTCCTTGTACTATTGTCCTCCTAGGTAGTCAACACCTGATAAGGGCCAGGGCTGCAGCTCCTGGCTGAAGCAGGGCCACACGGCTCTGCAGTGTGAAACGGTACAAACTTGGGGCCATGCTGGCACGTGGAGAGCAACCAGGTGCTGCATTTTCAACTCTTTATTTTTTTCTTCATGAAGGAATGAATCTTGCTCCCTTCTCTCCAGCTGGACGGACGAGGGGGAGAGGACAGGACTGTGACCCTTTGGCACAGGCAAATGCCAAAGCCTTTGGGGCAAGGGAGTGGAGATAAAACTGCCAGTGGTATCAGGTCAGGGCACCAAAATTAAAGAGGTTGCTGCACTTTTCAGTACACAGATGAGAGGCAGACAGAAGAGCACAGTTTAGAGAACATACCGCAGCAGCAGAGAAAGGACACCCTTCCTCCTCTGCTCCTGCCAGCCCCAACCCAGTTTCTCAGGATGAGCCTGAGAAAGGAGATCTGTCCGAGGCATATATGTGAAGCACTTCTGCACCTGTTGATTTTTAGGCTTTCTACTTAATATAACCAAGGACCTCGACACCAGCAGTAGTGAGACAGCCAATGACAAAAAATTTCATTTCTGTAACCTTCAATGCAAAGCACTGGGCCCAGCATCAGCACAGCCCTCAGCAGACACAGCCTCCTTCAGTTTTACTGTCACCGCTGGCTTTGGGTGCCCTTACTTTTTGGTCCTCAGTTTGAATGGTCTGCCTGTTTTTCTGTTTTTCCAGATGGGGTTAGTGGGGAGCCACCCTTCCACTGGTGCTCATTGGAATGCCGCAGCTCTCGGCCATGAATATCAGGCACAGTTCAGCGTCTTCGTTTAGGCACCCAAAAACTGAGATGTGATACATCCAAGTTAATGGCTTTTCACCCCATTGGTTTTATGATCATTTTCTGCGCAAGTGCGAAACAGTCCCTTAAGTTAGAAAGGCAGTGAAAGAGGTGTGAGGCTCAAATACTGATGAGATACACATTCTCTGTTCACGGCCTCGGTCCCATTCCCAAGATCTGACCCCCCTCAAGTGAAAGTGCAGCCCAGCACAGGGCCAGGCAGTGATACCAGCAATGGCTCTGAAGCAGCACAAGGAAACGCCAGGAATACGTAGTGACCTCAGGTCCTTGCAGCACCTTTGCCGAGGTGCCTTCAGCTGCAGGGATAACAAACCTGCATGAGCTCTGCTGTGATGCCGGGAAGGGCTTCACCCGGGGAGATGCTGAGCTCCCGGCAGCATGACTGAACTGTTTATTAAATGCAGGGGCTGCCTAAACAGAAAAATGTAGTTGGGGGCTGCCTGGGAATATCTGTAGGTGCTTAGTTTTAGTTTTGCTCCTTCAGATCTGCACATGCCTGGGCTCAGCTCAGGGTGAGCCTGAGGAGCCAGGCGGGATGGCAGCCCAGGCAGGGCAGCAAAGTGTGCCAGTGCTGCGGGTACTTCTGTGGATGTGATGCTGCTAATTTATCTTCATCTGCGGTTTCCGCTACACGTCAGCCTCCAAACTGGGACAGCTGAGGTGCAGGCAAACCCTCCGCAGCTAACGCACGCGGTTACCCCCAGCGCAGAGCTGATGCTGGTGGCTGGGAGTGGTGGCTGCTGGGGTGCCGCAGCCAGGCCCGCCATGCGGTGGGGGGTCCTGCTCCCGCTCCCCGCTGCCACCGTGGGCCCCTCGGGGCTGCTGTCGGCTGCAGTCAAGCACAGAGCGAGTCTCTCTCCCCGCTGCTTCAGCTCTGAGCACCGCAGTGCGGGCATGGGTCTGCTGCTGACGACCTCTGTTGCAGAGGTGGCAAATTTTGGCAGAGGGCAAGGCAGAGAGCTGGAGGGGGCTTTTGTGGTTGGGGCCTTTTTTGATGGGGGTACAGTTTTTCCAAGGCAGTCAAAAACCTTATACGGGTCTTCTACAGTTTATATCTTGTCTCTAGTGCATGTCGTGCATGGCAATGCTATAGCTTTAGAGCCATATAATCTAGCTATATTTTCTAAAAAAACAGACTGAGGCTATTTAAAAAAAAATCCTAGAAGGTCATTTCTTTTGAAGCCAACTACCTCAGCACTTGCAAACCTAACTTTGTAAAAAGGGCTTTATGCTGAACCGTGGGCCGTCCCACCCCACAAAGCTCCTCAATGAATTGGAAATGATTTCTCTTTAATGTCTTGACCTCAGGGCTCAAAGGGGGATCCGGCAGCAGCCCCATACAAAAGCCCCAGTGGGAAACATTTAATTTCCCGAGATGCTCCTCCTATGGTATACATGAAGAGGAATTGCTTCAGACAGTGCAGGGTGAGTTTTATGGATCATGAAACTCTGCCAAAGTAGAGGTGAAATACAAACAAGTAAGTAAGTAAATGAAGGTGTCCTCTCTCTCCTTTATCATGCACAAGCTAGAAGGTAGTATGGACAAAAATAAAGGTCCTACAGGAAAATGCTGATGCGAAAGCCTAGTTGAGGACGTCTTTTAATTTTATCACAGGATCTCTTGTCCAAATAGCACTGGTCTGTGTAAGGCCTGGCTGTGTTTGCTGTGTCCAGGAGCCCTCTGTTTGCAGGGGGAGGAGAGGCTCTGATCTGTATCGCCTGGAGTGGGAGCACACACACCGCTGCAGTCTGCAGCCCAACACACTCTCCTGCCTCCTTGTGCAAATACATTATCTCTTGGATTCATGTGTGACCTCTCAAGATACTCTGTCTTTACTGCGTAGGCTTTCCCCGTCCCTATCTCAGGCGGGAATCAGGAGTTTTCCCCATTGTGAATTAAATTAATGAGAAAAGAATCTAGGGAAAATTGGCTATTCTTTGACTGATTACCTTTAGTTATCCTACTAGCCGTGTTGGGGTTCAGCATTACTGAAAGAATGAACAATAATCTAATTAATATGCTTACTGTAGTAGAATAGAATCTAAAGACGTATTCAGCTTGTCGCAGCATGCACTTTTAAATTTTTTACTCAGCAGTAACATTAAAACAGCCAGAGTTTCAGCCCTGCAAACTGTGGATAATGAATTTCTTTCATCCTAAACAATTTACTCCCCTGTGCATTAAAACACTTAACCAGATCAGTTGTATTTGTACCAATGCATGCTCTGGCGTGCAGAGCAATGGAAAAAATGAGCAATCAGTGTGCAGTAATGATTATTTTCTTGGTAAACGGTTTTTTTTCTAAAAATGATAGAAATAAAGTCACATATTTCTCAGTCACAAGTGAGTGCTGTTTACACAACCAACATGGATAATGAAAACAAGTATATTCCCTCCTGCCCTTGCTCTCTTTGGATGCTATCCAGCACTGACTGAAGTCAGGGAGAGCTCTGCTGTTGACTTCTCCAGAGCAAGATGGGATCTGCTGCCTGCAGTCAGCATTCCCCTCGGACGAGCACAGCTCTGGAAACGCCGTGCAGATGGAAAAGTCCCATGGAGAAGGCAGAGCTCATTGCACTCAGGGTTAGAAGGATCACCCTCCAGGCCTCAAAACAAGGTCAAAGATGGAAGGGAGAGGAAAAAAGAAGAGGTTTAAAATACAGGTTTGCATGCTTTTTTTTCCTGCCATTCTAGTTTCTGAGGCATTTAGCTATATTTGGTTGTATTTTTAGGCTCCGTTCCAGGAGCAGATTGAAGAACTAAAAACTTTGTGAAATGAAAGTTAGGATTTCTGCATGATCACTTCAAAAACTAATGTTCTGAAAGAAATACCCCACCCTGCAACACTTGTTAAAGTACAGATATTTTGTAGAAAGGCAATTCTAAGCTAGCCATATGAATTAGGTCTCAAGAATGTAATTGTCTACTTTTTAAAGTTGATACGACAGCACAGAAAGGATGCAGTAAGGAGCCCATCCTTTCATCACACATGTTTTGGGGTTGATTTCCCTGTTATTTTAAAAACTTGCACGGGATTAGGCTTTTCAGTTACAAAGCACGTGAACATTTTCCAAAGCAACTCCCAGCAATGAAGTTAATTGTTCCAGTAAAAGGGAATTTAGGGTAAAGCGTTCTGCACTTCAGAGAACCCAAAAGGAGTGGGGTTTGGCCTGCGGGGTGGGATTCACCCCGAGCAAGGGGTGACGTGGACTTGAAACAGGCCCAGGTCATCAGCCATTGATTGACTTTAGCGGCAGCTTTGCCTGAGCAAATAAGAGCTCACACGAACTTTTCATTTGTGCATCCGTAAGGGAAGAGATTTGGCTTTGGCCACCAGCCTCTTCACTCTTTCTGGCTCTCTGGGGTGGTTCCTCTAGATTTCAAAGCGTATCAGCTGGGGCTATTCATGCAGTTGTAAAAACAATGCGGATTAATGAGAGTCACTCCCTACTAGGTGACCCTTGGACAACCTGCTCTGCAGTCGCTGAACGGCAAGAATTTTTATTCCGTTTTGGCCGGAGAGAGATTAAATCGTTAGGACTTTTTCCCATCATCAGCACCCTCATTGTGGAAACACAGCGGTCAATTTTTACTGCGGTTCGGCAAGGCTGCCCTCACCGCTGCACATTTCCTGCTCGCCATCCACCTTCCTCGCTTTTAAAATTCATTATGGGTAATCTGCTGCGAAAGAGAGTATCGAGCCTGTATGTCTCGACCACCCAGATCTATACACTCCTATTGTCAGATCTATTTACTTCTGCCGTGATAAAAGCACTGGAGAGCAGAGCACATGAGAAAGCGCTCCTAAGGAGACCACTGAATCTTAATCTTTGCCTTACACCCCGTTTAGCACCGTTTCTTCCGAAGCTGTGCACATATCTGTGCAGCTGTATATTTTCAGCATATGTCACTGCAAAATAAATTATTCAGGATTGTTAGATTACTTATAAATGACACCAATCAATTAACACCACAGCCGGCAGTCTTTGGGGCTTTTGTCAGAGGCCAGGATGGTAAAGCTCTCAGCTCCACATTTCCCAGTATGAAGGATTATGGTAATGACAGCTTATTTTTATTGAATTTTTAATTGATGAGTAATATTTCTGGACTCGCTGTGCTAACATTAGGTCTAGGGAGAACTAATCTCTTGAAGGAGAACACGAGACAAGCAGAGCTGCCCTTCCCCAAACAAAAACCCCATTTGACCGTGGCACCAAGCAATCACAGGAGTTTGCAGCTCTCAGTTGTCAGAGTGTTCCACAAGCCTTTGCACTGAAGATTTCTGCCTTTTCCTTACACAGGGCTGCACAGGCCTTTGAGGGGACCATGCATTAACATGCGCTTCACTGCGGTCCTGTAATAAGGTGAAAAAAACAGGGTGGCTCCAGGTCGTGCGAAACAAAGCAAGCAGCAGCCTGTATTGATCCCTGGGCCGAGGACGCCACGTTTCTGTTTGCAGGCTGGAAAAGCCTCAGGTCTCCCTCCTCTGCACCCCTGACATTTCCAGCATTTCCGCTGGCGTTACCAGCAAGGCCAGTGGAGAGCAGGTTCTGCAACCTGCTCACAAAGGAGCAAATCCTACTGCTGGCTACAAAGCCGCAGAGCCACAAAAGTAAACATTCGTTTCCCTTTCTTGACTGAAGGACAAAAACTGGGATCCCCTCCTCCTTCCAAAATACCTAGCCCCTGGGCAGTCTGTACTGGTGCGTGCTCATGGTGGGCACAGGATGAGTCAGGCAGAGAGCTGTGCTTCAATACTGGCAAAGAGTAACACAGCTGATCTGGTGTTTTCCATGTTGCTTTAAGGAGCAGTAAAGCTTTGTGATGATGGGTAAACACTATTATCATGCATTAAACATGTGTGGTTTAAGGACAGAGAGTAGTCTGATACTAAGTTTTTCAATACAGATTGAACATGTCATTGAACTGCTTGAGTGTTTTATATTTGAATCTGCCTTGTAGCCCCATGAACTAAAATCAGGCTGTTCAGAGTCCAGCTGAATTCACTTCATAAAGTCACCAAAAATAGTTTAAAAAAAATTGTATTGTATGCTGACACAGATTGATTCATTAAGGGTGATGGTAGAGTCTGAATAGGAAGGTGCAGTGAAGACGATGATGAATTTTAATGTGGCCGGTGGCTACTGTTCAGCAGATATGAAATTGGAAATCAATGCTAGCTATTAAATACAAATGGTTGCTACCTTTACATCTGAAGCAGTCTTCCATCCCCAGTCTTTCAGCATGCCAAGGGAATGCCGGCATGATGGAGGAAAGCTCAGCCTTGCAACAGTCTGCCAGTGCTGCTATCTGTACTTTCTGTTCATACCTGGGGTACATCTCACCCTCTGTGAAATGGGTCCACAGCAAATGCTCCCAACTCCCCCCATGCCCGATGGGGTACTAGCAGCTGTACTTTAAGTCTAAGCCTTGGTCTCTGTGTCCAGGAGTCACGTCAGTGCATCTGAACATAAGCTCATACATATTTCTAGATCTCATGGTCAGGAGGAAAATCTTTGAAGGGTGATGAGCGTGTAATGGATGCAGCGATGCCCGAGCCTGCTGGCACCAAGGCAAATTAGAGTGCAAACCCTAAAAGCCAAGAGCGACTGCACCCCAGCTGGAAGGTGTTCCTGGAGGAGTGTGACATCTGAGGTGACCCTCCCAGGCACAGGAAAACGCTGCCGGATGTCCCCCTGGCTTCTAGTACGGTGCCAGAAGTGGCTGGAAGGCAAGTCTCTGCCTGCCAGAGAGGCAAACTCCTGCATCAGCGCTGCTCCACGTAGCGGTGGAGACACGGCGTGTCCTTGGGGGAGCACAGAAAGCCTCAGGGAGGTCTGTGTTGTATTTTGCCTAAGGCATCAGTTTGCCATAATCCATCTGTGTTCCCATATAATGCAGAGACAAGGTGTTTTAGCCTCCTGTCGCCTTGCTTTCTGCCCCCCCTGTTTTCAACACACAGATGTGGGTAATGGAAAAAAAACCCTATTTTGTTGCTTCATAATAAAATACTAAACGGAGAGACAGAGAGCAAAGTGCCCCCTCCCCCAAGAGCAAAGCAATGAAGAAATGAGTATCCCAAGCTCATTTAAATATTTGCTGGCTCTGTTGACACTGGAACATAGAGTTAAGTCCCTAATTAAATGAGAAAACAATAAACATAACTAGTAAACTATTGGTTTTCATTAATCCCCATCTAGAATGTTTTCAAACAGTGTCTAACAAAATGAGCACCATATTTTAAACGTTCACCCTCTAGATCTCTCGAGCATAATCAGTGATGTTTATCATGTCCTTAATGAAAATGCTCTTTCTCTCTCCCCTTCTCCACTGCAGGAGCAGAAGAAGGGAGGGAAGCTGTTCCTAGGATGTGGGCAAGATGCAACAGGGACTTGTAGCATGTGCACTGGAAACAAACACATTCTTCTCCTGTGTGAGCATGATAGTGGTATTGGTGTAATGAGCTCTTCCTGGGTAAGTAAACAAGATAAACTGATCTGATTCCCAGTGAAGGATCTGGGTGACAGCCCACCCAACACAGGAAAGTCAGGGGGGTGGAAAGAGGACTATGGGAACCTCCAGTCCAGAGCTTGCCTTTAACACCAGCCAACAAGGCCTTTTGCATTAGGTCCCCAGACAAGCCCCAGTCAACACAGCTGGTCCACAGAGCTCGTCTGGGGCCGTTCATGACACACCGGTCCTAGTTAGGAGGGACAGAAATGCATCATCTCCGCTATCTTATGTTTTTCTCTGTGTCAAAACTCGTGAGAAGCATCTCTCATTATGTATTTTAATTCTACCTTGCAGTGGCTCCCATATGATAGCACTATTTTTCTTATTTCCATGTTGTCCTTGACCTGCATTGGCACTGGGTACGTACCACTCCTTGGCTAATGTGTATAAATTTAGCTGGTAAGGTTGAAGTATTAATGATTTCCAGCCATTTTGGCTATCATTTTGAGACTAGCAGAGGAAGATTCCTGTTTGAAGTTTATTGGAGCTGGTGATCAAAAAGCAGGGGAGGGGTGAGGTGTTGCTAAAGCATCTCCAGGAAGCATTCATTTTGTGAATGTCGGAGATTTTTTTTTTTAATTGATATTTGACATTTCAGCCAAGTCTGAAACCTCCAGGATTTAATTGCAGTAAAATCAATGGTACACCAGAAGTAATGAGGTATGTCTGAGTTATCCTGAAATAGACATAATTGCTGTGTAACTCCCCCAGCAGGTCCCAGTTTCCCCAGCCACAGTCAGTATCTCATTGTTTGCCAAAAGTAAAGACATCAGGAGCCAGTGGGAAAGAGCATAATTAGCCAGGGTGCTCTTGTCGTCTGTTTTGGTTTTGAATGCCAGGTAGCAAACAGCATTTGAGAAGAGGAAAGGGTGCTGGACGAAGATGCTGGCTTGCCAGCATCCTGAGGGTGCTTCACAGTTGAGTGGTGGGGAAGACAAGCATGAAGTGTGATGCCAGGGTGGAGCAAGCACTGGTGCAGAGGGTTTTGTTCAGCTGGGAGGTCTGGGTAAAAATTAATGGTGTTCTCATTAGAACTGAGTTTTGACTTTCACTGCAGTATGGAAAAATCCCTGCTACAGGCCAAGATGAAATGCTCTGTAAATTATCAGCTGTCACCTATTACAGCCACAGCTCTGAGACATGGCACTGCATGGAGCTAGGGGACAATAAGGTACCTGGCCAGGGGAGCTATAAAAGCCACTGCAGCTAGGGAGTCTGTGCTCCTAAGCGGCCCTGCGGTCCAAGCGTTTCTGCTCAGGATTTCTTGCTGCCTGATCTTTGCTGCCTTTCTTTCTCCTGGAGAGAAGCATGCCTAAGATGTGGAGAGTCCAGGCTGGACGTCTGCCACTGCCTGAGGATGCTTGACTCCACACCTCCTCTGCTGGAGACCAGCAAGACACCAGGTTTCAACTTATTGTACTGCACTGCCTCCTCTACTGCAGAGGTTCCCTTATACACAGAGTAACTGTGCCTTAATTAAGGGCACTCAGCTGGGGAGGCAGGATATGCAGGCTGAAGGTGGGATTTGACGTGGGTCTTCCTACTGCTGCAACCACTGAGCTACAGAGGCAGCCTTCATGGCCCCTCAGTGTTGTGCTAGATTGTGGATGAAACTTGTTTCTGAAATAAAGATAATTTGATAATTTGTATGAATTAAGCCTTTTTTTTTCTTTTTTTTTTCTACAAATAGATAATTTACAAGCCCAGGGAGATGTAATGGGGATACAGAGTCATCTGGACTTTTACTAAAAATAATACAAGATAAATTTAGCTAATGAGTTCAGCGTGTATACGTTTTAATAGCTTTCCCCTGCTACAGTCTTATACTGGCTCCTATCGTACATCACTGCTTTTTTCAACACATGTAAATAATACGCAAAGCACAATTCAAATTCCCATAGAAAGCAGCTTGCTTTTAGTTACAAACAGAAATAAATGCAGCAGCAATCGCATAGAACCATTCAGGCAGTATATCAAAAGTTGGGTCAAATTCTGCACCTTTTGCTCACAAAAATAATCCTTACTGACTTCCTAATGTCACTGTGATAAACAGGGCTAGATTTTCTGGAAGAACTTCATGTTGCAATATATTTCATATTGGCTCCTAATGCCAAAGGCACTTTAAAAACCTTCCATATGTCTAGCTAAAGCACAGTGGATGAGGTCCCTCATTAATAGAGAACATAACCAATCAATTAGTATAAAGACTATCTCTCTCTCTGTAATCACCTTAGTCATACATCATCTAACTCCAGTGCTACTAACGCAAGACTTTTTAAATAGCCTATATTTGTCAACGAGGCCAAGATTTTAATGCAAGTCCCCTGTATCTATCAGTGTAGCTTACAAGAGCAGCTTGTCTAAAGTTCTCAACACAGGACAAAAATTTGAGATGTAAGTTTAAATATGCTATATGCCTCTGCATGGCAAGCTGGGCCCACTCTTTGGACTTATAGAGAGTCTGGCCATGCCTACATTGCTCAAAGAAGCAGAGCACACACGGCCACGTGCAATGTTTGCTCCCTGCAGGCACCGTCTTAATGCACAAGAGTCACTGAGCACCATCACATAACAGTCTCCACTCCACAACAGTTATTGTTAATTTAAACTTAACTTATTCTGTGGTCATGTTTTTCGTTGCACTTGCAAGTTGCACTTGCCAAAATGTGTGAAGAAACAAATTTTCAGGCAGGCCTTCTTGAATATTGGTGGCCAAGGTGACGAGGATACCAATAATAGCGTAACCCTTTGCTTCTGCCTTGAGATCTAAGTGACCGGGCTGTGAGACATCTTCTCACAGGTTCATTATTTTGTTTCATTGTGTTCTCTACTTCTATGATGATGCCCCACTTCCTAATCTGGGAATCAGTTAAGAATGAGCTGGTAGAGGTAAAGGGTGAAGGACAGACGTTTGCTGTCTGATCCTTTGCAACAGCATGGCTTCTTCCAAAGTATTTTTATCTGGAGAAAGCACTATACACAGTTTACTAGCCGAAAGGGGCGTTCAGTACGAAATCGTGAAGCAGAAGTAGTATATGTCTCTCTCCTTCACCTTGGTCTTAATCTACAGCTTCAAGGTTTGATCTTGTCCACATGAAGATGGCTGCTGTTGACTTCAGTGGGATTAGGTATTAGAGGCAGAGGGGATGATACAAGAAAGTGCTTTACAGCCAGTCTGCACGGAAAGAATTGGAAACACCAGGTGCAAGTTCAGGGAGAAGAAAGATGCAGATGTTGCATTTTTCCCATTTAGAAATAGGCATCCAAAAATCAATATTCTTTATACATAGCTCTGAAAAATGCTGCGTAAGGTGACTTGGACTCTACAGTGATGGGCATCCTAGAAATCTGATCAATACAGCATCTGCTCCAAAGGTCTACCTTAGTCAAAACAGGTATAACTCCTGACTCCTCAGAACATGGGCAGCTCCTGCAGAAAGTAAGTACAGACATAGTCTCCAATCAAGTGTGCTTATTTGGAATAACATTTCAGGTACAGTTTTCCTGCTAACCCACTTATTGTAGTAAGTTCTACAAAGATCAGACCTGTCTGAGAGATTTTCTGTAAGAAGTAGAAAATATATGCTCAATGTAGCAAACTTTGATGATAAACGTATGCTATATTGCTTCACTCAAATATATATGTTTGTTCTTTTTCTCCTCAAAACCTAAATTCATTCTGTAGGTATATATAATAAATATACCAAATTAATATAGTATCTTTCCTAGTACCTCTTGTTTTCTAATATGACCTTATAAATTTTTCAGATCAAAATACGGTGGGAAGCAGTGAGGCAGACCTTGCAGATTAACTGTTATGAGGGCAATGGAAAATTTCTCAGGCTTTCCCCAAAAACATTTCCATGTTCAAAGGAATTCCTTTTATCTTGAAGCTGATATTGTACCAGAACATTTGCCATTTTATGCCATTTTTATTCATGTTCATCTAATCACCAGATTTGCTAGACCTGCAGAAATCATGGAGACCGAACCTGTGGGAGGACAGACATGCGTAAAGCCTTTCTGGCCCCTCCTGTTTTGGGTGAGGTGGACTGATACAGATATTGTCATCTTCCTATGCCAAAGAAAGAAAAATATGCTAGAAATTCACACGCTTGACACAATCATCAGAAAGAATTAGAAGAGGAATTTCAAAATCCACCACTGATCTCAGCTGGAAGTATACAAACCCCTATTTTTTTCTACAGTACTGCTTCCTTTTTAAAAAACGGTTATATCTGAACTCACTTAAAACCAAATCTGATTGGAGCAATCAGTTCAAAGGAAGTATTGCTTTACCATCAGTTGTATTTATGGACACTGATTAGAAATGTTCTGTGTATGCTTGGGATCTCCTTTCAGTTAAATATCTACTTTCTTGAATTCAGACCTTTAATGCAAGGTCTTGGCACCACCAACATACTGTGCAGCTACAGTCCCACACTAGCAAACCCCAGGCCTCGGTACTGGAGGGAATGTCTGGTAGAAAGGAGACCATTTCTGTTAAAAAATACATTTTTAGACACATTTTGTTTTTGAGGTGGTGCAGAAATGGCCTCTCCAAAAGCACCGTTCAAATGCAGCATGATGCCACCTATACTTTTACAAAATACATCAGCAACAGGGTATAGTTTGAAAGGAGTATCTGTGACTTTAAAGAGCCATTCTGCTCTCAGGAACTAAGGCAAATGCATTTGTTTTTTTAAAAAGGTTGCCCTTAATGAGCCTGTGGGGAAGCTCTTTCTGAGAGGGGCATGTTTGAGCGCAGTGCTATTATTCCTAACAAATTAGTCATATTGCATCATCAACATGAAACAATGAAACGAAAGAGCCAGGGCGCTAATTTGCTCTCATGCATACTGGTGTAACTCCACTGGGCCTGATCTTCTGGCACACTCGAGCTGGGAAGAGATGTCTCAGAAAAGCCAGTTATAGCCCGAAGACTGCTCTGCTCTCCCGAGGAGCGGGTGCCCCACCGAACTGGACGGCAGCTGGGGATGGGATGCGATGGGAGTACGGCGGGCTCGGTCACATCCCTCCCCGCCTTTCCTCTTCCCGTGCACGGATGGGTACGTGGCAGCTCGGTGCCGGCTGGGAGCTCCCCAGGGAGAGGGCAGCCAGCTCAGGAGACCGTCCGTTTCCCACCTCCCTTTGTACTACTGGGCTGATGCAAAGCAGGGAAGCAAATATTGAATCAGACGGAATCACTCCCCTTTCCTGGCATAGAAGAGTTACAGAAGCCCATCGTTTCTTACGCCTGTTGAAAAGTAAGAAAGAAATCAGTATATTTTGGTAGAGTTTGGAGAAAGATGCCCTTCTACTCTGTTCAAATAATGCAATGGTCTGTGTCCTGATTAACCTTTGCAGTATTAACATTTTTAAAACATATTTTTTAATTAAAATGGGCTGGAACAAATTTCCGTTCTCGGTCCTGGATTGAGCCAGAGTTCACAAGTGGGTGTCTTTCGCAACCCAAATCAAAACACTGAAGACTAAATACACACACTTTGATTCAAACTGTGCTCTCAGTGAGGTTTCCAACAAAATGCTACATTTGACAAAGTGTGGAGCTACTTCAGATTTCCATGCAGAGAATTAAGATGAAAATCTGCCCTTGACATTTGAGCCTCCCTCCAGCTTAGATCAGGAGTTTTGACTCTGATCCATGTTTAAGACTGGAATTTCATTCTATTGCTGCTATCAAAAAACCCTCTCCTGTGTTTTTTTAGCATCTTTGCAACTTTATGCTTGTGTATAAACTTTAGGGAAAAAAAAGTAAAATTAGTAACTAAAACAGCAGGAATGTGATCTACTAAGCATCATTATCGGAGCAGTTCTTTCCCCTTCCCCCACGTGCCAGCTTGTTCTCAAGTATTAAATCACATCGTGAAGGCTGCCCTACAGAAAAGCATCCGAGGAAAGCAGCTGTTGTACACCAGGGGCAGTTTCATCTTTACATGTGTATTTGTAACCGTGGCAGATGAGAGTGAGAAAGCTACGTGGGCAGGGAAGTAATTGGAAGTAATCAAAAAACAGACTTGCATAACGTACGTGAAACGATGCATACAAGTAGTCTTCGGAGATTAAAGATATTTGGGTTGGGAGAGGAGCTTTAATTGGAATTGACCTTGTAAAACATGCTCCCTTATGTTCAGGCTTATAATCATGGGTGGGCCGGCTGATCTATTTAAAAATGCCTGGTTCACATTAACCACCCAGTTTTTACAGACAGTTTTTAGGTGCTTAGTGGTATCACAGAGAACAAATGACCGCATTTGAATGTTGATCCAGCGCACTAGCAGTTAATGGAAATGAGTACAGATGTTTTGTGTAGCACCTCAGACAGCACTATCATGTAATGTGGTGACATAAGAAAACACTTTCATTCAGGAAAATAAAATCCTAATAATCCATCTGCTGCTACTAGGCCACAGATTTCCAGTTGCTGATCTCCAGATATATTTTTAGAAGGAACAGACATTAAAGAAAAAGATCTAATAAGCCAGGAGATTGTCCCAGGAAGATTTGGTCAAAATTAGTTCCTTTGATTGTAACGCAGTTCCAAACGTAATAGGCCCATCACTAACAAAGAAGCTGTTTTGCTCAGGAAAACTGTGCAGAAAAGAAATGCTGTTATCTTTTTGCACTCTGGGTGGGAGCATGTGAAGGGCTGGGCTGAAAAGGGGCAAAGCAGATTTTTATGAGGAAGTCCAGGGCTGCGCTTTTTGGGATCTAGCTGCAAGGAGTGCCTCTCCCTGACTTTCTTTTGGCCTCTGAAAGAGCACACACTGATTGTCTGTGAAATAGCCCAAATTCGGGCTCTCTTTAGAAAGGAGGAGCATGGATACTGGGTATTGTGAATTTGCAGAGTTTTGATCATACGTCACTGAGGTGAGGTGGTAGGCTTATTCTGGGCTGGTTTTTTTTCCCAAATACAGAGTCCCAGTAATTCACTCTCTGCCTTTGCAGGTACTGTTTCAAGGTTTGCTCCCTGGGCTGTTCCCCTGCATGGGCTGTGCCCCTCTAACCGCCGTGGGGCCGCGGGAGCCCGATGCCTCACAAGGGCTGGGCGCTGCCGACGGGAAATAGGGTGAGACCAAGCTCTGGCTCCGCAGAGCAGCGGAAAAGGATGGTGAAGCATCTCTGCCTGAGTGGAAAGCCTGCTCCAAGCAAAGACCCTCGAGCAAGCTCCTGCGCCTGTGCAAGCTTCAAGCTTCAAGGCTTCTGCGGCTATTATAATGTGTTTCCCAGTGCTGTCCACAATAAATCTGTAGCTAAATTGCATGTAATTGACAAGTACAAGTAAATTGCAGTCTTTCTCAAGCAAGGGACTTATAGTGCAAGGATTCACATACATGCTTTAGAAATGTTTGAGAATTGTTGACTGAAACTTATGCTGACCAAAAATCAGGTTTTGGCAAAATTATGATTTTCTCAGAAATAGTTTGCTTTCCTCTATGTTATATAAAAAAGAACACTTTTCCCCTTTTTTAACTCATTGGACAAAATGGAGAAGTTTCTTTGTTTTCTGCCAAAATCAAGTTTCCTGCAAGAAAACTCTTTCTTACCCCTGCACGCAGTTTCTGACTGGCTTCATGTGTATAACCTCCGTCACCGTAGTGTCTGGGTGTAGCATCACACTTCCAGGAAACCAAACCAAATTCACATTTGACACAAATGACTCAGGAACTTATATATGAGTAATGTATTAAAACATGCTGTCTGTATAAGAAATGGGAATTGTTAAAAGTATTTTTAAAGAAATAGTCTCTGATCTTTTGCTTCCTGCAACTTCAGACTCCCTTAAAATCCTCTGACATACCTCAATTTTTTTTAAGCCAATCTTCTACTGCTAACCTCTGCAGAGGCTTTCAGAGTGGATGCTGTCCAGAAATCCTATTACAATAAATTTACTGTATTAAAAAAATCTGAGGAGGAAATAAGATATGGTCCTACTATTAAGTCTGACTGTTCACTATTGCCAGCCTTTCATCCAGCCCTTTGTTTATTGTCATCTTATCCTGCACTTAATCTCATTGAAAGCATAGGTGCTTTAGTACAAGGATCTTCCATTTTCTTTATTTTGAGTGCCTTCTGCATATATGATACATTTAAAGCACATATTCTCTCTCTTTAAAGTCTTTCCACACCTATGATGTTGTAGAAAATAATAAAAAAAAATTATAAAAGCTTAACCTAGAGTTCTAAGCCTAACCAGAACATATTTCTGTTCCTCTCAGTCTCTTTTTTCGTACATAGTGAGGCCAGCTTTCCTGTATTTCAAGAGAGATTATCATATTTATCTAAAAATGCTGCTTAAAGTAAAGGATTAGATGTTAGCAAATCTGAATAAAAAATCAGCAGTATATGAGAGTGCATATCCCTAAAGAAATCTTGAGGATCACTTGCTTTAACTGGAAGTATCTTGGGATCTCTAATACCTACTTGGAGAGCCACCCAAGGCTTCCAGATTGACATCCCTCTCAGAGGACACCATGTCAGCAGTTCTCCGCAGACCTGCAGTGCAGTGTCAGAGCTGGCCTGGAGGCAAAGTGGTGCTGAGACACTTCAATTTACAACCTTGAGGCCTGAAAACAAGGGTGCACCGAGTGAGCTGTGTGGCCATGGCCAAAGGGAATGGGACAGCAATGGCAGCCAGCTAGCCTCATTTTTGTCATGCGGTCCCAACTGTCCACATCACTGTCGCTCCAAATGGAAAAAAAAAGTGTATGCTTTAAATACCTGGCTGCAGAAATACAGAAAAAAACTATTAGTAGCAATGGATTTTCTTTTTGCCCAGGGGAGGAGGCAACACAGAGGTTCTGTTCCAAACACATCCTCCTTCCCCCATTCTCTGGAAGACTGTTGTGCAAACCAGCACGAAGTGGGCTTGCCAGACGAGTCCTGTGCTGATGGCTAGCGTGGTGGTGGTAGTCTTTTCACTTACTGGATGGCAGCTGTTCAGCAAAGCAGTAAATGTTGCAGCATTTTTTCAGACATGTTTTCTGCTGCATCAGGTTCGTGCCATCTAGTGGCAACAGTCCCACCGAGCCAAGTCCCATCTGTATGGCAGACAGTGGTTTTCACATCTCTTCATGAAAAACAATAAAAATCAAGAGTATACTTTCAAATGATAAAGCCCAACGTCCTAGGTTATTAATTGGTACCTTGGATGCTCCAGTAAGTTTTATGTTTCACTTCCAAACTACACATCAGCCCTTAGGAGACCACAGATGACATCCCAGACCACGGTGAAAGAAAATGTCAAAGGCAAGCATTAACATCTGTAAATTTGCCTGTCCACTCCAGCTGGCCTCTGCCTGGGTCTTCAAGCCAGAGGCAATACAGTAATAAAACAGAAGAATAGAGAAGTGCTTCACTTGGGCAGTTCTCACTCATTGCCACTTCTTCATCTGCCCAAGACATCATACAGTTGTCAACAGTCCATGCATTGCCTGGAAGCCCTGAAAGGTACATCTGAAAAAATAAACGTTTCTAAATAGCTTTATTTAACTGATCTCGTATTTCACTTCGATTTATGATTATTGTCTAAACTTAACCCGGAATAGATCAGATTAACAACCAGTTGTCAGCAAACCTGCAGTAATTTTTAAATTAAAATTCCTCCATTTGTCTTTGTTCAATGACATTTTCAGCCCCGCTTAAGCAAAGTACTTTTGAAGATTTGTCATCTTTTTGGTTGGACAACTGAATTCAGGGAGGGATTAAAAAGACAACATCTATCCACATTGCAGCACTGGAGTTGTACCAGGAATGAATCTGGACCAGCAGATTTATTGACCAAAACACAACAGAAGAAATTGTTGACTTCAATCTTTCTGCACTGAGCAAGCCACAGAACAGCCTGCAGTTTTAATGAATAGACTGCACTGGAAAATTTCTAGTATTGTGCATTCATGTACAGTCTAATGGATTCAGGCCAATACTGAAAAGAAAGTCAGCACTCAAGTCTGCAGAGAAACCCTTATGCCATAAAATCTGCATTTTCCCCGTTCAGAGACTGAAGATTCGACTTGCCCTGGTGAGGAGGTAGGAACCAATCTGAAACCCTAAGCTGCTTCACAAGTCACTGCCCAGGAGCACAGAAAAATGCGAAAACTTCTGAAAACTGTTAGGAGATTAGCTTTAAATTAATACTGGGATCCCCTATGAGTTTTTCTGGCAGAAACTGTTGATAAAAGCTCTTGTTAATACGTGACTTTTACTCCAGCACCTCAGTAGCTGGTCTTGCTCTCTGTGTGATATGTGGTCCCTGGTCTCGTTTTCTGCCATGCATCCTTCTTCTAGCAAGCCTTCTGTCATTGGGATTAGCCAAAGTGCCCAGGAAGCAAATACAACTTCTGAGTCTAACAGAAGTGATACTATGCCAATAAAGGCTTCTAGGCATTTTGTCAGTGCTCCTTAAATAATCCAATTCAAAACACAACGAGAAGTATGTCTGAGAGATGAGCCATGGTTCTCAATGAATATAAAAAAAGGATTAGAGAAGCACAATTTGTTGAGGATTAAATACTTTATAGACAGAAGAAATGTGAGAAATATGTCTTCTTTAAGCTGTCTTAATACCATGCTTTCAGTGTTCAGTGAGTGTCAGGGGTGGAGCAAGTGCAGATGTAAAAAGATTAGGAGGAAAATCACTTGGAAGAGCTGCTGCATTAGAGTTACATTTTAAAGTCAGGACAGATGCAGCATGTTATGACAGAAACCAACCTAACATCTTCTTTAACAGCAAACTGTTTATTTGAGGATGACTATGTCTGGGAGGGAGCAGAAAAAAAAAAATCAAACATTAACTCATTAACTCTCAAATAATTTTTCTAAGCTTGAAGAGACAACAACTTCACAGAGACTGCCAGCATGACCCACACTTAAATGAGAAACCCAAAATGGAGAGAAAACCAAAAATACCCATTTTCTCAAGTAAGACCAACACACCAGCTGTGATAATGCAATCAAGCTGGACTGCCTTCTCAGATGCTGCTGCTACTGTTCAATTAACATGTCAAATAATTTTCAAACTTCTTTCTGATATTATTTCTACAAAGTCTAATTTCTGGTAAGACTAGAGCAGACCGAGACTCTCCTGTTTCTTTTATTTTTTTCCCCAGCAAAAAAGTTAAGTTTGGAAAATCTGAAGCTTTTCAATTGGAAAATTTAGATATTTTTTCATCGGGCGATTGCACATGAAAATTTAACTTCCAATTACTGCCATATACCATTGCATCCACCAGAGAAAATAAGCTGTGGGAGGTTAATGCCACACTGGAGGCTACCTGTGGATACATAGCTAAGTATTTACTACTGTTCAGCAATGCTTTGCCCTGCGTACTTTTCTCCAAATACAAGTTTTCTGCTTGCCTTGGTGGCCGCCACAGTTTTGCAAATGGGTGTTAATTAGTCACAAATAGCTTGTCTTTACCCTGAGCTACACTGGAGACTGTTGAGTCAGCGAGGTATTCACACATACAAAAAAAATGAGGACCAATGGAATATTCTGAAAATGTTAACCCTACTTGTTCATATGTGCAAATCCAAACCCAAATGGAAACTTCCAACGTAAGTCAGCCAAAAGAATGAATATTTTCCTACAGATTTCTATTTTAAGATTGATATTTAAAAATCCACCTACTACTCACACAGCTTCTTTCCTGCAACTTTTATATCCTGGTGGGGATGAAGAACTGGTTTGTTCTGCTGAGAGCATTTCAACCTGGTTATGCTACCAGAAGTGGTGGAATTCCTGCCTGAACTAACCTTTAAAAACAGTTAAGTACCATCACTGTTGGTTTTAACTCACTATGATATTGCTCCTTACATTAACGCTTTCACCATCCTTCAGAACAGGACCTCCTCTTAAGGTCATCAGGAATGTTGCCCCTTATGTCAGCAGGACTTTCTGGACATGACAGTTACAACTTTATCTCTTCGCCGGATATTGTAATTGAGGGCTGGATTTTGACAGCTCACTCCAACTGACGATGGTGAGACCCAGCCCATCTGCAGCTGGAGAGCTATATGTTTCTGTCACAAAACCTTTTCTGCCATTCCAGATTTCAGGTTAAAAAACTGAAAAATTTATCTGGATTTTACCTGGGACAGTCTATTGACTTGAGAAAAAGCTTTGGCAGAATTCACAACTACAGACTGCTCCTATGAATGACATTAAACCACTGCTCACATGGGCCAAGTTCAAGCCACTGACTAGAATATAAAAGGTTATAATACATAATCCTTTTTAGATCTCTTAGCAGAGATGATCAGCCAATGACCCTATGTCTAGATCTGGCCTGCAAAGCAGTTAATCTGGTCTGTGGAAAGAAAAGAGTTGCCTTCAGCAGACTGTACCTCTGAAGTCGCTCCACTGATTTCAGTGGGAGCTACTTACGAGAAAGAAATTGTAGGATTTTGTTCCAGGTACTGTCATGGAAAGAAAAACCCTAATGAAATTATCTTTGGAAGTGTACCACTGCAAGTCAGGTATTTTGAAATGAATCCAACGTATCATATTTAATTGCATATATTTTCAAAAAGCTGTTAAACACTGAAGGCTCTAGTTTATCTGAAACTGAAAAGGCATCCAAGACTAAATTGATTGAAACTTGACTTTTGGGCACTGAGACTGAGCAGCTGTGATAAGGACCAGATTGCTGGTTGGGTGGCATTTTCCTTTCCAACAATATTGGGAACTTCCGATTTTGCTACAGATTGAAAGAAAATACCAGAAAGCATCGTGTCTGTGCAGACTAGCTGTGAACATGGAAAGGCTCACTGTGCCCATTTTGCAAAGGCCCTGAGAGCATCCCCCCACCGGCAGGACTGGCTGCCAGGGCCTGGGAACAAGGCAGCATCAGTGCAGCCAAGGTAGAGGGCCCCAGGCAGTGCCGCAGCGAGGCTGCAGCTGGGACCCACCCCTGTTCCTGGGGAGCTGCTTCCAGCCGTGGCAGCCGTGCTTGGTCCCTGCCTGAGCGCCAGTTCCTGACCCATGCAGTGGCTTTCCTTTAGCTGGGAAAGCGTGGAGTCAGGATCAACTGCACAAGTCTTGCGTTTGGCGAATCCCACCTAGCAAGTCCACAAAGAGCAACAGGGACCACTGGCCCTCTCACCGGGACCACCAAGGGTAGGGCCAGGCTCAGCCTGTAGCTCCACACCTGCCTCCCCTGCAGCCGACCCAAAGACTGATGCTATCTTCAGCCATGGACGAGTCCATCCTGGAACATGCTCAGCTTCCTCAGTTTCTCTGGTGAGCATTATCTGGAGGAAAGACTTTTTGAGATATGTGTGTCACAGTGATGTCCTATCTGCCTTAGAAGGGACTTCAGGATTTTTGCCAACTGCTGTTTACACAAAACTCTGTTAGAATGTTGTCCCGGGGGGCTGCAGAGGGGGAAGGAGGTAGGAAACAGCTGCACTGGTAAATATTAGGGTTTTTTGTGCTCATATGTACACCAGACAGAAGAGAGGCTGAGACAATTAAGAAACTTCAATTGTAGTAAGGACATGCTGACAAGACCATTAAGATTTGATTTGTGTGGCACTGGATCACCTACCAGCCCAAATGGATGGGGCAGGAGCACACGATAGCACTTCTGATGAATTATCCAGAGTACACAGTTTGGTATTTATACCGGCTTTGTATTGTCTGGGGGGAGCTGGCAATATCTAGTCTGGCATAAAACTGGTGTAGTATGGACAGAATATACTCAAACCAATATAAACCGGACCATTTTTTTAGCACATTCAAATCATGTGCCTGCGGCACTTTGCACCATAAGGCTGCAGTGTTTTGGTGCAGCATTCAGTGCCCTGAAGTATTCTTATGCGACACCTAACATAATTCCAACCGAAAAGCTGAGCTGCAGTAACCAAAGGCTTTATACAGAGTGTTCAAAAGCTCTCGTCCTCATCAAGAGCCAGAACCATGTGTCAGAACCAGGTACACAGTCAAACAGATTCCTTGCAATACCTAAATACAGCTAAAAGACACACGTGTATCAACTGCTGCGTGTACCTAGGGCAGATAAATGCCAGGAGAACAAGGAGCTATTCAGGCTACGAGATCCTGCCTACTTGCAGATTTGTGTTGGGCTATCTACTGAGGGCGGCTAGAGCAGGGCTCATTCAGATGTCCTGCTTACTATACTATATTTACTGGCACTCTTTGAGGGGAGACAAGTTTCTAAATTTAGCTTTCACAAACTTTTAAAGCCAGGTACCATCATTGGCAGGGACACTGGTGGCAGCAGTGGTGGTGGCCACTGCTAGTGACAGCAGGTCCTCTACCTGGCTGCAAAGTATACATACTTGAGGAGAATGCATGAACACAATTTGGGAACCTCTGCTACGCTACTCTAATCAATGCCTTCATATCACCTTATTAGAAGGCACTGGAGCTAGTCAAGTAATTGTGTGCATCAAATCTAGTTTTCCTAGACACGATGTAGCTGGCACAGTAATATCTAAAAATTTTTGTAATTTGTGGATAAATGTAGGTTTGTATATGTAACTGCTGGAGCATTATTCTTAATCCTGAGGGCTGGCAGGAGTCAGGAGGGAAGAGGCACCCACTGAAAAAGGCTGAAGAATCAAATCAAATCTGGTCTGTGTTTAGTATAGGTGTATGATCAAGCTGTACCAGTGAAGGCTTCCCATCTGCTGCTACTTTGTTTAACAAAAAGTGAAAACAAGAAGAACAAGGACATTTGCATTGCAGTTTCTGGAGGGTTAATGGATAAAATGGCAGATAAAATGTTGATATGACTCAGGATCTTGAGAACTGCTGCTGCTGCATAAAAATAATTCTGTGTGTCTCTGTGACAGAAAACCATCACCATAAGCTGCTGCGGTGACCCAAGAAATGCATACTACAGAGGAATATGCAACTTCTTCTCCAGATGCCACCAGTAAGGGAGAAAGGGGGTTACAAGCTATCTGTCTGGAGCCAGCTACCTCTGGTGTCTACAGCAGATGAGTTCCTGATAATGAGGGGGAATATATGATCTATGCAAATGCCACTAATGGCTTTTCCTGCAGCTGGGTGCCAAAGTTGTTTCCCCTTTGATCACTTTGTCCCCTTCCCAGTCTGTCCTCAACACTGTTACAGCTACTAGTACAGTGTATTTCAAGCTATTAATAACGTCTCTTTCAGTACTTGTACTACAAACCACAGCAGTTTTACATACATTTTTTCAAAACATGACTCTGTTGCATTGTCATCTTTTTTATGGAGAACAGGTAAGATACAGGTATCAGCACAGATGACAGACACTGTGGCAAATTGCACTGACAGATCATTATTACCAGAGCAACAACAATTTTTAGATGTTCCTTTACCACGTTGTTGCCAGATAGACTGTGTTGACTGAGACATACAAAACCTGAACTTGTTTGAACATTTTCACTCTGTCCTACAGGGCTGTTGAAATAGACTTTTGTCTGTCCACCTCCTGGAGGACACCGCCAGGAGCACCAGGGAAAAGGGAGAGCTGCTCACATTTGGATTCCAAAAGGTAAAGGACAATCTCCTTCGGACAGTGTGGCTAATTCCCCCTCCCTTAATGAGCCTTCCCTTCCAAACGGCTATGAGTCAGCATCACGGAAGTGTGATTTCTTACTGATGTATGTATATAACAGCAATAGTGTGACAGCAGATTATTGTTACGGATGGCATGCAGAGCAAAGTAAGAAAGGAAAAGAAAAATGACAAGTTTCATTTAACAGAAAGTTCAGCATGTCTCTCACAAAACCTTTTCTTAATACATCATAGAGAGTTTTGGCTGTCTAGCAGATGGCCTTCTACAGTGACTATTAGCCTCTTTGCCTTCCCTTTTGAAGTTGAACTGCATTACCTTGCCAACACAGCTGAGCCCGCCAACCCGAGCTGTGAGATACCCGAGGCCAAGCTCATGTTTCCATTGTTACAGTGCAGTTACCAATGCATCAGACCATCCTGGGATTACACACATCCTGCCAACAGGAGTTACTCCCTGAGGGATTGTCGTAATAGATTATTTATGCCAGCATAGCACAGTTTTGCTACTGCAAGTGCGTAAAACTTACGCACCTTTAAAAACAGAAAGGAGATTATTTCTACATTATGAACAGTCATGTAGAGTGGTAATGACTGAGTGTACAGAGCTGCACAAGTATCACAAAGTAACGCCCTGTGCTTCCTACAGAAACAGAGATTGCTAGGGTTTATAGCTACAAGTTGGGTGTAGGTTTCTTTGCTAAAGGATGAGCAGCTGTGGTTTCGCTGTGCTCTCCAGGCAAATGTTAGATCAAAATTAGATCAAAATGACACATGCTCTCCTACTTGTCTTTTTCTTCTAATGTAAGAAATGCAGTTAGCCACTGTTGCCCTTGCATCAGCTACACACATTTGAGATACTTTGTTCTGTTTCTGAACCTGAATTCTATACTTTTTAAAAAATATCTTGTGCTTTTATAACCAAAATAAGCTCATGATTAGCAGGTACCAAACTATGCTTAGGAATCTCCTATTATTCTCACTTTAGAGAGGGAGCAATGACAGAAAGGCTAAGGATGCTGATTTTAAAAGTGGTCTGATCTGAGACATTTTGGAGTTTCAAGATCACCCTGCATTGCCATGGAGGCCAGCAGCCCTTGGTTTCGAAAAGCTCTGCTGTATGTGTCTGGCCTTGGGGTGGTAAAAGATGAAGTTCTCAAAGGCAGCAATCACTTTTGACAGTGTTTTGCCCTAAGAGATAGCGCACAATGCACAAAAAAGTGGATGGTGGGCTGAGAGCTGGACCTGTCTATCCACATTTCATGTTCATTTTGTGACCTCTTTTACTGTTAGAAAGATGAACTACATAGGCTTCTCTGCAATTCAGAATGAAATTGTATCAGCCTGGAGAAGAGAAGGCTCCGGGGAGACCTTATAGCAGCCTTCCAGTACCTAAAAGGGGCCTACAGGAAAGCTGGAGAGGGACTTTTTACAAGGGCATGTAGTGATAGGACAAGGGGCAATGGCTTTAAACTGAAAGAGGGTGGATTTCGATTAGATGTAAGGAAGAAGTTCTTCCCCGTGAGGGTGGTGAGGCACCGGCACAGGCTGCCCAGAGGAGCTGTGGCTGCCCCCTCCCTGGCCGTGCCCACGGGGCTTGGAGCAACCTGGTCTGGTGGGAGGTGTCCCTGCCCGTGGCGGGGGGGTGGGAACTGGGTGGTTTTTAGGGTCCCTTCCAACCCAAACCATTCTATGATTCTGTGATATCTTCAAATCCAGACCCTGTAAGCAACAAAACACTGCCCTTTAATGACTGCTGGATCAGCTCTGTCACTTGAAAAAGGGGTTGAAATGAGTACTAAAATTAAAGTAGATTTAACACTGCAGTTTCTAAATGAGTTGTAAAATAAGCTGGGACAAGTTTGCAAGAGAAACATTTGCTTATTAAGAGTAAAACCATGGGACTTGAGCCAGGCCAGCTGTGCTACTGCTCCTCCTTTGCTCCTGTACCAGTAAGTGCCAGAGGCTACAGACTCTGGAAGTAGAAAACATGTTTCATTGCTCTTATTTGATTCCCTCAGGCTGACACACGGAGTGGAGCTGACAGGCTCCACGGCAAGCTGTGTCTAGCCGCCTTTGGCTGGAGGGAGGATTGCTGATACATCGTGCTTTGAGTTTTGGCAGGAAACACCATCAATGTTAAAGCAAAAGAAAGATACTTTATGTTACTGACTCTTTAAGGCAGGGCTGCCTGTGGTATACAAGTTTACAAGCAGTGTGAGAAACGGGTCATAAAAAGATATACCCATTTATTTAGGTGTAATAGACAGTTAGCTATTCACAGGCTGATGTCCAAGTGAAAGGTGCTCAGGGAAAAGCTAGCTTAATCAAGCACTTGAAGTCAGGACTCGAGAGGCTGGGGTCAAGAAACAGAGTAGGTCAAAGATAAGGGTCTGGATATGTAGCAAGATGTAGTGAAGCTAACAGGCAAACAAACAATGTGAAAAGAAAAATATATGGGTTGAAAATTATTCATTTTAAATTATAAGCATAAAAAATTAAAAGATTTTTCATATGTGGTTTAGCAAGAGAAACCACATCTGTTGATTCATTTGAAGAACAGCAACAAGAAGATCTAAATCTGGAGCAAGTATCAGTAAGGCAAAATAAAATACTAATACTTGCTTTACAGGAAATAAAGGAGGAAGATGGTCAACCTCTCAAGTGTTATAGAAATGCAAAGTGACTTGAACTCAAAACTACTTAAATGTGTTATGTAGCAACACAAGCTTTAAATGCTTATTCTTATAAACAATGGGATCCAATAAATAATACAGACCAGTTGCTGAGGGATGCACATTTACATCAGTCCCAGCTAGCTTTTTTCCCAGAAAACTGGAAATAATCTTTTCCTTCTTTTCAGGACCATGAGTTTGTGAATGCACTGTAACTTTTTCTACACATGGATCCATTTTTATGATTTCATTATTTATTCAGCACTCACATGAAAATATTCTTACCAGCCTAAGCATTTTAACTTTCTTACATCATATTACCTTGAATAACTGTGTGTTCGGTGATGTACATACATTGCACTTGAAGTAGCTAGTATACATCAGCAGTGATAAAGAGCATGAGGCAAAGATCCTAGTAGCTCAGTGGTTGACATATTTACTAAAGTGCTTCCTCCACATCAGGTATCCCTATCTCTTAGCTATAAGGAGAAGATTTAAAATGCAATTTAAATCAATCAGTGCATATAGAGGAATGTGAATTGCATTGTTTCAGGATAATTTATTTTGCTTTATCTTAAAAAAAGGGAAAGACATTGTTAAGAAATGTAATATCCCGCATTTCAGGATGGCGTGGTTTCTGCATTAAAGAATGAAACCCACCTCTGAATCCATACAGCCCCAAACCATCTATAAATGCATTATTATAGTTTGGTTAATTGGCAAACACCCTAAACACATACTGAAATTATGTTTGGCCTGGTTTCCATACATATCAAAGAGGAGAGATTCCTGGCAAACCTGGAATCTGTATTTTGAACAAGGAGTTTGCCAGCTGGCTTTTCACATTCTGTAAGAAGTTTATGCATTACTTTAGAAAATGTACTGAACTAGACTTGATTAAATGTTATGAAATAAACAATTGTAATAACAAAACCAAACTATTTGGTGGACCTAGCAGTTTCAAGTGTAATCAGCAAGCAAATTATAACAAAATTATTGTCTTGATCTTGAAATTCATTAATAAAGATGTGTGAAACTTGGAACACTATCAATGCAGCACATTTATTTCTTTCCCCCCTCGCCATTTATGTTGCAGAAGAATATTTTACTTTGCTCGCAAGCCTTTCATTACAGATCGGTGCTCTCTCTCCTTCCTTGCATCGACAGTAAAAAATTATTGCTTACCTTTTATACAGGGTCCAACTGGACCTAAACTCTGCTTAAGTCAGTGGGACTGGCAGCAAATCATTCCTCCCATGTCTGGCAGCGTGCTTTGCAGACAGAGGTGACAAAGCCCTTGCTCAAGAAGCTTATGCTGCACTACAGGCATCAGTGACCAGCAACAGGCCCTACCAAGAAGAAAGACAGGGAGGATCAGCATCCACGGGCAGAGGGAGCGCAAACATTGCCCAAGCCGTTTTGTTTATTGTACCAATCTTACCCCTTTTTTTACTGCCCTCTCAATTCTTTTCAACATGATACAGTCCAAGCGTCGGGATGGAGATTAGGAGTGGGAAGGCAGTCAAAAAAGCAAGCCCCGAGGGAAGATCTGAACAAGAAGGTGGATTAGGATCTCCGGACGGTGCAGCGGGGTCGGGTGAGGTGGCAAAGGAGAATCAGCAGCTGACACGCCATCGCACAGGCTTCAGAAAGGTAAGGGAACTTAATTTTTCCTTTCTGTAAACTCTGTTTTTGTACCAACATAATGCTGCGAGCGTGGGCGTGTGATTTGCTTTTTAACCAGGCGTCCACTATTCCCCTGGCCTTGTGCTGCACTAGCGCCAAGTGCCCCACGCTACCGACTGACAGGCTGGTAGGCTCACACGCCGCCCGGTCGTCCTTCCCCAGACACGCTGCACGGGCGATATGGCGCCGTTACCCTGCCAGAGGCAGGGGCAAAAGCCTTTTACCATGGAGAATACCGCGGACGGCCCCGGCCAACATGGCCCCCGGGGGCAGCGGCCGTGAGGGCAGGCGGTGGCTGCTCCCGGCCAACATGGCCCCCGCGGGCAGCGCCGTGAGGGGCGAGGGCGATGGACGGCCCCGGTGCTCCCGCCCCCGCCGCGCGGCCGCCGCCCCCCCCAAGAAAACTTCAGAAGTGCTAATGCTGCTCTATTATCTTATCTGATATTCTGTGTGTTGGATTCGCCTCTCTCTGGGTGGGCCCTGAAATGCATTCCTTCTGGTGTAAGTAGGGTTGGAGGGTTTGAGGATGTTGGTCTGGGGCCTCTCACTTCTGTCCTCGCTGCAGATGAGTTGCAGGTACGACGGGGCCTCTACCCAGCAAATTTACTGGGGGCCTCCTCTTTGATGGGGGTTTCCCACCCACCTCTTGCAATGCCGGGACTTCTTCTCTCCCGCTGGAAAGTTCAGCAGGATGAGCGTCATCCTTTCTGCGTGATCCGGGCCTGGGGAGCCCTCAGAGCACGTTGTGCTGTTTTGGAGAAGGCCGTCTCCCCTTCCTGACGGGAGAGGAAGGTCCAAATGAAGAGGATCTCTTTTGATGCTCATGTTTTCACGTTATATGGGAAATAGAAGCAAACCCTCGGGTCTCACCCAAAGTCCTCCCTAGCTTCAATACAGGCGGGTAACTGAAGCCTACGTTTTTTGTTTTCTTCACCCACGCCTGAGCATGTGTTGCTTTTCAGCTCTGCCCAACAGCTTAAATAATTAATGAAGACTGAACTCTTGCCCATTAAACAAATTTGTTCTTCCTCCCCTACAAACTCACCCACCTTTGCAAAGTGCTTTGGCTTCACAATGGGTTGTACCTTCCCTTTCCTCTGGCTCTTTGAAGATTTTGTTCAGCAAAGTTCCCCTCTTCTAGGAGCTAGTACCACGTTACCTAAATCATCCTGGTGTTTATTTTAGCCTGACGGTGTTAATGAGGCTTAGCTATGTTACAACATTTAAAATCTTTGTAGCGTCTTAAACATATTGCATCTTAAAATATCCCCTTCAGGTACGTAAGTATTATCCAAATCATATAAATGGCGAAGTAAAAACAAATGTTTAGGGATGTGCCTAAGGCTGTGCAATAAGTCAGTGTCAGAAGTCAAACCCACCTATTTGTGGTGAGTCAGCCCACACTGGCACGATCTGGTGGGTTCCTGCTATGGAAATCAGCCTCTTCATTGCGCGTAGTACTCGTTTCAATCGTTTCATAAACTGGCTCTAGCAGTTGCCTTCCCTTTAATAACAACTTTCCCAGAAATGCTTTTGCTTATCTAACTCCGTATAGTTCTTGCACACCTACATAGGGAGTAGCATATGGAATCTACAGCTTGCATAGTTGCTAATTTTTCTTGTGTTTTAGGTTTCTTTCCTCAAAAAGCCCAGAAATTAAGCAGAAGTAGAGGCGACTGTGTTCCTAAAGTGCTAGCAAGAGTTCCTGTGCCTGTCCTTGAAATTAAAAAGTATCTGGACGACCATTTACCTTGTGGGGTTGAATAGTATTGAATAGTAGCTCATGGTCCGTAATCTTCCTTTCTCTGCTTTTTAAGGAATTCAGTAAGACTCTTAGGGAAGGAGGTGTGCATGTAAAAGGCAGAGAAACATATAGGCAGCAAATATGTTTGAGAACATTTATGCTGGAAGTAATTAATCCAAAAAGTGATGAAACAGTAAAGTGACAAGACCTGGCCTGAACATCTAAAACTTTGATGATGTTTGGCAGTGAAAATTAGACCAATTAAAGGGTGCCTGTGGGAAGCTTTACCTTACATGACCAGAAGTTCTACACAACATCTTGGTGCACTTGGCACTTTTACAGGGATAATACTCATATGAATATGAATGGTTTTGCCAGTACGTTAGTCATCTGCAGGATTTTAGTCTGCACTTGGTTTGGATGCATTTCTGTATCACCTTTTGTTTCCTGAGAAGATCATGCGGTAATGTGCAGTTCAGCCCCACCCTCTGCTATTGCCTCGGTTTCCTTTTGCAGTATTTCGAGGTATTAGTGGAGTGAAGGATCCTCTCTTCTACGCTTGCTTTCTCAAACTTCCCCCTTGAAAACTGAAGTGCCTGGGGGCTATTGGTTGGTGTTTAATAACACTCTACGCTAGATTTTTATACCTTAGTATGTACTATACGGTTCTTCAGTGTTTCCCTTGACCAGCAGCCTGAGCATTATAGAATAGCACTCACAAAAAAAGAATAAAATTGGTATATCTTTTAAACTCCAGAGTCAAAGGCACAGAAAAGCGCTCCTGGATTGTACTGAGATAGTTTTTCCCTTTACCTAAAAAACAGTGTAAATCCAACCAGTAGCATAAAAGGACCTAGAAAAAGTAGAAATGTAGTCAGATAATAAATGAATGAATCTGTTTGGAAAACAAAGCTGATTATACTGTACTTGGGAGACAGAGACAAAATGCAGCTCTCGGATGGGGAAAAAGAAAGGCAGAGACCTCTTCAGACAGCCTCGCTTTACTACGAGCAGTAATCCGTAGCGGGGGATGGAGCTTATTTGAGAGGCACCTGAAGAACTGCACGGTGAGAAAGCAAAGCACTAGTGCCTCTGTGTATGATTTTAGAGACAGTTGAGCCAGTTTTGTTGGTTTTTTTCATACGTCTCATCACCTAAATGGTTTAGGCACAAGGCACTGGTAAGATCAGAGAAACTGATACGTGATACTGCAGCGATTGATCACTTTGACCTATTTTAAGCTCATATCTTAAGGAGAAAAGCATTTGGAGGTGTTTAGAGACTACAGACTTCAGGTTGGAAACACACTTCATCTTCGTTTCTGGCTGATGTGCACCTCTGTGCATGCTGGCAGTCAGCTGGTTTTCCACATGACTCTTGGTTTTAGGTGACCATGTAAGCACCTGACAGGCAGAGTCACCAACATATTTTCAATTCAATACTTTTCTGTTGCAAAACAGTGTTTTGTAAAAATTCAGATGCTAATGAAAAGATCTATTTCTATTCTACTCTCCATCCCTTTGAAAAATAAAATCAACAATTAAAAAAAAAAAGGGGGGCAGGGGATGTTCCCCTGCACAGGTTTTGTCTGACAGGAAAGAACACACACAGGTACTGTCAAGTTCTATTATTGTCTTAATTGTTAATTTTATACAGTTATTTTAGAGGCCGTCATTCCAAACCTGAATTACTTAAGGGGGAATACTCATGATAACAGTTCACAGAGAGAAAAATGAAAAGAACTGATTAGAAAGATGAAGAACGTTCGCTGTTAGGAGAATCTGAAAAGTCTAAATATTTTCCAAAATATAAGTAATTAAAGAATACTTGGTGAGAATCTACAAGTATCTGAAAACTTGAATCCCCAAAGGTTTAAAAAATAATGCAGCTTGGTGTCAAGGTAACAAAATTACGTTAAATAAGAGGGGCCCATAGAAGTTTATATTTCCTGAGACAACCCAAAATGTACTTGAACAGGGAGATTGTTTCAAGTATGAAATAATTTCTAAAAACAATTGGAGAAACTGTATAGATTTAACTTCTAAGAAAGGAAGTAGACTACCAGAATGAAGTATATTAAAGCTGGTGAATGTACTATTCCTCGTCTTTACGCGTTGACCTTGTTTCTGTGTTCAGAAACCATATATAGAGTTGTTGAGTTGGTCAATAAACTAATCCAGCCATCAATAAAGCACACCTTCTTGTTTATTAATATGTGATTAAAAATGTATATGATAAAAAGATATTGACTGAGCAGAGTTTGGGTGACAAGAACAATTATAGCTTCAAGCCTAATCAGTACATGAGCTGTTTAACCCAGTGAAAGTCAATAGTCTATTTCTGAACAATTACAGTTTTTGTTTTAAATAAAGTATTTGGATTTTGCTAGTGCTCTCATTTTCTCTTCATGATTTAGACGTGTACACTGAAGCAGAAAGAAACAGCCACAAAATAAATCACCCAATATAATTCCACTTTATGGTCCTTGTATGATAAAGTTGCAAATATGCAGCGAATAGGATTTGTTTTAAATATAACTTGCTAGCCACAAACAAACTCAGAATAAGTATGTCTCTTTTCAATTGTATTACTAGTTGCACAGGTCTTAATCATATCTCTACGGTGTCCTAATTTACTTACATATTTCCGTTGTTATTTTAAGCTAAAGTCATAATTTTACTACCTTCAAAGCGCTCCATCTTGATTTCATTAAAGCAGCTTCTTAAACCTAATAAGAAATTATAACCAAAAGCCATTTAATTCCTCCTTGACTGATCCTTAGCTTTTACAAACTTTTCTCACAGCTCGATGCACCTTCACTTCAAAGCAACAGTATTCCACGGAGCTTGATGTCTGATTAAAAGTCAATAGCAACACAGAAAAGTTTGATCTGGGTGCATCTTTAAACACCAAAATATTCCAGCATAGTGGGCATTCAGTAGAAACTTGGAGCCGGTGAATGGTCAGACATTCCTGAGCAAGAACACAGGGTCACTGGCTTGTCCCCACAATGTTAAAAATTAACTGTGGGACCAAAGCAAGCGGCATCAAACGTCCGGGCTATCCACAAGCAGAACTTTCAGCGTTTTTATCACTGGTTTGTTGTGTCAACATTCAAGATTCAGTTAAATCAATGGTAGTCCCCAAAGTGTTTGCAAGTTGTAAATCTTCGAGTACGAGATCAGAAACTCCTTACCTATTCCATAAGTATCATGTTCATCAAAGAGTTACAGTGACTAGCATTTCCACAGATGGTTTTCCTGCCTGCTAATCACATCATCTTCTTAATTCCTTTGCAGAATAAAATGATAAGGACTTCAGAAACAAAATGTTTTGCATTACAGCTAACACAGTTCCATAATTTATTCTTCTGAAAGGCATTTGTTTTAGATGAATGTAAAATTCACCTTGTTGTTGATTGCTGCAATAGAAAGTTGTTGTTTAATAAGGAAGAACAAATGAACTGAAAGAGAAACCTGCCATTGTTCTGGCGCAACCTGGAAAGTTTTGGCTTCTTTGAAATCGATGTTGACACTATAAACAGTCTTTTCTGAGTACCGTCATATTAATATATCAGTTCTGATCCAACCATAAGTAAAAGTCAATCAGCTTTTTCCCTGACTGAAGCCAGAGTCACTGTTTGACTCCTAGAAATCAGAGTAAGTCCTCCAGGAAGTAATTTTCACTTGATTACAGTTTAGTTCCAACATTTTTCCTGGATATGTCTGATTCTGGCTAGTGCAGGAGATGTAGGTGGACCATTGGTACGATCCAGCGTGGTATCTCCCGGTCAACAAGAAAAGTTTTCTTTTGGGCAGGCAAAAACATTCTCATGTCTTGTGAAAGACCACTCACAGAGTCAGCTTTGGTTTATTTTGGATGGGATGTCTGAAGCACAGAGAATGCTTGTCCAGCAATTGAGTGGTTCCCATTTTAAAAATTTCATCTTTAAATAGATGGCGCAGTCAGTGCCTCAGACATATGCGTGAGGGTGCAGCAGCTGTGAGTAAAGGGATTGTCCCAAAAGACAAGTCCGGTCATCTAAGATAAGGATCTTGCCCCAAGTTGCCTTCAGGAGAAGACAACTCTGTAGCTTACAGGTCATAACATCTCTGCAGGAGGAGCCAAGTACAGAACAAAAGGTCTGAACCTCTTTTTATCTATGGCACTGATACATCTGAGCAATTCCCAATAGATTCTAATCTGAAGAAAGAGTTGGGTTTGATATCCATCTGTTCCAAGATGAATGAGAGTTTCGAAATCAAGAGTGGGGAAGGTATAAATATGCAGGCAAGAAAAATTATTCCCGAGGAGAGCATCCATTGCACTTTCAGATTAATAGCTGTAGCTCTCCCACCACAATAGCGTACTGCCAGACAGCAAAAAAGAGACTCTGGGAGGTAAATTTATTCGGCTAAAAATCTGTTTTTCTGAGTTTAAACTTACCCATCTGCTTATCTTCAAACAGACTCTAAATACAGCATCACTGATAATACACTTTGTTCCAGTCCATTACTTGATTCTGTCACATATTTAAAAACATTAGGACATTTAAGAATTTTGGTACATTTATGATTCTAATTAAATATGTATACTGTAGAATTTTATTCTTCCACTAAATAAAACAGGAGTTTAATTCATTTTAGATTTTGGTTTTTTGTAATGCTCTTCCTCAGCTTTTTGAATTAAAACTCCGGCATTAACTCTACAATTCCCAGTATTTAGAAAAAGCTCACCTGCATTTTGATGAAGCAGGTACCTGAGGTGTGTTGATTTATTAGGAAGATGTATTGAAATAAATGTGTAGTTACTCAAAAAACCCCCATATTTTTTAGGTGTAGATAACAGTAATAAAATCATTAAAATAAGATAGTGTTGAGGATTTGTATGATGGCTAGGAAGTAATTTCTGGTTTTATTCATCTCAGCACCCTTACCTACCAGAGTGTTTGATCTTCAGCATCAGCTCCCTCCATGCAATTCCACACCCTTTACCTTCTTCATCATCACTGCTCATTTTGTCCATGCAGAAGATGGAGGCTTACTGCGCTTTCTACACACTGTTGTCCTCACCCATATATTCAACACAGGACAGAACATTAGTACGTCTGTTGCGATGAAAGCATGCAACGTCTGCTTTTACAGTAGTTTCCATTCAATAGTGAGAGTTCAAACATACAGAATTTTCTCTTTAATTACTGTCAAAACATTTTATCATGGATACTTAGTTTGAAAACTATTCAGCTATTCTGTTTTTTGGAGGAAGAGCTAAACTAATCTGAGTCACAAATTACAGCTGCCAGATCTAAAGCACTTACCACTTCTCTGCTAAGTGTCACAACTAAGCTTGTATATGCTCCTCATTCACATAAATGTGGAGTAACACTGACAAAAAAAGCAGGGGGGGGGGGGGAACAAAAATAAAAAACTTTAAAATTGTATT
>JAVKLA010000062.1:1930146-1958397 GCA_034782735.1 Sagittarius serpentarius | reverse complement strand
TGGGGTCTGTGTGGGGGTGTGGGGGGGGGCCCCTGCAGCCGGCAGAAGCGGGGGGGTGCAGCCGTTTCTGGGGTGGCACTGGCAAAACGGGAGACCCTTGCGCTAGGGAGTGCTGGCGAATAAAGACAGAAGGAGTTCAGTCGTGTGGGTGATGGAGGGTGCAGGCTGTGTTTGTTCGGAACGTTCGTTCTCTTGAAGATACAAATAAGTTCTCTGCGTACTTTTTGGTGCATGAAATTATTCCACGCTTGCTCTGCAGAGGAATCAAGTAGTTTTTGCCCTTCGGTGGGGGTGGGTTTGGAAGATGCAG
This sequence comes from Sagittarius serpentarius, assembly GCA_034782735.1. Taxonomy (NCBI): domain Eukaryota; kingdom Metazoa; phylum Chordata; class Aves; order Accipitriformes; family Sagittariidae; genus Sagittarius; species Sagittarius serpentarius. The sequence continues at coordinate 1,958,087 of JAVKLA010000062.1, read as the reverse complement.
CGCAACCTGCCAGCTTAGCTGAATCCCGCAGTGGCCCTGTTGGTGTTTTTCCCCTGGGAGGCCTGTTACCATCAGAAGCAGGGTACGCACCCGTCACTTGACAGACACCTCTCTGTTTGCTGCAGGGACTGAGCGAATATAAGAGAAGCTTCAAATGGAAAACCCCAGAGTTTTGTACCCCGTCCCAACAGCAGAAATCCTTGTGGGCAGGACTTCGGTCGGATCAGTTTGGTAAGCGTCCCTGAAAGCTGCCCCCTTGATGGCAAACCCCGCCGGCACTGACCAAGCCGGCTCTGGTGAGGATGAGCCTGGGCCGCGGTAGGCCTAGAGAGGTTTGCCGTACTTGAGGGCACGGCCACAGTGCACTGGCGGTGTTTGCAGTTTGTGCGCTTTATACAGTTAAAAGTGTATCCCTGGTCATCATTTAAGAACATGTTTTTGAATGCCATATTCTTTCTGGCTACACTGAAACTTTCTTTTCATGTGGTTTCTGACATGCAGCGTAAGCTGAGTCCCAAATGTGAAGCACAGATGCAGTGTTAACCCATACAGGGTGTGTAGAAAGGGGCATTGGGTTACCTGTGGGGCATGGAAACAGTAAGTAAAATTCCGTATTTAAGAGGAGACTAGCTTGGGGCAAAGTTTAATACAAAATGAAATTGTTATGAAGACTAACAGGGACAGCTAACTGGAAAAAAAAAAAAGAGCGTTAGATGGAAAAGCTTGTGATGCTGTCGTCTAGGAGTTAGGGGTTGTAGACATCGTGGCATGAGAAAGTGGGATTGGGAAGTAGAAGACATGGGAAATGGATCTGGATTGAAAGGCCCACAGGGGGTTGAGGAATAAGAGTAAGCTGGAGAATGATGACAACTGCAGTGCTTTGAAAAGGAGCAGAAAAAATAGGAATTATTGTAGGGGCATGAGGCAGATTAATGAAATTGCACAATTCAGTGCAACTGCGCTATGAAGTCTGTGTAATTATAGTCCAATATATTCATTCCTACAATATGATAAATGCTTTACATTACAGCCTGGTAATTAAGAACCGACCACTGGGAGTAGGGTTTGTTTTTCGTTGAGATGCTAGACATTTTAATAAATAATTTAATCTTGCTAAAGATTATATGTTAAATATATTACTGCTTTCTTCCATTACTGCAAAATATGTATTTCTTTAACCTTGCTTTCCCTAGCACATGGCTCTGTGTATGGGTACCTGTGTTGAAGAGTATAACTTCCATGAATTCTGAAACACCCGAACATCCAAACAGATTAAGTTTGTTTTAAAATTGTAATCTATGCTTCTTTTCCAGTCAAACTAAACTGCAAATTTTACAAGACTTGCAATAGTAATGAGTTAGCAATACAGCAGTTTCTGCTCCTCCTCACATTGTAGCGGTGTTTTTGTGTGTGCTTGGTGTAGTTTTCCTACATCTTTGCATTCATTTTCCCTCCTACCTCTTTTCTGGTCATTTAACCATCTACATCTTCAAATGTCACTCTTGACACCTCATAGGACTTACAGATTGTTATTGATAATTCACTTCTGATTCTTCCTGTTGAAACACATAGTTGGCAGTTTTAACAGTGACTTGGAACATCACTACAAAAAATTAATAGCTGCAGGTGCTCTGAGTTCCTTCCTGCTACTTTTCCAGTGTTTTTCCACTGAAGTTATTTCCTACCACCTGTGTGTGTAGTCAGACATCCAGGCATTCTGTGTATCTTTCACCGTCGGTTGTTCACTCTTTCTACGTTGCTCTTTCATGAGACAGGAGTTTCTCTCTCTCCTAGAAAGTTTTTTTTCATCCAGTTAGAGGCCTTCACTTATTTTTCTGTCGCAGTGGAGCACTTTGCAGTTGGATTGTGATTTCTCACTTTAGATGTGTTCAGTCATTCAATCCTCTTCTTAAAATAGTGGGGTAATTTTATTTTCACCTGCATGTGTAAAGGCCAGCAATTTTTTAAAATAACTTGATACTTGGTTTTGTTACATAGTCCTTTTTCAATTTTGGAAATGTTTTTGTGTTCATATTGTAAAAAGTCACCAGCTATCTGATATGGTTTTAAATCACAGTTGTATTAGGTGGATAGGAATCTGTCACTGTCCTGTCACAACTGATGAGGACCTGTTCAGCAAGGTGTATTGTGCACGTGCAATGAGAAGTGTTTGTGGCGGACTTTATCCCTGCAGGTTGGTTATTCTGTATCTGTGTGAACCACGTCCTTTTCACTGGCTGTGTTACTTTTGTTGTTGTTGTTCAACTCCCAGAATCAACTTGCAAGAGTGTCCTGTGGCCATAGTTACTTTATAGGGTTTTATCCAATATGGTCCTGGAGCACCGTGTTCCTGTGTCTCTGTAGTGGAAAGACAAGGCATTCGCAGATAGGAAAGAAGACCGAATTTCACAGCTGTGCCCATAATCCATAGGCTGTCTTTGCTCAAAGATACTAAAGTAGTTTTTTCTATTAATCAACTGTACGATAAACTTTCAATTTATTGTTGTAATAGAGTCATATTATGTCTTCAATAGAATGTTTTTGATAAACCTAATATGTCTTTTTCAGGAATCACAAGAGAACCAAACTTCATTTCCAAGAGAAGGGTACCTTACCATAATCCACAGATTTCGAAGTCCTTTGAATGGACAGCAGATTGCGATTTGAACGACCCACTTGAAACTGAAGCTCTTAGAACTGCAGAGTTGCACACAGACCACAACAACGATGTGAATCAGGAAAAAATTGAAACACCAGAAGGACCCAGACTTCCCCCAAAAGTTTGGTCACATTCAGTAGATTCTAGAGGTGAAACAGCTGTTGCCCTTGCAGAAAACAACATGAAGAGATCACCCTCTGAAGCTACACCAAATCAAAATGAAGCACTTTCATCTCCAACAAAGGAATTAGAAAAAATGGATAATGGGGTAAGGGACAATTTTTTTTTTTTTTTTTTTTTAGTTGACCAGTATAAAAATCACTAATCTGATACTTCCAGTAGTTTAATGCACATCCACCAGCCTCTGTTGTCTAACTCTCTCCTTAGTTCTGTGTTTTGATATCCTTTGTTGTAGCTTCTCTGTCGGGAGAACTGTACTTTTGAGATGAGATTTTGGTTCCACTTAGGTCAAGAGGAATTTGCCCTTCATGTGCTATTGCTATTGATTTCAGTTAAACAAGGTTTTAGCCAATAATATATAGACTTTCTGGGGTTGTTGGCTATAATAAGAAAATGTACTTTGCATTCATTTAATTTGTACAACCAAAAACCAAACCATTGGTTTGAAAGTGTGCACTGAAACATATCTTACTTTCAAAACATTGTAGGAAAGGGAACAATCAGTGTTGGTTTATGTGTTTTGGTTTTTTTTTTTTTTTGTGTTGTCAGCTTCAGAGAGTTCTTCAGAGGAAAGCAGGCATGAATATTTCACATTTAAATACTTTCCCCAGAAATTCTGAGTATCAAAGCCAATTTGTCTGGAAGAGTCCTCACGAAAAGTCACCAATACTTGCAGCTGAACAGGTAACTTTGAAGAATCCAAAAAGTAAATGAATACTTTCTTTTATGTGTCAGCAAAGTTGCTTACCTTCTAAGATTTCCTTGCTTCCTATTTTGGCGGGGGAATGACAAACTTGAACGTTGTTACATGATTTTTTTTTTTCCTCTCTCAATATACAGAAGTGCAGTACAATTAGATTTGTTTCCCTGTGATTCTTTATTATAGTCAGGTCTAATTACTCATTCTCCTTATCCTTGGTTGTATTCCGTCCTTTCTAACAGGACCATTTTCTTCTGGTTGCATTCATTTACCTTAGGAGCACTAAGGTCCTACTCAATGTTACCCTTCATTTTTATCATTTTATGTTGTCTAGTATATAGCTAGTCAACAGAGGAATGTTCAGGTGTTCTGTATTTTTAACAACATGTCTTGCCACTGAAATCATTCAGGTTTCACTGATTCACAGTTTTTTTCTCATGATCTTTTATGGGTTACCACAGTTTCTTATTCTCAGTCTCCATCTCTGCACACATATATTTCTAAGCCCTAAAGTGCATCTCTGCAGTGGTTTTTTTTTTCCATGAGAACTGCTTATATTTAGAAGTGGAATCTTCTGATTTTAAGATACTCTTGTGGCATTTTAATACATCTCATGAGTTTTTGGACTTTGTAGGACTGGAAATGCTGCTATTTCTAATCAGACCACAGAGAGTAACTCTGATTGTGAGACTGCTTTGTGTTTTCAATTCATTGTTACTGGGATCAGAACTTACGAGGCTCAGTCCGTCTTTTGGTCATTTCACAGTATAAAATAGGCACTTCTGCTTTTATTTTGTCTTCTGTTTCTTCAGTAGGAGATACACGTTAATGGGATTACTGCAGATGGTGCGCTCTGTTTTTACCCACAGGTAGCAGATTTGTTCAGTAACAGCTTTCAGGGGCAATAAATGTTGATAACTAGAATCGATCACTGTCCTGTTTTTTTCCGTTGGAATGCTAAGCAGGTCTACTTACTGGGAGATACCTGTTTCCCAGCAGTTCCTTATCCAAGGAAAACACTGAAATGTATGACAATGGTATAGCAGTGAAAGGACCATTTAAGGAAGAGGCAGGTCTCAGAAGGTCACTTTATAGAAAATTTCATAGAGAATTCCATTTGATTCTATTAGAAATCAGTTTGATAATTTAATTATTAATGCTTGTGAACATTGTGCTATTTCAGAAGAAAGACTGTGAAATCTAAAATCCTTTTTTCACAGCTTATACAGAATAAAAAGCTGTAAGAATAAGTCTGTAGGTACTATAAATCCTTAGATAAATAGAACTTAGAGAAAATCTAAGTATGTATAAATGTTTGCAGGTTCTAAACTTAAGATTAGAATTTCATGATAAAAATTATACGTATTAACAAACTGATATTCTTTTGATTGCTGTTGATATGATGGAGAATATACCTGATACTGAATAATGACAATACCTTTCCCTTGAAGAGATTCTGTAAAAACGTCAGTTATCCAAGTTAGGCTATAAGTCAGACCTAAACTCTTAGCAAAGCTGGGGAAAAGGTATGCTTGTGACATACGGCATGGTCTTTTAATTCGGCACCCCATGAGGAGATGATACCTGACCACGTATTAGGCAAATTCTCTGCCTTGGTTTATAATACAGTATTGATTGGAAAATAGTGGATAGCTCAAATTACTCAAGCCCTATGCTTCCAGTTCTAAAACACAGAACAGCTGTCTGTTACTTACGGACTGGACATGTACTGAGGACTCATAGGGAAGTTTCATGGCATACATTTTAAAAAATAGGATCCTACATACAACTCTGAAGGTGAACTGTCTTCCCAAATAAACAAAATCTCTGTTAGTGAACTTCAGTAAGAACAGCGTTGACTACAGGTTTAACTGCGTCTGACTTGCTCACTTTTAAATGTTTTTTTAATCAGATTAAGTTTCTCTTCAGTTTGTCCTAGAAATTCATTAGTTTGCACTTGCTGTGTTTGTACACGTGACTGTCTCTGCTCATACGTGAGTGTATTTGCATGAAGTGGTTAACTGATTTTGAAAATTTAGCCTTAAGGTAAGCAAATCACACTCTTTTTTTTGTTTGTTTTGTTTGTTTGTTTTCTTTTCCCCCAAGGTTATTTGCAACACAAGTGATTCCATACTTCCATTTAAATCTTCTGCAATTACTTCTGAAACTGCATATGAGAGAAATTTCAAAGGGTCTCCTTCTGTTAAGGGTCCACAAGAGAGAAGTGGTTCAGAAGAGAAAGGATTTCTGGTTTGTGAACAAGTAAATATTTCCCTAAAAGAAAGGCATTAGTATACTTCTATAGTTTTGATTGTTCTCTTCTATAATGTGGGGGTGGGTTTATATTGAAATTTTTTAGTTACGTTTTAGAGCTGTTGCTAATGACCTGGACTCAGTAGTGGTTTTGCTATAAAAGACTTAACACTGTACAGCTCTGTTTTGCTGTTAGGGGTTTCTGTAGTGGGTTCTGTAGTTTCTGTAGTGCATTTGTTCGGTTTACAATGACATTTTTAAGTGTGGTTTTCCTGTCATCTTAATTTATGAGTTTTCAAGTGTGGTGGTGGGGTTTTTTTTATTTATTTTATTTTTTTAAATTGAAACTTTTTTTTTTAGTCATTAGGATATTTTCTGAAATCTAGAGCTCTGATTTATACGCTCATTGGTTCCAGTGTAGTCTCTTGGTATGCAGGAACATTTTGGATCTCATAAATCAGACATAGTGTGAATTAAAAATATTTTCATGTATGGAAAATGCCACAGTTAGAACAGATTATCAGCCAATAGTTGTAATTTGAAGAAACATGGAGGAAGGGTTACAATTCATTTCCCTTTGCCTTGGCAAGTTGAAAGGTAAGTAATTGTATTTGTCACAGAGCTATAACAGCACATTGTATAGCCTACGTAGGCTCTGTTACTCCGTTCAAAACATGAAATGCCTTTTATGAAAATAATTTGGCTGTCTGAGGCCTTGCATTTCCTTGTCTTGCTGTTGGCTTGGACGAACTTAAGTGGACTTTTAGGAAACATGGCTATGGCCATTCTACCAGATACATTTAATGAAAAGGAATTGTTTCAGTCTGAGACCTTTTAAAAATAGGTGAGAGCAATTTAGACTGCATGACAGCTAACCTGTTTTGCAAGGTGGACGTATGAATATCTATTTTTGTAGCAAGCTGCCAAGTGTAGTGTTGTCTAAATTCCTGCAGGTTAGCTAACCATCTTTCAGGTAGAAGGACGACATGTGAGTCTCTTAAGTACCCATCTCTGTCCCTTGATAAACAGAAAGAGCCATTGTCAAACAACATGTTCACTAAACCCGTTACTGAGCAAAATGCGTGCTTAACATGGAGTGTCTGTGGCTAAGTTTAAGCTGTTGGTACTTTTGAGATTCTTAAAGATGATTGTTGGCTTGGAGGCTTTATCATTTAAAATTCAGACCTGCCTAGTGCTTTAAATCTCATCTGGGAATGAGGAATTTTATGTCCCCTTTTGCCTATTTTAGCAGATGTGAGGAAAGCTTGAAAGGCATAGGAAGCATTTCTTTGTTTTTAATATCGGCAATTCAGGTTATGCTTTCCCAAGAGAGCTAATAAAGTGAAGGAAGAAAAGGCATGAGAAGGGAATTTTGGTGAAAGTGTCTTTTTGTTTATATCAATATCTCTTCTCTGATGAATATCTTGAAAAAGTGTTGGGGGATTTTGGTGAGCTTTTTTTTCTTTCCTTTTTTTTTTTTTTTCCCCTTGAATTTGAACAATATCTGTGAAGATCTCTAGCAGAATCAGAAATCATCCATGAGGTTTCCGAGAGGATAAAATAAGCAGGGAAAAAAAATATCCTTGATGTGAGAACTGAACAAGTCAGTCTGACCCTTTATAAACTGGAATGGCAGCAAATTAAAAATTTGCCTTTTGGTTTATTGTAAATTGGTTTATATTGCTTGACCATAAAGCTAAGTTTTTATTTTTTCATTTATTACAAATACCGTAAATATACATGTTAAGTCTTGCACAACTCAGGTTAGAATGCACAGATATTGTATTATTTTATTTCCGTGTTTCATGTTAAATTCATTTTGTAAAGCGTACAAAACGGATCATCTAACTAACTGAATGTTGCAGTCAGAATCTTAGCTTTGGCATTTTGCTAGTTTATTTTTGTATTAATAAAGGAATGTAATATTCTTGTATTAAATATGCAAAACAGCTAACACTAAAATAAATGAACTTTTTGCAAAAGCTTGATGTCAAAAGGAATATGAGAGTTTTCAGATTGTTAGCTAATGTGATATTTTTAAAATTATCTTTGCCTTAGAGTAAGAGGGAAGAACTGTTTCAAAAGCCAGCAGAAGATGCAGCAAAACAAGGGAAATCAGAACAGAAACATCCTAAACATAAAAATAAGCAGCATATCAGTCCAAAGCCCCTCTCTTTACATACAAGTCGTGGGTATGTATAAAATAGGAAAACCTAGCCTAGTGAATAGGTGTACAGCAGCCTGAATTTAGACTGATGGACGATGGACCTTTAATCATGCCATGCTACAGTTGCGGGGCAAATGCCCCCTTGAAATGCTGGGATTGAGCTTCCCGTACATCTAAACTTGGTGTTCATTTCCATCCCCTTCTCGGGACAGCGGAAGTGGAAGCTTTGTAACCACACTTGTTCTGTTGAACCTTCTGATACAATAATAATAATATTACTAATAAATTTAACATGAATGAAATTAAATTGGTGCGGTGCTGCTACTGAACTTCCAGTGAGAGCTTTGGAAGCTGTAGCTGCCTTTCAAACTGCTCTCCTGTGCTTGCTCCACGCCTTAAAACTGTGATGATTGTACTTGATGTCTGCTTTTTCTAGTCTGTACCATCTTGTGTCCCAGAGTAACAAAAGCAAACACATGAGGTAAAGGGAAGTAAAGAAGCCTGTCCTATTTAGGGTAATCTGACAAACATGGAAATAAAATGAAATTGCGTGTTGCTGAGCGCTATCAAAGTGTCTTTTTCTTCTGCCACATACCTACATTGCAGCAGCTGAACTCACATTTCCATTTTCTGCACATCTGAAATACGCCAAGAGAAATAAGCCCAGAATGAATGTAGGTTTTAAAATGCGTAAAGTAATCTACCTCTGCTGTCTTTGTGCTTAATGTATGTCCCAGTGATTGCTTTCATTCACATGACTTTCTGGCAGTGGTAAGGCACTCGATTAAAGATGGGAGAGGAGACTTACCTAGGTCTGAATGCTGTTGGATATTGGGAGATAATTATAAAATGATCAACCCAAATTCTATGAAGTAAAATTGCTTTATGAAAAAGTGAGTGGATATAGTGTAGTTAAAACCTTTAGCTCTGGTTTTCATAGTTCTTTGACGTAGTAGACTGTAGTCAATTTTGCAGTGAGTAGTGTGTAAAATTCTTTATCGTTTGCTATGACTTGTTTCATTTAAGGACAAATTTCTGCCTCTTATGGCTTCAGTGTGGTAGCACAAGACAAAAGCTTCCAAAAAAGTCACGGGGCAAACAGCTGTCAAAATGTGCAAGTTCTCAAGATGCAGACAGCACTGTCACTTTGTATGCAAGCTGCATTACGTGGCCTGCTTTTGCAGCAGAATGACTGGGATCAAGGCACAGCAGTGATGTGCTTTTTGAGCTAATCCATTAGTTTTGCAACCAAAACTGAAGGAATTCTGTCAGTTTCAAAGAAAGGGACATATGGAAAGAAGTTTTGAATATAAAGGTTTTTTTTTTCCCTGGTGTTTTTCTTTCTACAAGGTGCATTTTATTCTCTGACTTCAGGTTTTATGATCTATTTCTGAAGAAGGACTGGAAAAGAGGGCTTTTTCACCCAATACTGAATATATTAAAATAAAGTTAGTAATGTTCTGAAGCAAGATTAAAAACAAAAACCTTTTTAGATTTAAGCTGATAAATACACAGTTCAGTGCTTAAGGACTTAAGTGTTTCTTATTGCCTGCTATAGGTTAGATGATGTTAATTTTTCTGTGTGTGTGGCAGAAGGGAAAATGAATCCATCTTTTCAAGTACTGAGGCCTTTTGAAGATCAAAGGCAGTGGGACATAAATTAATTATACTGACCGTTCTTCTGGTAGTCAGGTGTTTCTAGCCCCAGCAGTTCACCCCACCCACATGCAGAGTGCCTTTAGAGTGGAATTCATAGAAGGAAATGTCTTGGACACATTAGTGCCAAACCAGGCATTTTTACTGAAGTGCACCTTCATCAGTGACTTAAACCAAGATGCTTCACTTTGCATTGAAGTAGTTGAGTCTTAGGTGTGTATTATGTTCTGCTGGTTTGGCTCTCGGCAAAAGCTTCTGGCGAAAGGTTGTGAGGGAAAACCAACTGGAGTAACTACTTGAAGAGCCACCAACTGTGAATGAGCTTTTTCACAGCTTTCCTAGTTGTGTTGGTATGGATGAGCTGTGTTTCAAAGCATGTGTTTTTTTGTATCTCGGCCCTGGCATTTAAGTACAAGTATACTTATGATTGTTGATACAACTTTAAAAGTGCTCTTAAAGAGTATCCTGGATATCAAGCTTTACTCTTTTCTGTCTTTTTTTCCTCTCCTTGTTCTTGATTTCCTAGGAAGATGAATACTGAATATAGGTCAAAATTTTTGTCTCCAGCCCAGTATTTCTACAAAGATGGAGTTTGGTCTCGTATCAGGAGTAAAGTTCCCAACCAGGTGAGTATTCTTAAAAAATCTGAAGCCTGAGTATACTTTGTGTTTTGATTTTTGTATGCAAAAAACATTGACCTGTGGTGTTTATAAGGTACAGTTTTGAGATTGTGATGCTAATGACTCAAGTTCCCAAAGGTAAGTATACAAAGAAAATTAGGTTCTGACAAGACAGTATTATATGTAGTAAGAAAAAAAAAGAGGCAGTGCAACTTAGAGAATATATTAATGTGACATGCAAAGTAAGGGAGGAGCTTTGTTTCCTTTACGAATCATCCAGAACAGAGTCTCTTGGAGCAGATAATTGCAGTGTGGATGTTCAGCGCAGTTGTAACAAGCGTAAGTTTTCAAAATGTAGAATTAGATGATAGGAGATTCCAGGGGAATACAAGGAAGAGGCCAAGGTATGTATCAGCCTACGTCAGCTTGATAGTTAAGATCAGTTTATTAGCTTGCCATGCTGAATCCATTCAAAGCAGTCAGCTGAATTCAGTCATACACAACACAAAATTAAGAGTTTCTCTTGCAAGTTTCAGCCAATCTAAGTATTTTCATGCAGTTTATTCACTAACTGATCAGTATTACATTGTATAGGAACTCGTTTGACAGAACTCTGAAAATGCTGAACAGCTTCAGGACCATAGCAGGATTATTAGTCAAGTAAATCAAAACCATTAGCAGTGTGCTAAGAAACTGCTAGAGCTAGTTCTGCAACTGTCAGATTTCACTGAAGTGACTTAGCCTTCTTCCAGCTGATAGAGGGAACCTTCACAAGACACTGTGTGTTGCTAAATATATGCCAAATACTTGGAAATGTGAGTTTCCTCATCAGTTGGGACTAAGCTGATGTGGAAGATGGAACTGGAGTGGATGGCTCTAGGGTACTGGGCTTTGATATTTTGGAAACAACATTGTCTGGGAATTGCAGGAGTAGAGTGGTAGCATTCAGTTTTATGTTTTCACACTGGACTTGATCTAGCAAGTTGTTTGATTTTTTAGGCAAAAAGAAATCTATATTGAATATATATGAAATACTGAATGAGAACAAGGTCTCAAGGTATAAAGTATATCGTACTTTGAGATAATTCATAGTCAGATTTTGTGTATGCATGCATGAGATAATCCATTCTGTGAAAACAGCCTCATGAGGATGTTAGAGGACTAAAACCAAGCAATATTTTTATTTTTTATATGTATTGGTATATGCATTAGACTTAGTCTTACCATCACTAAGGCTGTAGAATAACCTAAACTATTGCACGGAGCCTGACCGTAAGCAGTATACAGAATGTTTCAGTAGACTTATGTCATTTTTCTGGCGTGTAAGGCTTTCGTCTGGAGATTGGATATTGCATTAGTGGTGCTCAAAACAGCCAGGAGCAGTGCTCAGCTTCAAGAGCAACTGACTGGTAGGCAAATAAAGGGAAAGGGGGGTGTTGCCTTGGAGTAGATTGTGTTTGCGGCACAGCCAGCTGGGAGAGTCAAGGGAAAGAATGAGGAGACTGCAAGTGGAGGATGTGTCTTCTGCTTTACCAGGCAGGATCCTTTCTGGGTTGTGTTTGAGAGGTGTAGGAAGTAAATACCTGCGGCATTTAATTAGAGTGTATGAGAAAGAAATTCGCACACTGTAGGTATGTGTTTTGGATGTGTCTGGCTTTTCCTTGGAGATTTTCTTGCTGACAAGGGAATTGCGGAGGAAACTAGAAAGAAGTCAACTGGGAGTAGGCATGAAGAATTAAAAAAAGAAGTATTAGGATTTTTAGGGCCTTCTAAATAGAGCACTTGTGCTGGGTGGCTGGAAGAGCCAAATTCATTTTAAGACTATAATAACAACGAATGTTTTATTGATGACAAATGTGCTTGGATTACATACACATTTTTATGTATGCATACCTACATTAGATCCTAATATGATTTCATGTACAAGAGACTTATAATTGGAATTACCTGGATTTCGCCTCTCTCTCTTAGACTTTAAATCACACACCTGGGAGCATACGTCGTGGTTTAACCCCTGTAGGCAGCTGAGTGCCACCCAGCCACTTGCTCACTCCTCCCCAGTGGGATGGGGGAGAGAATTGGAAGGGTAGAAGTGAGAAAACTCGTGGGCTGGGAGAAAGACACAAGCAAAGCAAAACAGGGAATTCATTCACCACTTCCCATGGGCAGGCAGGTGCTCAGCCATCTCTAGGATGGCAGGGCTCCATCATGTGTAACGGTTACTTGGGAAGACAAATGCCGTCACTCCAAATGTCGCCCCGCTTCCTTCTTCCTCCCCCAGCTTTATATGCTCAGCATGACGTCCTATGGTGTGGGATGTCCCTTCGGTCAGTCGGGGTCAGTTGTCCCAGCTGGGTCCCCTCCCAGCTCCTTGTGCCCCCCCAGCCTCCTCGCTGGTGGGGTGGGGTGAGGAGCAGCAAAGGCCTCGGCTCTGGGTAAGCCCTGCTCAGCAATAAGGAAAACATCCTTGTGCTATCAACACTGTTTTTAGCACAAATCAAAAACACAGCCCCATACTAGGTACTCTGAAGAAATTTAACTCTATCCCAGCCAAAGCCAATACAGCATATCAAACTAGTTTTGCTAGTAGACAAAGAATAATATTTAGCTTGTGTAAATGTGATACTGTGTGGGTTTTCTTCTATATGGAGTTTTTTTAATTTGCTATTGTCTTGTTAATATTTCCATACATATCCTTGAGGGTTGTAACTCTTCAAAAAGAATTGTGGGTGTAGTGAAAACAAAGAACAATATTAAAGCTTGGAATTTTCTGATCTTCAAGACAGGTTGGAAGAAAACCAAGATTAATCCATAAAACCTCTGTTAATATGAATCCTGATAGACCTGATCCTTGCAGGCTTTTTTTTTTTTTTTTAGCTTCCATCAATATTTTTATTCTAAGAACTACAAGATGGGATCCAGCATGGCTAAAATAGTAGGACTGAATAAAATATTTCAATCATGGTTCACACGTAAGAAAGAATCTAGCCATTTGCCAGACATGTTAAGAGCAGATTAATGAAAGTATGCATAACTTGGAAAAAGTGTTAAGTGCATCAGTTTTACTGTAAAGCAACAAAGGTACTTTGGCCACTCACAATATAGGCTGGCCAACAGTCCTTTTGGTTTCTACGTGATTCCATACCTGTTCCCGTACTAATGCACTGACATGAACAGAAATGTTCTTCTAAGCTGTACCTAACCTCTGCCTCTGATGGGTTGTTGAGACTCATCCCTGCTGAAAGTGCCTACAGAACGTCATTTGCATACATGGTTAAGTGATAAGCTCTGACTGATTCAGTCTAGTTTCTCCCTTAGTTGTGACGGCACACGGGTAGCTTTGTGTCCAAAGCAGACTTTCTGAAGTTCTGAGCCCAAACAGGCAAAGACTGTAATAGAATCCTGATGCGACCTTAGCTGTAGTGATTATTCCTAGACTGCTGCTCTAGAATATATTGTTAAGGGTTGCTTTTCAACAGTCAAATGAAAAAGATCTCTTTGATTTATGCTTTTGAAAAATTAATGCGGGCAATTCACAATCACAGTAGGACTCTCTGGGGCCTGTGTCCTGCTGAGATAATGCTGCCTGCTGAGTCACTGAAGGAGACGGTTGTCCTTTGTACTTCTTCACAATTCACTGGAGACAGTATTCTTCCTCCCCCTGCAGTGTCCTGTTGCTCTGGATTCCTTCTGTTGTGGCTATCATAATTAATTTTTCATTCTTCTACTTAAAGTGAATAATCCAGTAGATCACTTGCACCTCAAACTTTAAACTCTGCTCTTAAAATAACAAGTATATATTTTTAATGGGCTTTTCTTTGGAAGTTTAGTGGGTCATATTGTGGGATGTTAGCTAGTGTGGGCTAAGTGGATTTCCATCTGCTGCATCCAGTTACTTTTAGTGGGTTTAGCAGAATTTGGCCAGCTTAACTCTGTTCCTTGCGGGAAGAACGATATGAAGTCTACCATGAAAGAAGAATAAATAAGAAAAGCTATGAAAATGTGCTACAGGAGGTGTCAGTATTACTTTCCTGCTCTTTGACAAAATACTTATTTCCTGTGAACCATTTTTTAGTGAGCCAGAATTCACACAACAATATCACAAAGTTATTTTTGATCATTAAAACATAGAAGTTTTGTTGTTGCTTTCTCTTCCTGCACTTTGTGTTTGGGTGAAGGGCACAAGACAGTGTGAGTGTTGAAATAGTTTTCACCATAAAAATGATAGTGTAAAATCAGCAATATAATGTCTAAAGAGAGAACTTACCACTTTTTTTTAAGACTAAACCTGACATCTCATTCTTACAGTTACTGATAGCCTAGAAGGAATGCTTTTGATGTTATGTCTTACATACAGTAGTACCAAAAGTTCTCATGTAATCGTCACCTCCTCACTGAGATAAGATTAATGTAGCTAGAGACAGTTGCAGTGTTCACAGCGTACAAACTCAGTATTACACATGCACATAGATCTATTGACTTGAAATAATCATAAATTTGAGTGTGGTGAATGCATTTTTGAGTGTCAAGGCTTAGACATCTAAATTAATTTCCTCAAGCTTGGCAAAAAACTGGTGAAATACCAGTGCTGATGTATTTGTTTTACAGCTTTTTACTGACTCTCAGGGAGGCAGCATAGAGCTATGTTCACAGATTTTCAGTATTTAATTTCTTACTTAGACTGAAATAAAGTTACAAGGGTGATAATAACAATATAGTGTTGAGAGAAAAATAAGAAAATTTAAAATAATTCTGTATTCCTCTCCTTAGGCATCTCAAAACACCCTAAATTCCATGTGGTATATGGAGGTTGGTTGCATCTACGTTCCCGTTTCAATGTTTGGAGCGCTGTGTCTGAGCGCTGATGGAAAAACTAGAATCCAGCACTAAACTTACTCATAGTTGCTGCATAGCTTTTTGTGCTCATTCAATGAGTGACAATTTCGCTTTGGCTTCGTGGCTCAAACATGCTTACTAAATACACGCTTTTGTTATTTTTTCGTTCCTTTTGTTGCATTTACTGCGGCATGCAATGTTTGTGCTGTGGGTGGTCCTGTATTATGGGTAACTTGCCTTTCTCCTTTGGCTGCCAGTAGCTAATGCAAATACATTGTAATATTATAGCCTATTAGTGAACTTTGAACAGAAATGCAACTTATGAAACCTTGATGTGCAGGTGAGAGAACTTCGAGAAAGAGCAAAGGCTTACAGGCAACGAGTAGAGGGAACGCACTTCTCCCGGTATCATCTCAATCAGATCCTGTCTGATAATAACAGTCTTTGGGATGTGTCCTCAAATTCCAGTTCAGAAGAAGGCATCAGCAACAACATCAGAGCACTAGATCTTGCCGGGTAAGGTTGTCATTCCTGCCTGTTATTCTGTAGCTTTGAAACAGAGCAAAATGCTGAATATAGGCTTAGCATAGCTGTGAGATCTTGGATATTTAACTGTATTCAAGATGCGATTGGACAGGGTGCTAGATAATCTCATCTAGGCTCCCTTTCCCCAAGAAAGATTGGACCAGATGGTCAAAGCCTCTTCCAGCCTGGGCTGTTCTGTGTTTCTGTGATACGTAAATTCTCTGGAACAGATGAGGGCATTTACCTTGTCACAGATACATCAGTTGATCTGTGCTCAAATTGGGAACAAGGCACAGTCCAGTCTTCGGAAAGAAGAGAAAGTTACTCCTTTATAATTCTCCACAGATGCATATTTAGCATGGCAACCTCAGTCTCATCAAGTCTGGAGGAATTTCACACTGAGTCATACGGAAGTAGTACTCTTCCTTCCACTGGAATGACATAAAATATGTTTTGCCTACTCGGATGTTATCAATGTTCTTGTCAAGAATGGTGTACATCCTTTTTCTGCTTTTTCTGCAGGCCATTGGAATTGGTAGATATTAATTCCCGTGTTAGGAAAATTCAGAATTAGTATTTTAGTGAAATGTACAGACAGCTATTGCTGAAGCAAGGAGAAAAAAAAGCCATTTATGTCTTCTCCGAGATCTGATATTTAAAAACAGTGCCTTTGGATGCCTGTCTGCAGTCCACTTAGACTGCTGTATGTGCACTACTTGTGTGTGTGGGAGAGATCTACCCATTTGCATGACTAGCTCTAATAAGGGTTGGGGCATAACATGTAAAAGCGTATTTGTTACATTATAATGTGTGATACTAAGTACATTGTAGATTTTTTGGTTTGCTAGTTTGGTTTTTGCCTGTGAAATACAGATCCTCTTACTGATCTCATTTTTGTGCACTGGGCTAATTTGCACTGATTTCTGTGAGCAGCTGAGTTTAAGACTTTCGAAAGTTGTGCCTAAAGAGGAGTCTTCTAAACTGCTTGGCTTTCAAAACTGTGCTATTAGACAGTCTGTATGTTTGGAACTAGTTATTTTTTGAGCACTTCTGATAATCTAACTTGTTGTTTAAATTGGAAATAGAGCCCTAATTTTACATTCCATTTTTGGAAATGGTAATCCAGAAAGAGTTTTCATAGAATCTAGTTTGAAAATGGATTGTGCTTAAACATCAGTTAAAACTTCAGTGGAAATTTAACCATTCATCATGTCAACTGTACCACTTTTTTAATATCTGAGCTGTACTTTTGGCAAAGGACTGAACTGGATGAACGTGTTCTACATAGACGTGTGTATCGTGCAAATCAATAGTATGAAACACTGCTTGCTTTGTTACCTAGGGTTTCTGAAAAAGAGACTGCACCAAGCCCCAAAATGCTGCAGCAGCCTGACTCCAGAGAACAGCCACACCAAGACAGCACTGAGAAGAAAGACATGCCAGATGCTTTAACTGTTCCAGTCAAAAGGCGTTTAGTTTGGGGTGAACAAGAAGGTACTGAAGAAAGGGAGAATCAGCAATCAACAGAAGAGGAAGTAAAACAAGATGAACAGGTTGCAGTTGTGGCTCAGCAATTAGAAGAAAACAATAAAGATACCAATGAAGACAGGAAAATTGAAGGGTAAAACTGAACATTTTTGTGGCATATACATATAATTTTTTCCTCTAACATCTCAGAAATCTGTAGGTTAACTAATTTTTGCTTTTAAATCAGATTTACTTAAGAGAGCCTAAGTTGATGTGACACTACTTTTGTTTTTAATAGTATTATAAGGTATGAGAAAGTTCAAGACTCTGAGCTGGTTGATGGAAATGGATTTGTCATTAAGAATACTGGACTTCTAACTTGCAAGACAGAAGTTTGTGGAAGCGTGAACAATTCTAGTGTTTTTCAGCAAAACTATGAAATTTGCAGTATGGGTCTCTCCAAACAGAAGTTTCATTACACAGCAGCCAAGCGTAGTGAAAATTAAAGCTCACAGTTTTCTTCAAAGTGACAGCGTAGGATTGATAGGACTGAAAGGACAGAATACATGCTAATCTTGTACTTAGCATCTTTTTTTCTTAAAAAATTCATGGGCAAAGATAAAGGACTTGGGAGAAAAAAATAAGTTGCATCCAGTAGTTACTGGTGATTATGTTACTGAGCACAGGTGGAAAAAAGGTAGAGGGGTATTTAGAAATAATGCGAGATCAATTCAGTATGTGCATAGTACTGTATTTGACAGTTAGAAGATCCAAATTATATCTAATTACAGAAGTCTCAGGCTTTTTACTGTGCAAGTTTAGCATGCTTTTTTTAGTAGAACAATGTTTTAGTTTGATAGGTACTTAAATCTGAGTAACATTGGCCCTTGTTACCATACCGTCTAAGCATTTTATATTCCTCATTGGGTTTTATCTTTGGTGTTGCAGCATGAATCAAAGGTAAGGAATTGTAATTGTCTTCTTTGGGGGTAATATCCTGTATGCAAGCCTAGACTCAAATAGAAATTAAATGCAGGCTTTCGAAAACATCATCCTGAAAACCTTCTGAAGTTTCTGTCTAATTCTAGAGATGATCTAGTTCATAAATGTATCTCTGATTGACACTGAAGATTTTCTGTCATCCTGCAATGTGGTTGTGTGTGTGCACTGAGATATGCTCTGGACTTGGCCATGCAGAGCAGCTTAACACTTGCAGATTACTTTAGCCTGCTTGAGAGCTAGAAATGAGGCATTCTTTACCTAGGTGTCCCCAGAGCGTGTCTAGCGTGCACTGACAGGATCAGGTTCCTTGCACAGTGTGGGTATGCCGCCGCCTCCTTTTGAAATGCATCTGGAGGAAGAAGACAGAAGTGGTAGTGCTGATTTATTTAATAACCTGGGGGCTAGAGCGTTTACATAAATGTGGGATACTTGGTTTCAGTTCCATCGCGTTGACTGAAAAGAGTCAAACCCACATGCCCACCTCTAAGGTGGCAACCACTTTCAACGTTTTTCTGGGTGAGTACTCTTTCCAGCCCTCCTCTTGAGTCCCTGCTGCTGTGCAGCAATACATTCAAGGTGTATTGGAACCGAGGGAGCCTGAATTTGCAGCTTGAGATTGTTTATGTATTTTATCCAGTTACATAAAAAAAAAAAATACAGAAACTAAGGCTCAAGGGCTGGAATCCAGGACTCCACATTGCAAGCAGATGTTTTAGCTACAGGCTGTTGGTGTTTTATGGCCCTGTCTTGCCTTAGGCTTCATTGTAGGAATCTATTAGAAACAAAAAGCTTGAGTGCAAGACTCTGCAGTCCTTAGCTAATCCTTTAATCATTGCTCATTTTTTTTTTGCAGTGAGAATGCCTTAGTATTGAATTCTTCTTCAGCTGTGTCAGATTCTTCTTCTGTATCCTCGAGGACAGGCGGCAGACTTCCTACTCCGAAGCTGAGAGCGCTTGGTGGAGCTCAGAGGACTCATCATGATCTCACTACTCCAGCTGTTGGTAAAAAGACTTTTAAATGCAAAGCAGTATTTCAAGAATGAGAGAAAAAAGACATATGAATTAACTTATTAGGTTATTTAAGGTAATAAAGCATTTTTCATCTTCTCCACTACAATAGGAGGTGCAGTTCTAGTGTCTCCTCCTAAATTCAAGTCTTCGTCTTCACAGCAGAGAACACGAGTTTTAGGAATAGACCCTTCTTCGGCTAAGCAAGGTGCAAGAGAAGCTTCCAAAAGAAGGTCCTTCAGGGTGAGCCAGAAAAGAGACTTACCATTATGCATTTTAGGAATGTGCTTTTTAAGTAATTGTGAATAATTTATTTAGTAAATCTTTTTCTTGAGTTGTCATTTACTGTTCTAAAATTCTCAGCATCTGTGACTAAAAAAGGCCAATGTCTGAATAAATAATTTTGCAGGGGGAATCAAGCAAAGGAGTTGAGACTATTGGAGTGAGATTGAATGAGCTCCATTTTGGCTTTTTCTGCTACATGCACAGGATCTGTTTTTTGTGGTTTTTTTTTTTTTTTTTTTTAAAAAAAGTTGCCATCAGGAGCTGCTGATTTTCCCATTAATGTTACTGTAGCTTGCCAGTGACATAGGGCACAGCTCCAGATTCCTTGACTTGAAAGAAATTCAAGGAGAGGTTGGGCGTCTATGTACAGGATAGGTAAATGTGCCATAATAGTTTCATTCTCTCTTTCCTTTACTTTTGTGCTTCTTTTACTTTGCAACTTGCATAGTTACTAAAAGAAAAATAGAAACATTTAGGAGTTTTTTAACTGTCTTCCTCTCAAAATTGTGGGTTTTTTGTCAAGTTGTGCTTAGTCTGCGTTCTACAAAGACAGCTAGCATTTCACTGCATACATCCTCTGTAGTAAGTTCTGTAATAGAAGCAGACTCAATTGCCTGAGAAGTTGGTTATGTTGGTTTAAAATCTAAGAACACAGTTTTTTGCTGTGAATAAAATAAGCTTTTGGTTTGACCTGACTAGATTACTTTCAGACCATGTTAAACACTTGTTATTAGGAACAGATTTTCATTAAGCTGTCTCGCAAGCTTGAAATACTTATTCTTCCAGCATCCTCATGACAAGTATAACAGTGTAAAGCTAACATTTGCTGCATATGTGAGGATCTGTACTGGAAGGCTGTATATGTTGGGGTTTTGTGGTTGGTTTGTTTGTTTGTTTGTTTTTTCCCTTTCTATTGTGTTTTAGCCTGATGTGGAAGTGGAAGCTGTTTCAATCCTTACCTCTCCACCTGCTGGGCTGGGAACTTTGGATCCTCTGCCTCTTAGGCAGGATCAGTGGCCTCCTAACAGTGTTTCTGATGAGCAAGTTCCTCTTGCTTCAGCCCATCAAGAACGTTCCTCTACAGCTCCTGTGCTAAAGTCAGCCAAAAGCCGCTCTGTGCCTTGCTGGAGTCCCTCTTGTCGTATTCAGGGGACTCTCAAGGATCCGGAATTCCAGCATAATGGTGGGTTTTGTGTGTTAACTGGCTGTGTTAGAGTGCTGCAGGATGGAAATGGCTACCATGCAGTGTTCGGACCGAGAGAGTCCGAGCTTGCTGCCTTACAGACTCTACAAAGAATGTGTTGTTTGTAAACAAAAGCTTTTCTATGTTTAGTCTTGCTGAGGAAATACACATACTGTCCACCTTAGTTTTGGATTCTGCTAATACCATTATATTCTAGTGGTCTGTTGTCTAATTTTGCCTTATTAATTTCACTAAGTACTTACTCGTTATGAGAATAATTTGGTTTAGCATGAGCAGTGGTAACTTTTAATCTTTAGGCTACAATTGGGTGCTGTGACACTTTTTCATCTGGAATTACCAACAGCAGTGTTCTCCTGGTTTCAGCTGGGATACAGTTAATTTTCTTCTTAGTAGCTGGTACAGTGTGTTTTGGGTTTAGTGTGAGAACAGTGTTGATAACACACTGATGTTTTAGTTTCTGCTAAGTAGTGCTTACCCTAAGTGAAGGATTTTTTGGTTTCCCACGCTCTGCCAGCGAGCAGGGGCACAAGAAGCTGGGAGGGAGCACAGCCAGGACAGCTGACCCCAGCTATCCAAAGGGATATCCCATACCACAGGACGTCGTGCTCAGTATATAAATGGGGGGGGGGAGTTGGCCAAGAGGGGCCAGTCGTTGCTTGGGCATCGATCAGCGAGTGGTGAGCAACTGCATTGTGCATCATTTTTCTTGGTTGTTTTTTTGGTTTTTGGTTTTTTTTTTTTTTTTAGTATTCATTATTATTATTATTATTATTATTATTATTATTATTATTATTATTATTATTATTATTATTATCTTTCATTATTATTATTGTTAGTATTTTATTTTATTTTAGTTATTCAACTGTTCTTGCCTCAATGCACCAGTTTTACTTCTTTTTTTGATTCTCCTTCCAATCCCACTGGGAGCTGGGGGAGTAGGTGAGTGGCTGTGTGGTGCTTAGTTGCTGGCTGGGCTTAAACCACAACAGGTGTGTAACTGGGGACCTTTATAGTGTGGAATTATTTTGCAGGAGTTACGGATTTCTGAGAGATAAACTCCTTAAATATTTCTGCCGGATATAGAAACAAAGAAGCCATCTATAAAAGATTTATTGGATATTGAGAAAAGCCCATTTCCTGGCTGAGGAGGAATTTGTGCTGGAGCATTTAAAAGATTTTTAACAACGTTTAGGGATACTGGGGGCATAAATTTGATAAAGAAAAGAATCCTTCACCCCTTAATCAAAATAAAGTTTATGTATTTAAGTCTTCATTCCAGAAAGACTTTCTATAGCTGCTTAAGGTCCCACAATTCTTGGTCCTTCTATTATAAAGATTAGCTAAACTACAGTAGTATTTCCATTCTAGAATGGAACAAGTAATTGTCAGGTTAAGTGGGATGGTGAAATCCAGAGAACTTCCTTGGAAAGAGGTTAGACTTGGTGCTGTGTTCTAGCTCTGCACCTTGAGTGCTGTTCACCAAGTAACTTCTATCATCTATCAAAGGGTAGGTGCCTTGAGAAGAATACAGTAGAGTAAGTTTATTTTACCTCAGCTTAGAGTAAAGGAGTCTTGTGGAGTTTTTGGTATGTTTGCTATTTATAAGACTGACGTTTTGGAAATGATGTTGTAACCTTTTTAAACATTCTAAAATGAAGTATTATCCTTTGTCTATTTTGAAATGATTCAAAAATGTGCCTTTGACTTTTTGTCTTAGGGAATGTTGGCAATCCAAAAATGCGATCTTTCCAGTTACCCCTTCAGGAAAGAAGCTGTAATGATGAAGGTATTTCTCCTCCCAAAGTATTGTTGTGTATCGTGTGTATATTACCTAGATTAATTTTAACTTTTGCAGTAATGTAAGAGGTGTGTGAATGCAGTAAGTAATACTGGTTTATGTGTTTGCACGAATAACTACCACATTGTTTCATCAAAATAACTTCAAAATGTTCATCCCAGTAATCTGAAGTATGAATATGAAGGTATATTCTAGTATGAATAAACCATTAAATGCGGCTGAAAATTAAATAGACCATTGTGGTTCAATATGGTTAATATGCCTTGCTCACTTGCATACCTAAAATCATTTCCTCCCCATGCGTTTTTTAAGCCTTTGTGTTGACAGCAACAGAAGAAAACTGCGAAATGATCACAGCCCAGGTTGCAGCTGCAGTAATTTTGGATGCAACTTAAAAAGTACTCAAAATCTTAAGATAAAGATTTTGTTTGTGAGACTTCAGCACCAGATATGCAGCGTACAATGATTCTACTGACTTCAATTTTCACACTTGTTCCTCTGCTCAGTGTATTAGGGGCACTTATGGCATCCTGTGACTCTGATTGCTGTTTTGGGCTTTTTTTAATCTGGGGGAGCAGCCAGTGCACAGCCCACCAGTGCATCTTCTTGGCCCTTTTGAGGACAAACACAAATAAACTTTTTCACTAGTGCGAGTCAGCCAAAGGCACTGTAGCCTCCTTAGCTTGAGCTGCTATACGTTGTTTCTTAGCATGGTGTATGAGGTTGAGCTTGGTGTGGCGCTGTGCTAGTTGCAATCATCTGTGTTTGGTTGAGATTAGAATATGGGCAGAGCAAGCTTATATCTGATTGCAGTTTATTTATAGATATACCCCAAAGAAACCAAAAGCTTTTTTCTGTACCCCTTACACTTGTTTGCTCCTTGGTTTTAACCAACGTTCAGGCTGATTCTCTATTTTACTCATTGTAGTTGGCTGGAAAATATGTGGGTTGTGCAGATGGCTCAGCCAAGCATCTGTGTATCTATGTAAAACATGCGAAATCCTATGGTACTCTGCAGCTTCCCACAAGCTTGCTGCACACAGATTAAATGCTGTAACTGCTGTTTCTTTTTCTTTTTTTTTTTCCTGTGAGCTGAGTGGTGATATATGACCTTTAAGAAACAGATGCAATGTGCCAGCTCACAGATACTTCATACGCCCGTATTTGTTCATGTACATACAAAACTGGGAGTTATCCAATGGCATGTCTGTTTGCAGAAGTGCAGTTAGGAGTTTTCTCATACATGGGAATGTAGTTGTTAGGCATAGTGTGTGAGCCTGTTATGGGCTGTTTGGATCACTGTATTTCAAGAATTTAGAAATGCTGCTGAAAAGTTAATTGAAACACTGACAAAGTACAGGTCCTGTTAGGATTGAGTTGTGGAATTTTTTGTTGTTTTTTTTCTTGGGGGGGGGGGGGCTGGAAAGTAGTGATACAGTTCTTTTTAATCTATTGCAGGAGAATGGGTGTAATGAAGGTCATTTTTCATAGAGAGTATCCTGACAGAGCTGTAGCAACATCTTAATAATGATGTTGAAGTATAATGTTGTGCTTTATCAGAGAAGCAGCATCCAGTCTGCTTAATTTTAAGAGTTCTGCTGGGTGTGGGGTGGACCCTGTATTCAAAAGGAAGACCTTTCAAAAGTATATTTTTAAAGCATGCTTGTTGTTGTCTTTGTGTTAAACTTCCTGTTTTCTTCAGAAGAGATATTTCTTCTAACAGTCTGTGGCACACTAGCTGGGTTTGGCACAGAAGGGCCCTTTTGGCAACATGGGTTCTGATGTTTTGGTCCAGTTATTCTAAGGTTGTCCGCTTTGCTTGAAGCGGTGGGTTGCTTTCATGAATATGTTATGATCAGAGTCTAGTCTATACAGACTTCAGTGGCAGAGGAACGATTTCTGAGGTCTTCTGACATGGGAGAGTAAAGGTAAAGGTGACATGGAGAATTGGGCAATTCCCAAGTGACAGTAGGGATCTCATTCTGGTGTCTGTCAAGAGTTGGGCATGTAGCTCTTTTAAACTGACCTAGCATCCTAGTAGCTTTCTAGTGAGATTCTTCTCCAGCATGTCAGTTACCAAGTAATAGAATTAAAATGTATTGTGGTACTATTTTAGCATCCATTGTGAAAGAGGGCATAAAAATATTTGCACTTTCAAAGTCTGCCATGAATGTCAACTGTGCTTTAATATGTATATTTAAACTTCCTTGTTGCTTTCCCCACAGATGACAGGTTGTCTCAGATTTCTGCTCGCTCGGCAGCATCTAGCTCACTTGCATCTCAGATACTGGAACGAGCTCAGAAGAGGAAGGATTTCTGGGGCAAGACATAATCTCTCCCACCTGTTGTATAGAAACTATTCTGTAAAATGATTTCTTTTTTATAGTTTGTAGTGTACATTTTAAAAAACTGTGATTGTAGATACTATGCAGCATCCTTTCACTTATCACTAATATGGCCCAATTTTTAGGACTTGCCATCCCAGTTTAAAATTTCAGTATTTAAACCAGCGTTGAAAATGTAGGTCCTTTGTATCTGAGAGTTATGTCTTAATTCAGTATGTCACAACAGCCACATGAGGTTTTAATTTTTTTTTTACAGTGGCACCTCTTGAAACTGAGATAACTATTTTTTTAATGCAACCTGTGTGTTACTTTTCAAAGTATTCGTGCAGTATGACCTGGGACAGTATTCGGGGGCAACACCATCGTTCACCAAACACCTCAGTTACTTGATTTTAACCTATCTTAAAGGCAACTGTGGTATATTAATGTTACTGTATGAATTGTCAGTACAACACAGTGCTGTAACAAAAAGTTACTTTTACTGCTTATTGCTTTTAACCTGTTACCAAAAAATTCTTATTATTTCTTAGTGAAGCTAACGTGGAACATACAGGAGTTTGAGAAAAGGACACTAAGCATTAGGGTTTGTTCATTGTCCACAGTTTTTTGGCCAGGATGACTATTAAAGTTCAGTGTGTACAGTACTGCAGTTCATCAGATGTACTGATGTGAACTTTTCTCTTTTTGTGGGCAAGACCCATGTTAAGTTTTAATTTCAGCTTCTCTAGAGAAAGCAACTTCAGCCACCTTAAACAGTGGCCTTCCCCAGCCCCACTTCAAACTCAGGTTTTTAGGAGTAGTTGATCTCTTAAAGTAAACTCAGAAGAATGTTTTTTCTTGACTTTGACATTTTAATTACCTCTCCTCGTAGTCTGCCTGTTTCTGGGAGACCAACATACTGTTATGATTGTCACAGTGAAAAATGTTTGTGATTTGTGCTGACAGCTTGTTTTATCTTTCCAAGTGATGCAAACAAGTTAACACGAAGTAGAGGAAATTGGTGGCTAGCAGGCAGTTTGGTTCTTCTTGTGTGGCTTCAGGTTTTAATACTACTTAATTTGGAAATTTTGTACAAGAACAACTTGAATTTTGTACACATTTGCTTACATTTCAATTTTGTACACAATTATGTACGCATATTACTGAAAATAAAAAGGTTGGTTGATTTGTTTCTGTTCAAGTTATGCCAGATAAATTGGTAGAGCCTATTATGTTGGCACTTCTCTGTTTAGTTCTCTGTTTCATTTGTTCAGCTGGAATATCTGTGGACTTCTGAAAGACAAGATGTTACCTCAGAACTCATCTTCAGAAAGAATAAGTTACTAAAGCCAGATGTTGATAATTGAAATTGTGACCCCAAGCATACGGGTGCTACGCAGGCTGGAAGGCTGCGGTGCCCAAAGGGCCAGTCCTCAACAAATGAGGTGTTTATTTAAAGAGTCGGTGCTATCCGGCACTGATCACGTTAGAAAGCAGTGTCCACTTCTTCCAGAAGTTGTGCAATGCAGTAGCATCCTACCAGTGGAGCTGCTTGAAACAGATTAAGGTATTTTATTTTATTTTGAGGACTTCTGGGTTTATTCTGTGGCATGCACTTAATATGTAAGTTATAACTGGTCAGAAAGTTTCTACTGAAAGGGAAACTGTATTTGTGTGCAGCAGCCCTTATGAAAATTGCCAGTTTTCCTCTAAAATGATAGTTTTATAGTGGAAAACTTAATGGCTAAAAAATTGAAATATTTTTGTTTAGGAGGGAATGTTGCTGCAAGGTACTGTGGGTGGGTTAATTTGAGTGTCTTCTGTCTACATTCTTCATATTCAACATGTTCTCATGGCCAAGA
This sequence comes from Sagittarius serpentarius, assembly GCA_034782735.1. Taxonomy (NCBI): domain Eukaryota; kingdom Metazoa; phylum Chordata; class Aves; order Accipitriformes; family Sagittariidae; genus Sagittarius; species Sagittarius serpentarius. The sequence continues at coordinate 1,931,541 of JAVKLA010000062.1, read as the reverse complement.
GCTCTCATCATCCATTACTTCTCCTCTGTGGTGCCTGTAGTTTGAGTTTTATGAATTGTGTCCTCTTTTTAGATCTTTTATTTTTGTTTTTCTAGGTTTGCCTGGGATTCCTGGCTGTCCGACAGCTCTGTCAGAGTTTTTGAGCACGCCTGATTTTGAAGCCTGTAAGTCATAGATACTATAACAGCATAGGTGCCAATTTTGCTTACATTATTTTGTTGCACCATGAGTCTGGTGCATCTGGGTGGCTCCGAGTTAGTTAGATGCATGCTGTATGGTACGTGTATATTGATTTCTGCCAGGGAGACAACAGACGTGGTAAAGGAGGGAGGCATTTTTCCTGCATGGGGGTACAAACCCAATTTAGAGATGAGAATGGAAGCCCCTGGTGTCCCACACGTCATCATGACATTATTTTCCATCTGAACAAACTTTAGCTTTTGCCTGAAATGTTCTAACTGAATTTCCTTTTGGACAGAAGTATTTAAGGGAAGTGTAGACAAAATACCTTTTTTTGAGTAATGCTAGTGCAAAGCTCTAAAGGGTACTCTTCTGTAGTCTTCAAGGCAGACTTAAAATTCTTTACGCCTGCTTTCTGCTATTGTTCTTTATTTAGTTGAAGAGGGTTTTTTTGTTTTGCTGAACATTTCGGATCAACCTTCAAACATGTTTCCTGTTGTGTTTTCCAGCAAGCTGAACGTGGAAAAAAGGTTCAAAAGTGCACCCTTTATTAATAATTACAAGTGCGTGCTGTACAGTGAATGTGTATTGTTTTCTCTCAAGGAAATCTTAGAAGCCTTCAAGTGGAGAGACCAAGTAGATAAACAAGGAGGAAGGCAGCTGCCAATAGGAGATGTATCCAAGGAATAAACAGCTTTGAGATCTTGTCAACTTAAGGTCAAGATTTACCAAACCAGCACATTAATAATGGACCCAGTCAGTAAGTGTTGAATTGAATGTCGTCAGCTGCTGTTCCCAGGTTGGGTATACAGGCTGGGTGGATGTCGCTGCTGGGGCTTCACAGCTCTCAACCACCTGTACAAGTAAATAAGCCAGCTCTTCCTCACTGACTGCTTCCAGCTGGGAAAAGGCCTTCCTTTACCCAGTATTCCTGCCAATAAAGTGTTACCCCAGCAAGGCCACAAAGAGCAGACTTGATTCCAGTCTGTCACTTTGTGGTGGGTTGACCCTGGCCGGGTGCCTGGTGCCCACCAAAGCCGCTCTATCACTCCCCCTCCTTGATTGGACAATTCCCGGGTTTCGGCACCAAAATAAACTGTGACAGGCACAACTTCACTCCCGAATTCTTAATCAACTGCCCCCGAGCGGCACAGGGGGACGGGGAATGGGGATTACGGTCAGTTCATCACACGTTGTCTCTGCCGCTCCTTCCTC
>JAVKLA010000062.1:1918457-1930046 GCA_034782735.1 Sagittarius serpentarius | reverse complement strand
CCAGCTGGCATTGGCTGTAGCGAACACAGGGGAAGCTTCTAGCAACTTTTAAAGAAGCCACCCCTGTGGCCCCCCCCTACCAAAACCTTGCCATGTAAACCCATTACACACTTCTCAAAAACCTCCCATCTTGCCAGATAATAAGCCTGTTGCCTGTCTGCAGGAACGAGAAGCGAGCTCTTGGTTTCTTCTACTGAATCTTTTTTTGGATAAAAATGGTTGGTGGCCTAGGGGTTGGAACAAAGATCTCCCTATTCCCGAAGCGGTACTCACTTTAGCATCTTCTTCCTCCTTTCTCTGGCCAAATCACTGGTGGAATGACTTCAGCAGGAGGGATGAAGCACCTTTCTCAGCACTTAGGCGATTCCTCCAGGGAGGTTTGGATGCTCCTGGGCACGAGGAGAGTTTTGAGGATTTAGCTAAATGCTTACAGTAGCAGCAAGGTAGTATTTAGGCACTTGCATCCTTTTATGGCTCTGGGCTTTCATTTCTTTTGAGTCTCAGTTTCCAGTGCCTTTCATGATGCAGCAGCCTTCTCTACTTAAAATGCTGAAATTACCCCTGAAACCCTGGATTGAACAGTTTGAGAAGAATCGTTTGGGGCTTTCCAGATCTGCAGGGAAGTTTGGGAGAACATCCGGGATTGTGGGTAATCCTGTCTGATTAAAAATATCCTGCTAAAATGCATTTGTTTTGGACTGATATTTTGTTGTTACTTTCAAATTTCAATCCCTGCTGAGGTGAGATCTGAAACAGTATGTGAAGTATATAAACGTTGTTAACCTTACAAATGTAAGCAGTCAAGTTTCTTTAGCCATCAGAGCTAGACTGCTTTTAAGGAAGCTGTAGGCAACCAGGCATGTTTTTGGGACATGCAGTCTGGATTAAGTCAGCAGGCTGCCCAGTGCTCTCGCAGTGATACTTAAGTGATTATGGGTGTGGTGTTGTATAGGGTTTTTTCAGCCTTTTTCAGTGAATTGATCCACGTGTCTTCCGTATTGCTCATACGGATCCCTGTGTAGTGAGTAACAACCTCCTGAAAACAGGTTTGCCTTCTCCGATGCCTTGCAGGTCGTCTGAGTTCCCCCTGCACGTAAGGGCCACAGCCTGAAGCCCTAGTGTGTGTTGCAGAAAGGTGAAAGGAAGCGAAGTTACTTACCAGCCACCAGCTTTCTCTTTCACTGGGATTTTTCAAGTCCAGGTACTAAAGTGTTTTCCTTATCTGACTCTTGGTGTCCTCACTTTCTGGCAGATAGCAGTGGAGGAAAAAGGGATTTCCAAATACTATCCGTAATGCTCGACAAGCAAATTTGTAGTACTTGAAGATGGGGCAAGAAGCACAGCTTCTTTGAATAATTTAGTGTGTGCTTATATGCATAATGCCATATTGCTTTGTTACGTCTGCCTGTTCCTGCAAGGCTGAGCTGGCACCTAATGTTCTGGTGTCAGAGCAGTTCTTGCTGCCTGGTAAAATTTGTCAGCAAAGAGCCCCATCGCCATCTGATGCAAGTGGAAGTTCTGCTGTGCCCTCATTGACCACTTTTTAGCGTAGCCTGAAGCAAAATTTTTCCATTACCCAGATGCATGCAAATGTGTGATAAAGAAAACAAGCCAAACAGTAGTTTTCATGTGAAGCAACCTAAATTAATGTCCTGATTCCAGCAGTTATTCAAACCTTTGCAGACAGGAGCCTTGGGAAAAGAGGGAGAGACGATGGAGCTGCAGTTAACTCTTTGGGGTGCAGTCAGTTCTTTGGCTTTGCTCTGCATTGAAACCTGGTGGGAAAGTGTTACGTAACAGGGATCACACCAAAAGCAAAAGCTGGAGAGAGGATAGTGGATGGTAGCTAACCAGAAAACTCCTTTTTTTAGAGAAGTCCAAGTTTTGTTTTCCTTTTTTGATCCAAGTTTAATATTGTGTTGAAGAAGGACATCTGGAGTTCCCTGTTAAAATGTGAATGAGCTTCCTAAATATTTTGATACGTACTACAGTTCATCTGTGCCGGATGTGAGCTGACCTTGCGAGTTTTCTGTTTCGCAGGCTGTGTTCTAAAGAAGCTCATGGAGCGACTGGGCCCTGCTGTGCATGGGAAGAGTCCTGAGAAATTCTGAAAGACGGCGCTGGGTGGTCCTGCGGCGTCTTGTTAGGGTGGAGGACCGAGAACCGCACAAGATTCACCAGGAGACTGGCAGTCCTTTGGGAAGGCGAGCGAGGCCTGATAGTGTTCACAGCTCACACACCTTTTGTTGGATCAGTTTATTCCGTTCATGGGGCTGGAATAAAAGTATAAGAGCAAAAGCACTCGTTTCCTGGTATGAGCTTGCTCTTTGCAGGGGGAGTTTGGTGGCACAGTCGCAGCACATCCTCCTTGGTGCAGACAGTTCTTCAGTGGAGGGGAAAAGGACAACTGAAGCTTCTCACTCCCCGCTTTCTTCAGAGGTCTTGATAAAGTCTTCTGGTAAGCGTGCATCAGCTTTGTAAATGTGACTGACTCACATTTGTGCCAGTTTACCTTTCCTGAGGTAAGTAAGGCAGTGACCTGTGCAGGTTTTGAGTGAGCCTCAAAGCTCTTCCTTTAAACTGTGTTTATTTCTGATATACACACGTACTGTATGTGTGTCTGTGTATGTATGTACGTGCATGTGTGTATACTAAAAATAGGTTTTTGTTCAAGGTGACTTTGTTTAATTTTGTCATGTGCCGAGGTGTCTGCAAAGCGCCTATTTCAAGACTTGAAGTAGAACAGGAATGGCTGACAGGATCCAGAAAGCCTGTACTTCTGGATTTCTTCTTTCATAGGTCCCTTTCTGGTCGCTAAGTTGGTGTGACGCACACGTACAGGCATCTGCGGGTGCACCCCGTTCTGGAGGGCCGGGTGCCCAGCTTTCACCCTGAGGTCTCTTGTGAGGCTGGTGGAAACGTGCTGAGGCTCGGTGCCCCCCGGCTGGAGTGGGTCTGTGAGTTCCCATAACAGTGCTCTGTGTGTTTCCAGTGGGAAGCTGGCTCTAGCCTGTTCACGTATTTTAGCTTACATGACATGTGGCTAAAAACAGATAACCCAGGAAAACAGCATCCTAATTGCTAGGCTGTAGCTATTTTGTTTGGTCTCCTTTTGGCCCCATAAATCTCACATTCTTGACAATAGTCCCACTCCGACAGGAAATGCGCTGACTCAGAGGCTCTCCTGGGAGATGGGCAATAGCATAACCTCGGGCTGGGGAAGGGCTGGGGCATGGACTGTTGACTTCCTAGGGATGGATACTAACTAGAAGATTACTGGTAACAACATGGGAACCATCACCTCCTTCTCTAGCAGCCGTGTTATACAGAATAACTGAGCGGCCAGGGGCTCACCTTCAGGAGACTATGCTGAGCTCAGGGCCTCGGTGGAAGAGCTGGAGTGTGGACAGTGTCTGGGCACAAATACTTCACCTTTAAATAATGTCGCTTCCCTTCAAAATGGCTTTATTTAACTACTCAAGATGGTGTGGATTCATTACACAATAAAAGTGATGGTACTTGGTAAATCAAGGTGCGTAATGCTGGACCTATTTCTTAATCTGAGTGACTGTTTGTCGCTGAAGTTTGGATTATAAACCAGCTTGCAAAATTCTGTTCCCAGTTAGAGCGGTTTTCTTTGAGATACACTATGTCAGTAATTCCACTTTGCCATGTCACTGAGTCACTGCTGTGCAACCACACCACATTAACAGGAAGCACAGAGGTTTCAGTTCACCTGATCTGACTGTTCACAAGACGTAGTTGGATATATGTAGGTCACTATATAAAGTGAGAGAGTCTCGTAATACATGTGTGATTTTACACTCTGAATTAAAAGAAATAGCCACCTGGTTGAAGGGTTAGCAGCGGTGCTGTTGGTGGCGTGAGGCTATGTGCACTGAGATGGTCTGAATTTTCTTTTCTCCCGTCTGCGTGAGCTAAGTGGTAGCTCCTATCGGCAAGTCTTATTAAAACTTTTGTTTATGCTTTACTGGTGTTGGCAGCAGTTGTCTGCAGAGGCAGGACCGCTGGACTAACATCTGTTGCACTTCCACTGACACTGGGTTTTGGTGTTGGTTTTTTGTTTGTTTGTTTTCATATTAATCATTGAATCCTCCTGGCACTGCAATAAAAGTTACCACATCAGTGGTCCTGGGGTAGCAGTAATAATGTTGGTAGCAGCTGTGTAGTGTTGTCTCGGTGTGTCTCTGGGTGGCTTTCTCGTGGATCTCCAGTACGTGAACATTTCTGAGGTGAGAATAAAGTTATTTAAACCAAGGGGGTTTTGTCCCAGAATGTCATTTAAAATTGAGACCACTGTGAACTATTAGTTCCCTTCCACTTAAGTTTTTATGATATGAAATACCAATTTTATGATCTTTATTATATAGCATCTTATACTTAGGAGACCCAGAAATTATGTAACAACCAAGTGAAGGTCAGAAACAAAGATGTTTGAAATATCAGATATATAAGCAAAAGTGTTACTGTCAGAGGAAATGTGTTACTCACTGTGTAACAAAAGTGTTACTGTCAGGGAAGGTAGACGAATTGCACATCCTCTGCAAAAAGCCTGAGTCAGCAGTGTCTGTACCGAGATCTGCCACAAGAGTCTTTTCCAAAGTCACCTAATGCTCCCAGGCTAAGCAATTTTAATAATACTCCTCCATCCAAAAGATTCACAGTGTCTTACACAACGTTAAACCTATGGTGAAAAAAGCAAAAATATAACGGTCAAATGCTGTACGTCCTCTCCCGACCTCTGCGTTGATATAATTTCCTCCACGGAAAATGAATCCCTTCTGCCATTCCTAATGATCCTGCCCAGAAGACACTTGCCTGTGTACTAGGATGTTTTCTTAAAGAATGGCTGAATTACAGAAAAGCTTATTTTTGAGCTTTATAAAGAAGAATCAACCTCCATTACTGGTGTTTTCATTGCTGGGCAGATTGCTGACTAAAGTAAGGCTCCACTGGATCTTGAGCTGAAACACTTTTAAAGTCTGCTTTAATCTTTTCAAGCTTGAAAGTCTAGGCAAAAGCAGAGAAGGACTGAGATAAAATGCGATGAACTAGCTCGTCAATGAGCTGGAGCAAAATGAAGGGGGGATGAGTGTGACCTGGAAGTTGAGGATGTCTCCATATAGATCGGGTGTTCAGTTTTAGGCATTATATGACCTGTGGTCCATTCGTACAGACGTTTAAGCGGGGAGAATTTTATCGCCAGGTTAAAGACCCAAGAGGAGGACACACAGGCTCACTCTTCTACACGCCTACTCTTAACAACGTTTCTAGCCCAGTGTCTGATCCTGAGGATGTTTCTAATAATGCAAAATAATCCTAGCTGATTGAAAATGTATTAAAGCTCAAGAAAATTCCTGCATGCCAGCGTGCTGGTGATGATGCACAACAGCTGCATGTCAGAGTACAGTATTGCTTATTCACCTGTGGCCTCATTCAAAGTAAGAAGGAAGTGTCTGTGGCTTTTGAGGCAGACGTGATGTAGAGTTCCAGTCCTCCTCAAAAAATCCTCTGTCTTCAATATGGGTCAAGAAGTCATTGTCGAGAATATTCGACCACTATGGTTTCTTAATGAATTAGGGAAACTCCATGTAATTACTCTTTAAAAGTTTATCGGTGAGGTCAGCAATAGGATAGATGTTTAACTCTTGGGATGGCACCGGGGAGAAAATACGATCTGTGAACAATTTCAAAATCATTTTTTGAATTAATTATACTCAAAAAACAGTGCAGAGGGTACTTTATAGAAGTTCAGAGGTCTTTGGTAATTTTAAATTAAAATAAAAGCATAGCAGGTATGTTTTCTTGTAAGAATTTTGTATTTAAAACAGTGTTACTAGCCTTAAACATTAAAAAATATCATTAACCCTAGGACAAGTCATAGAATTAAAAAGCAAAACTACTTTTTCCCCCTACGCTCTTCTCCCCCTCGCACCCCCCTCGCCGAGCTTGGAGAGGTCTTTTTTGGAGTTCGTTTTTGTTTGTTTGGGTTTTTTTGCTTGTTTGTTTTCAAGAGAACATTGTTTTGTAAAGAAAAGCTTGGTACTGTCGTGTATCATAAGACATCAGTAGTTCAGGCTCACAGAGCGGTTACTAAATTACCAGTTCCCATAGCATTTACTAGAATACTTGACAATGTTAACACAGGAAAGAATTAGTGAGAAAGGCCGCTCTTTGAAGACACGTTCTTCAGATGTGTTTTTTCCACTTTATTCTTTCTCCCCAAAGTAAGACCCACCAGCGGTGGTTTCAGCCAGGGTACCACATCTTAACTTAAATGCAGCTTTCCTTCCGGTGGTCTCTTCTGCCAGCTCTACAATTCAGAGCCGCCTGTTTGGGGAGGGGTGTCCATGTAAGCAGTTTCCCTGAGGTTCACCTTCAGTGCTGGCTCAAGACCTTATTTTTCAGAAGTTTATTGTATTTCCTCCTCAAACAAGAAGAAAGAGAAATTCTTCCTCAACTGTAGCAGAAAACCTTCTGATCCCTTCCTCCCTCTTTGGAGCTGAGGACTGGAGTAAGGTCCAGCGGCAGCGCAGGTCTTTAGCCCCATCTTTCCATAGGATGTAATGCTGGATGCGTATTTCCCACCCAGGGTGTGGTGAGCTAGTCAAAAGAGGTGATAGCAGTGAGTAGTCACATCCTTGTTCAATGCAGTTTCCTAACAGAAATAGCAGACCCTGGGAACGGGAGGCACTTCCAAAGACATTCTCTTGACGTGTTACAGGGAACAACTGCAGCCGCGGCTGTGGCTACGCCATAACTCCGTGGTACATCCAGGACCAGCAGTCATCTGGTGGAAGGTGGTTGGGAAGAGGCCAGGAGTGGACTGATGAGCACGGGAACCATACAGTCCGCCAAAATTAGTGTCCAGCAGGATTTTGAATGTTCATTTTTGGGCTGGGCCATACTCACAGTAAGCTAGAGGGATGGAAGATACGATTGTTATAACTCACAACTGCAAACAAAAGGTTAAATACTGTGAAGGCTTTAGGAATGTCGTAAAAAGGGAATTTGTGAAATACAAATTAATGAACTTACAATATGCATTTCAGCATTTCAGTGTCTGGAAAATAAAGGTGAATACCAGAGGTAAGGAGGTAAACTAAAAATTGAAACAAACCTTTTTTAAAGCCTTAGAAGGAGGACATCATGGTACAGCCAAAAAGTGGTATGATTGAGAGAGATGGCTAACCATATAGATGGGAGAAAGAGCCTTATCAAGTCTAACTTAACATTTACTATGAGAACAGGTATGTCTCAGCGTATGCTTTCCAACACTAGAGAAGACAGACAGAAGAGATCCTGTAATGACTGCATAAAAGAGGGCAGAAGAAAGATTCGGCATCGGTTTCCTCATCCCTCTGCCTGCTGTTTAAATACCCATCAGGAGGCGTGGGAATCTCGGGTGGGCTCCTTGCAGCGGTTTGAACAGACGCGAGTGGCACAGCACCCCCGTACCCAGGTCATGAGCCCTTTCCATGGGACTGGAGCCACAAGAAGTCGTCAGGCAAGCTGGATCCGTGTCTGACAAGAGCAAGCCACCAAAGGGATGGAGAGGTGGGGTCTGCCAGAAGGGCAGGAGGACAGGGGGTCTGGACCAGGGAGGGTCTGAATGCCCGTTCACAGCTTTCGTTCTGGGTTTGGCACTTCTGTTCTGCTGGATGAGCTGGTGGAGAAGTGCGAGAAACCTCAGTTAGAAGCAGACTTTGGTTATCAGACTCTGTTTAACACCTGGAGAGGAGTTTGTGGGAATGCACTTCAGGGGGGGCCAATCCTTCAAAACAGCCTCGCTGTCTGAATTTCCCCCAGTTTGGTCTTCAGTGTCTGTCTTTTGACTAAGCGTAACTCAGCCTCCCATCTTCTTGTTAACCTGCTCCCCCACTGGGCCTATTAGCCTGGCAAATGAAAAATTTATGGAAAAGAGTTTATAAACATGTTCCTGAATAGCTTGTCGACGTCCTGGCTCCAGACTTGCTTTCTGCTGCCTGCTGCAGTCAGGCCGCCGATGGAGGCTGGGCAGGGGAGTGGGTACCTGAGAGGGGCACAGGGAGGGATGCGGTGATGATGGCTCCAGGGTGAGGGGGTGCAGCTTCAAGGGCACGGAGCTGTGCAGAGCTGATGCGGCAGGTATCCGAGGCAGGGCTGAGGCATGAAGAGATGAATTTGTGCTGCGGGTGCGTCGGGGGAGGCTAAAGCGTGAACGGGTGCCAGCCAGCCTTTAACTGCTTCCTTTCAGGTGTAAGGAAAGGAGCTGGGCATTTCAGCCCGCCGGGTACGGCCGAGCCCGGCTCTTGTCCCGAGAACCTCAGCTGCAAGGGCTGAAGCCCAGCCCCAGGGGTGTCCCTGTGGAGTCTCAGAGGCAGAACTGGAGCCTTGGTTTTCCTGCTCCGATTTCTCACATTTGTCACCTTGTGGGTATTGGACAACCAGGGGTTTGCGTTTGTACCAGTTCTGCGTCCTCACGCATTACTGTCTACAGCTGGGTTGCAAATTACTCTCTAAAGAGAGTACAGTTTCCCGTTAGCACCCTGCATAATATTTCAGACTGAAGGTGCAGCACTGGCTTTATGTTGGCAGTACAGGGTCAGGAACATGGAAATCACCTGGATAAGTAAGTGCATGATCACAGCTCTGGCCATTACAGCCGGTTACAGCCTGGAATATGGATAATATTTTGGAAAACGGGAATTTGAAGATCAGGGATGTGATAAATGCGGTGTTGGTCCTACACCGTTTCTGGTCTCTCGGAAAGGATTGCACAGTGAAGGGCAGACGGCCGGTGACTCCGGCGAGCCACCGTGTGGGGAAGGGTATTTGCAGGGGAGGAACCGTAGGTCAGTGCTTTGGGTCTGGTGCAGTCTCTGACCACTTGTGTATGCTGGTCAGCAGCAGAGGGGCACCAGTCTTTTACCACAGAAGATGAATAAAAATTTATATGTTACATTATCTGCCACCAAATTGCCAATCCAATTAGTGTGTTACAAGCAGGACAGGAGGCACAAACCCATTGACTTCTCAAATATTTTTATGCAAAAAGAATTCAGGATTCCTGCCCCAGTAAAAGCCCCTGCGTTGCCCCGCATTAGAATTTGGTTTATTTTATAAGAAGCTAAAGATTATAACGGCCTTGAAGTTGTATTTGTGGGTTTTGTAGTGGTTAGGTAGGTAGTTCTCAGAAGAGGATACTGGAAAGTAAGAGACTTGCTGATGTCATTTTTATTTCACCACCAGTACCCGAAAAAAAAAAAGCCGAGAGATGTCGGTGGCCCTATATAAGGTGCGCTTCACCTCCTGCAGAGCACATCAAGAATCACAGCACAGGTAAGGCTTGCAGCCTTTGTGCCTCTCTCCCTTCGCCTTGCCCACTCTCCCTGATGCTAACGCTGCTCTCTCTCCCCAGTGCCGAGTACTGTAGCTGCAGCCTGCTGGGACAGACGACTTTGGGTCGTGAGCCATGGCCTTCCTGCAGACCTTCACCAAGAGCTTCTCAGGATGGGTCTTCTGCTGCTGCTGTTTCTGTCTCCCTCTTCTTCTCACCAGCCCTCTGCCTCCGAAAGGGGCAGGGGTGGCTTCTAGCACCCACCATGCCTGCAGGCTCAGGAAGGTCAACTTCCAGCAGCCCTACATCAGGAATCGCACCTACACCTTGGCTAAAATGGTATAGTAACCCGCACGTCCTTCAGGGCGGGATCTGAGGACCCCCTCCTCTGCCAGTGCCCTGGCTTCTCGCCTTTGGCCTTCCTCTCTCCTTCTCGTGCCTTCCTCCAGAAGAAACGTGCATTTGCCGTAAGGCAGAGCTTGGGCGTGTGGAGTGGGTCTGTTGCCCGCTGGTTGTGCAGCCGGGGGAAGCTGCCGCCTCTCCTCCTCCTCCTGCTCCCCAAGGGAAAGGCAGCCCCGGGCACAGCACAGCCCCTTCTCTGGAGCAGCTGCTGCCGGACTGGGACAAGTGTGAAACACGAGCTGAAATTTCTCTCTTTGCTCAGTCCATTTGGAGCTGGGCCTGCCCGTGCCTCCAGCCGTGGCCAGGCAGCTCCTCAGGCACCTTACACTGCTCTGCTTGGGCGGGTTTCTTGGCTGCTCTGACCGTGGGGGGGTCTCCCCGGCGTACGCCGTCGAGTGCTGCAGCACCTCCCGGCAGCGCTGCGGGCCACCGTGAGGTCGGCCACCTGCGGCATCTGGTTTAGTCATCGTAACCACAACGGCATCTGATGTTTGAGGGGGGGACAGGAATTCAGACTTCTGCTTATTTATTTTCCAGTGATACGGACCTCAAATCTCACCCAGCTAAGGGGAGAAACAGACACCGTGTCCAACTTACCTACCTGTAGATAAGGGTGCCCATTCCCTTGTTTCACCTGCACTATTATTGACGAAAACCTTAGGGTTTATTATTAATTTTTAGATAGGGTTCCCATCCCCACCTGACATTTCCTTTTTTTCCTCTCAGGCCAGGGTCTCGGACAAGGACACGGACAACAGGCTCATTGGGCAGCAGCTCTATGTTAACGTCAAGGTCAGCCTTACACCAGGAGGCTGCTCTTTGCATCCTTCTGCAGCACTCGTTGATCTCTTGCCATGGTTTAACCTGACCTCTTACTTGCATGTATAGGAAAACAACCGCTGCTACATGATGAAGAGGATTATGGAGATTGTAGTGAGAGATGTCCTCCTCACTGGGGCCAAGGACCAGTACCCGTACGCTGAGGAGGTGGCACAGTTCTTGGCATCCCTGACCTCGGAGCTGAGCAGATGTGTGAGTAGCGTTGGGTTTCTTTCCCTTCTCTGAGTTGTGGCTCTTGTCGCTGCTCCTGGATCTCAGAATGCTGCAACAGCGGCAAAAGGCAGCGATATGAAAGAAAACCTCAGATCAAAGATACCAGACTCGAGCTTGATAGAAAGGTGTGAAAAAAAAAAGAGCACATTGTTACGTAGAGCTGCCAATGTTATGTCTGGGTGTTTTCTTTTTTTAGAAATGCTCAGGACACAGAGAGCACATTGAAAAGAACGTGGAAGAAATGAAGAGCAAAATGGAACAGGTACATTTTTTTCCCGACACTTACTTAAAAAGAGCACTTCCAAACCCCAGTCATTTAGTTGGATTAAGGCTGACCTAATTATAAAACAAACTCTGGAGGTTATTTAGGAGGTGAAGCCTGCAGGGGCATTAAAGAGGGGATTAGCGATGTTTCCACTTCCAGCTCTCCTTCACTTGTGCTATAAACTCTCTGCTTATGTTATGGTAATTTAAACCTTCAGAAGTCAGGTTGCAGGTAACCGTATATGCTAGACTAGATTTGAATGAGCTGGTTTAGATCTTAGGATATAATGACTCTAATAGAACTACTAAGGAGAGTAAGTTCTCAGCTCAGTTTCTGTGACAAGCCTGATTTCAGTTTTCTGAGCAATAACGAGATGCTAAACCTTACATTCTGCTCTTTTCTAGTTGGGAGAGAATGGAAAGACTAAAGCCATTGGAGAACTGGATTTACTGTTTGACTACACAGAAAATGCCTGTACTGATCCCCCAAAGAAGGGAGGGAGCAAGAAGAAGAACTGAAAGCATTTCAG